>CM054060.1:52845824-53404208 GCA_028641055.1 Alopecurus myosuroides
CACTCGGCAAAGCCGTTGCCGAGTATTTTTCGCCCTTCGCCGAGTCTTTATGATACACGGCGAAGTGCAGGAATCCAGTAGTGGAGCCTCTCGCAATTGTTGGTGTAGGCCACGTCGAGACTCTTGCCGCATGGTGTGGCCACACGGAATGTCTTCCAAACTTCATCCATGGTGCTTGGTGGAGGAAGATCGAAGAGAGGGAAGAGAAGAGAAGAGAGAAGAAGAAACAGAGACTCGGGTGCGCACTGTAGCAATGGCGCCCTTCTGCCTCTCGCTCGCGACATAAAACCGCCGCGCGGGAGGCGAGCAGTTTGTATCTTTAGTCCCGGGTGGCCAGGCCAACCGGGACTAAAGATTGGGAGGCCAGCAGACTGGACCATTAGTCCCGGGTGGCCAGGCCAACCGGAATTAATGCTCTCCACGCGCCTCCACGCGCTTCCCAACCCACGACGCATGACCTTCTGTTGCGGGTCTCCTCCCGACCCGGGACTAAAAGCCCTTTAGTCACGGTGCGCGAAGTTTGGGGACTGATGGGGGCGTATGGAAGGCCTTTTTTCTACCAGTGAGTACTTATGTACTAGACGTGTAAGCGCGCTTTGCCGCGCCGGCTGCACCATATTGTGGCAATGTTTTGCAGGCATGGGGGACTGCAGGTGTTCATTTTGCAGGCGTGGGGGACCGCAGGGGTTCTCGAACGGACCACTCTCCGTTGTAACATACTTAGTCTTTTTTGGCTTTTCTTCTAAATGGCTCTATTAAACTAAATAAATATTGAATACATGCGTTCCATTGAGCCCACTGACACAGCTAATGTTAGTGGTGGAATACACAAACAAGGACGAAGCACTGCAGGAGAAAGGCACAAATAAAATTGCATGAGATCATAGCGTCAAAGTTAGTAATGCAATCTCCCTTTACCTCGCACTAACCACCATTAAAAATATCTAGAGCAAGGAATAAACCAGCAGACCACTAGTGGAAACAACCCCTCTCGTCCAGGGGGCCAGGGGGCATCTGTCCCGGTTGCAACCAAACCCGGGACAAATGCTATGCATTGGTCCCGGTCATAGTTTAAAAAACCGAACCGGTGATCGAACCGGCGTGACTGTCGGTTTAGGTTTTCACCGGTCGGACCGTCGGTTCATCGGTTCATTTGCGACAAAAAACCGGAATATTTAAGCTAATTTTTCAAAATTTTGACCTCGAAACAAATGAGTACAAATAATATTTGATGCAATACACTAAATTATCATAAATTGGCGCTAGCATAGATGGTTATTGAGTTTGCAGTGGACCTTTAGTCAAGGTCAAGGGTTCAATACCTTGTTTATGCACCATTTTCAATTTATTTTTCTGGTTTTTTACTAAAATACCATTGCTTGTTAAAAAACCGGACAAGGCTTCGGTTCTTGGTTTTTCCGGTCGGACCGCCGGTCCGGTTCGGTTTTTAAAACTAGGGTCCCGGTTCGTGCGCCCGGGGCAGCAGGAATCGCCTGGGGGCATTGGTCCCGGTTCGTGGGGAGGCATTGGTCCCGGTTTGTGGCACGACCCGGGACCAATACCTAGCCACAGGGCACGTACAACGCGCATGGGCATTGGTCCCGGTTTGTGGCACGACCCGGGACCAATACCTAGCCACAGACCAACAAATAGTCTTTTTATCCACCTCATTCAACCAATTTCCAAACGCATTTGTAATATTGGTTGAAGATATTTTCTCTCCAAAATCAGAAATACAAGCTAAACCTAAGTAGAAGACCTCTGCTGGTGGTAGAAGAAGCTGCGCTTAATGTCCGGCCATGATATTCGTCTCTGTTGCACAACTCCCAACAAAAAACAGCATTCACATTAGGAGGCTGCGTTAATGTCCAACAACTCTCTATCCTCCTCTTTTTGAAGGTCGACCGCCCACACATTTCAGAAACGAAGCGACAGCCCATCTTCCTATTGTCGTTCTGCGACTCGCACATGCCGGCGGCCACATGAGGTCAGGCATCGACGCCGCAAAGTATGCATTCACATTAGGAGGGGGACATGCATTTCGATAGATAAACAAGGCACAGTACACATAATGGCAAGATTGGATCTAAATCTAAACGGAGAGCATAGATCTAAATAAACAAGGCAGTACATAATGGCAAGAGTGCATCGATCTACTAGTCATACTCCTGCCTAGGCCTATAGTACATGTACTCGTAGTCGTCGTACTCGCCGCCGCCGTCGCCGTCACTATCGTCTGACGGTGCTCTGCACTCCCTCGGAGGATCACGACTCCAGGACTGGGCCTGAGGGTAGCGCAGGCGCGGGATATCGCCGGCCCTGATGTAGTCCATGACGCTCTGTAGAGTCCGGCCGGACCACCATAGCCGACGACCGGCCTCGTGAAAGTTCCCAGGAGGCAGACCGTCCTCCTCATACCTGGCGAGCGCCCTCTCACGCCGATTGATGAAGAAGGCATCCCAAGTATGCTGGTTATCGGGATGCCAACTCGGATTTCTCCGCTGCTCCGGCGTGAGCTCGTGGTAGTAGTGGTTCGTGATGGCCGCCCGACGCGCCACACCTTGAGGAAGAGGAGGGACCGGCACTCCTCCGGCGCTCAACATCCAACCGGCGGGAACGTTGTAGCCGCACGGGCAGGGGTAGTTCGAGGCGGAAAGTGCCTCCGCCTGGATGAATGTTAGAGTGGGTACGGTAGAAGCCATGAGAGAGTGGTGAGTTTGTATGTGTTTATGCCAATGGTGTGGCAATGCATACATATATATATAGCGAGAAGAAAACATCCCTTTAGTCCCGGTTGGGGACACCAACCGGCACTAAATGGGTTAGGGTTTCATTGGGAAAGGGATCATCCCTTTAGTCCCGGTTGGGGACACCAACCGGGACTAAATGGAATTAGGGTTTCGTTTGGACCAATCAGACAGAATCACACGGATCGTATGTTTCTTTCAAGCGCTCGTGAGTCGTTGGATCTGGGTGTGTTTTTTTCGCGCTGTTGTGAGCCGTTCGATCAGGGCTGGTGTGTTTCTTTCGAGCTGCTGTGAGCCGTTGGATGAGGTGTTTCTTAACCGTTGGATCAAAACCCTAGCCAGAGGACCCTATATATAGCCCAGCTTCATACACCGGTCAGTTTATCTCCCAAATACAAAACATACGGATTCTCCGTCATACGTCCAGCCGTGCATTTGGTATGCATATATGCACACAGTAGCCACGGTTGGGCTGTATGACGGCGATACCGTTTGTTTTGTTCTACACCCCTCTTGGATACATCATATATTCAGTTCATCGAGCAAATACAAAACATCCGGAATCGCCATCATACGTCCAGCCGTGCATTTGGTATGCATATATGCACCCAGTAGCCACGGTTGGGATGTATGATGGCGATACCGTTTGTTTTGTTCTACACCCCCTTGGATACATCATATTATTCAGTTCATCGAGCAAATACAAAACATCCGGATTCACCATCATACGTCCAGCCGTGCATTTGGTATGCATATATGCACCCAGTAGCCGCGGTTGGGCTGTATGATGGCGATACCGTTTGTTTTGTTCTACACCCCCTTGGATACATCATATTATTCAGTTCATCGAGCAAATACAAAACATCCGGATTCGACATCATACGTCCTGCCGTGCATTTGGGTCAGTGTTTAACACATTCATCCCCCTTTAACACATTCATCCATGCATGCTTGGGTCATTGTTCACTTGGCGCTCGGGTAGTAATGTGCACGGGAACATCATCTGCGGCGTCCGAGCACGGCAGAACAGAATGTTTACCGCATCCCCCTCGGTGTTTGTTTGTTTTCTCTTTTTAATTAAAGAATTTGTATTTCAGCAACACCGCGGCGCTAGCGCGTCTGTTTTCTGTTTAATGTAATTATTACTAATTTTAAAACAATATAAGATATTTATATTTAAATTAAGTGCAAATAGTGAAATAGTTAATAGTTTGAATAGTTAGAATAATTATTTAGGTAAACAGAAAACGGATTTGAATTAGTTATGCAAATTCAAACAATTTTAATGTTGTAATTTTTTTCTAATTCGAAACTATATAGAAGTTATTCACGTGCATATTTAAGATATTCAAATTTTGGCGCTAAAACAATTGGCGCGCCCAGCCCAAAAGTACTTCTGGTCCCGGCGCGCGCGACCAGCCGGGCCTTTCGTCCCGGTTGTTGCCACCAACCGGGACGGAAGGGCGCGGCGGGCCGGCGGCGCGGGGCGGTGGAGGCCGGCGCGAGACGGGATCGTGGGGCGCCGCGTGGGTCGAAGGGCGGCGCCGCAGAGGAGGACGCCGACGGGGGCAAGGGGCGGCGCCGGGGGCGACGGGATCGAGGGGCGGCGCCGCAGAGGAAGACGTGGCGAGGGGCGGCGCGGGTGCGACGGGACCGAGGGGCGGAGTGCGCTCGACGGGGGCGAGGGGCGGCGCCGCAGAGGAGGACGGGGGCGAGGGGCGGCGCGGGTGCGACGGGACGTAGGGACGGCGCCGCAGAGGCGAGGACGCCGACGGGGCGAGGGGCGGTGCGGGGGAACGGAAAAAATGGGCAGGACTACATGATTATTTACCTTTATGGGACTAGGAGGATGCATTGTGTATTTGGCTACTAATTGTGGAGTTGCTGGAGTGATAGAAACCTAAACCCCCGTTAGGAAACCGATGCATGAGCGAGTGTAGGATCCCAGAGTTCAAGGTCGTGGTTAGATTTATCTTAATTACTTTTTTGTATTTGCGGATGCATGCAAGGGGTTTAATCACAAGTATGTATATTAACTTTACATTTGTTTAGAATTGATATAGAAAATTTAAGAATGTTAGAACTATTAGTTGTGAATGTTAGAAATTTTAGATTAGACTTAGAAATTTTAGATTTGTACGTTTAGAATTGATATAGGAAATTTAAGAATGTTAGAATTATTAGTTGTGAATGTTAGAAATTTTAGATTAGATTTAGAAATTTTAGATTTGTACGTTTAGAATTGATATAGGAAATTTAATAATGTTAGAATTATTAGTTATAAATGTTAGAAATTTTAGATTTGTACGTTTAAAATTGATATAGGAAATTTAAGAATGTTAGAATTATTAATTATGAATGTTAGAAAATTTAATTAAGATAGTGTTATAAATTTAAGAATGCTAGAAATGTTATCGTACGTTTAAATATTTCATGAATATATGTTGCTCTTTTTGTGTATTATCTATAAACAATTTTGATGAATATAATTGATCATTAGTTAATTATTATGTATAAGCAATTTTAATGAAATGGATCTGAAATATATACTTACTCTTTTTGTATAGTATGGAGCCAAGAGAGGAAGATGCCGAAAATATGATCGAGGGTTTAATCCGCGGGCCCAACGTAGAGACCGATGTGAGCCAGTGGATGAACGACTCCGGTGAGGGAGATCCGGTGCTCACCCAGGGAGACGACTCCGATGAGGGAGAAGCCGACGGCTCCGATATGGGAGCAGCCGACGGCTCCGGTGGAACCATACAAATTACGAACACCGGCTCCCAGGTGCATATATATATATGTTAATTAATGAAGCATCCGTTGTCTATATACATGTATTAACAGTCTTTATATTTTTAGCCATCCGGTTCAAGTATATCAACCGGAAAAAAGACTAAACGAGGCGCAACAAAGAAGTTGAAACATACAGAAAGATACAGGATCGACACGATCGCAGCAGACGGCGCACCCGAGCTTCCCGCTGATGTTGCCAAAAAAATTTGTGAAGCAATGCGGAGTGATAGTTAGAGATCACATCCCGATCACTGTTAATGAGTGGAATAAGCCAAAAGATCCGCGGAACAAGGAATTTCATATGTCGGCAAAATAGCCAAAGATCATCTTTTCTCAAAGATTTTGTCTAATTTCAACTTACCCGTGCCGGAGGTGGACGAGAATGAAGCGGCTGTGAATGAGGCCGATGTTACTAGAATGAAACATGAGATACGGGAAAAGGTCAAAGCGTGGACCCTGAAAAAGATGGCCGAGCAATTCAAAAACTGGAAGAAAAGATTGAACCTTGATTATGTTAAGAAGAACAAGACTCCTGATTTCACTCAAGGGTATGAGAAAATAAAACCCGTATGGGCAGACTTCGTGAAGTACAAGCTGGCAGAGAATGAACTGGAAAGGACAAAAACAAATGAGAAAAACGCTGCCAAAAAGGTATATCACCATGTTATGGGGCAAGGTGGCTACAAGGGTTCCAGTCCCAAGTGGGAGACATGGGAGAACAACCTGCTTCAGCAGGGGATCACTCCCGAGCCGTTCTTGTGGGTCGAGCGGACAAGGTCATGGTTCTACGGGCATGGGGGCACGTTGGACGCCGAAGGCAAAGCAATATATAACCTAAGGCATAAAGAGAGTCCTCTACCCATAGAGAAGCTGAGAGACGCAATAAAGGACGTTAAAGATGGGAAGTTCGTGCCAGATAGAGAGAACGACGAGCTCACACGCGCCCTCGGAAATAAGGAACACGGAGGGCGTACACGAGGCACAAAAGGCACTCCTCCGTTGAGTGTTGCGTTCGACTCCACCAAAAAGTTATACCCAGATAGAATTCGTCAACGTAAAAAGGACAAGGAGGCAGCTGAAGCAGAGAATCAGGCAAACTGGAGGCGTCAACTTGAAGAAATGGTAAAGCTGACACAGGATGTAGCAAAGAAGCAGCAGGACCAAATTTACACACTTAGCCAGCAGATAGTGTCTACCGGCGCATCAGTACACATGGTAGAAGTTGAAGTCGAGACTCCCGACGCCGCACATTCTCATCGCAAAAGCAGCGTTGCGTCCACGCAGCTACCGGGTGATGATGCACCGTCGATGATTCACCCGGTGGATGAGATCACGGAAATGACATCCTGTGAGCTCCACGTGAAGGTCGTCAATATAACCATCAAGGCGGCAGCCGGCTATGTCTTACCAATTGGCAACGAACCAACTCATCATAGTCTTCCGGTTCCACGGGGTTACGCTGTTGTTGGGGTCGATGAAGTTGTCAACGGATTCGAGCGGGTAAAGCTTGATTTTCCTGAAGGTGAAGACGAAGAGTTGACTGAACTCGGAGAAGCCAAGAACTTGACCGTTCTATGGCTAAAGGAATGCATTGTGCTCACAAATCAGACGGCAAAGCCATCGAATCCTCGCCTTTCTCCAGCGCAAAAGTCTCCAGCGCGGTCGTCTTTGCAACGCATGCCGTCTCCGGCGCGGTCGCCTACGCCGTGCACGTCTCCAGCGCGGTCGCCTACGCCGCCGCGTCAGCCCTCTCCGCCCACTAAGTTTCTGCCGAAACGTAAAAAATCACCGAAACGTCAACGGTCACCCCTCCCGAAGGTACCAAAAGAGGTACCCAAGTTACCTTACGACTATACTCCCGAGGAAACCCAGAAAATTGCAAAGGACGAATACGAGGCGTGGAAATCAAAGCGGAAGGAGAAGCAAAAGCCAGATTTCCCTGAGACCGAAGAAAAGATAGAACGAGCTTGGAAAATGGTGAAGACTCTTCATCAACCCGAGCCGAGTCTGTCATCTGACTATGACCGCTCTATTCTGAAGTCACACCAGGAAATGGTGCGGTCAACGAAGAGTAGTAGCGCAAGCGGGAAAAAGGGGAAATCAGTTGCTCAGCTCGGAGAGCAGAAAAAACAATCCACGTCCCCGCTCAAAGTGATTTCCAATACCCAGGTGGGGCCGAGCACTAATATTGCTGACGAGGATATTGATCCGGAGTTTATAACACTGTACGCAGACAAGACAGCTGATGCGGGTTTGTCCATTGCTGAGTATATGCAAACAGTAAACTACTTCCCCGCAGCTGAATGTGCGTACAAATACCAGTACGGGATGTCTCTTGTCAAACCCGAGGAGATAAAGGATCTACCAACGAAAATGCGAAGAGTGCATAGTTGGTATATGAAAGCCGCTGAACAATCTATGGACTGGATATATCTCAACGTTAGGGACGAGCACTATGGAACTGGAAATGGATATGTTATGATTCAATTTGAGGAATTGTTTCAGTTATACCAACAGCAGGCCCTCGACAAGTCTATCCTTAGTGCCTATTGTCTGTAAGCACTTATTTCTCTAGCTCACCTCATTCAATTGCATATGCATATATATATATATATATATATATATATATATATATATATATATATATATATATATATATATATATATATAGTACACTCATATATTATATTGCAGAATGAAGATTCTCGAATGCAAAAGAGGTGGAATATATGATATTGGGTTTATTGATCCAAATATTGTTTATGAAAAGACTCTTCGGCAATCTCCCAAGGATACAGAAAATAATATTTTGAGCGCAATAATATTTAACCAACACCGACGGGAAATACTATTTCCTTACAACTTCAAGTAAGTGTGTTACTCTGTTGTAAACATTTTGTTTTCCTTACTCGATGTTCACTGTATAATTGATGAGTTCTGTGTGCGCAGCTTCCACTATATTCTGCTAATCTTCCAAATTGACAAAGGAAAAGTAATTGTAATGGACCCAAAACGTAAACCCCTCTCAATGTGGGCTGACATGCAGGAAATGATCCTGCGGTAATTTCAATCTTTATTAATTTTAGTATTTATATATGGCAATATATCGACTACTTTGTTTCATTTTCGGATATCAAGTAATTACTAACTCTTTTTATTCCTTTTCTTTCTCAGGTAGGGTTTGGAAGAGGTTCATAAAGAAGTCTCCCGGTGAATGGAAAAAAAGCTTACATTTGATGTTGTGCAAGTAAGTACTATGTAGATCCGCGCCCATCTCCTTGATTATAGTGTCGATACCATTATCATGCCTGGTTGATTATTATTTTGATTGAAACAATTTTCTCGTAAAGTGCTTGCAACAAGGAGAAGGGAATAACTTGTGCGGATACTACGTTTGCGAGTTCATTCGTCAGACGACATCTCCCAAGGGCAGAAATTTAAAGCAACTTCATGTACGTTAGTCGTCAATTCTTCTTATTACTATCTATTTTAGTTACTTAGTTTCAGATATATATATTGACCGCTCTTCTTTATATTAGATCGAACGGCTTCGGGACGGTCTTCTACCAAGGGACCGCATACGAGCAATTCAGGAGGAAATTGCGGGCTTCTTAGATGCAGAGGTCATAAACGTAGATGGAGAGTACCATGCCTCCGCTTGGAACTTAGTTTGATTTTGTATTACACTCCATCGGTCATGTAATATGCTCGATATACTTTGCTTCCGTAATATAAGTGTTTCTTATTCTGCTTTATATATTTATTCACTCGTGCGATCCTCGAGCTCCGTGGAGGGTCCACCGAGGCTCCTCTCTTCTCGAGGTCCGGGGAGGGGCCGCCAGGAGGTCTGGGGGGGCCAAAAAACGGAAATTGTAAATTTCTGCCGCGGCAGAGAAATGGGGAAAAGCCCTGCCGCGGCAGAAGGGGCATGCATCCCGGGTCGTATTGAGAACCGGGACTAATAGCCCTGGACAGGATCTAGCGCACGGGCCACGTGGTCAGCCCCATTTGTCCCGGGTCCTGGCACAACCGGGACCAAAGGGGGAGGGGTATTTGCCCCGGATGCCCCGTCCCGGTTGCACAACCGGGACAAATGGGGCCTACGAACCGGGACTAATGCCCCTGTTTCCACTAGTGGACCAAACTACAACATGAGTTTACAGCAGGACCATAAGATTAAATAAATTAATATTCTAGTTCAAAAAAAGTCAAGAAGGTAATAATAGAATAATGATCTTTTTAGCAGTATCTAGAACTATACTAAGCTCAATACAACTACTAACTTGTCAAAAGCACACGTGAGCAGCAGCAACATTAAAAAAAAGGTCTGTACCACGTTTACAGGATAATGACATGTTGACACAAGATGGCAACACATCGCTGTTTAGGTGCTCCTCCATCGAGAAAATCTTGTGATTACTGTTTGGAAGCGACCCAGCCCTAAAAATCTTGTGATTACTGTTTGGAAGCTACCATGTTTCATTGTCTGTGAGCTAATTATGTATAACACTTGAGCTTTCATCATAAAGAACAAATATTAGAATGACAGAGTGTTAATTGTGAAGCATGGATTTGATTGTTACATTGAATTATTAAGGGAGGCTGTTATTTTATTGGTTAGCTTGGTCTAATATACTTGCGGTCGTATACCATATTTGCGATCAACTTGTTTAAGTTGTAAAAGAAAATTTGGGTTTGATATGTGATCTAAATATGTTTATCAAGATCTACATAAGGAGGCATATTACCTCAATTTAAGTTTATTTTTTGCTATGCAAATGTACATAGTAAATCTTCATAAGAACGAGTTTTGTTACACTAGTCATCAACCCGTGCAACTGCACGGGCTAGAGCCTTTTGTTGTGTTCACAAACAACCGGAAAAAAACTTAATAACATTTCCTTTTGCAAATTATTATTAGACATTATACTTTGGATGTAGGGATTAATCAAATTATAAATTATTTTTAGAATAACAAAGTTTTTATTGGAAAATAGAGAATTTAATTTGCACATGTATGGTTAAAATAGAACCAATGCATGAGCATGGATATAATCCATCAGACTATATGTACAAAATAAACACTCTACTCGATTAGAAACTCGGTGTCTAGTAATGTATTATGAAAATACTTGGATTATACAACATAAAAGAACTCAATTAGATTCATGTTGTGTTAATAAATTAAAAAAACAATATATAACTCGAGATCAATGGAGAAACAGGTTCATAATAGAAAATAAAGATATCTTTGATTTTTTGAATAGGGTCATTTGAGAAGTTAGAATGGAAGGTTAACCAGTATCTGGGTGCCCTACTCCTATGACACCATGAGAACCATGAAGCATCCTCTATACGTTGCCCTACATAGATACATCACTATTATTATTAGAGCATGATTACCTACATAAATATGTGAGAAAACATATCAAATTTAGTAACCGATGTTTCCTTTTGAAGCATAATCCGAAACATGAGAAATTTATCCTTAAATATAGCAACCGATAATTTTTTCAACACACCCAAATTGATGAGCATTGTATTCAAGAGCTAAATGGTACATACCTTGGCAGTGTTTTTCTAATAATAGTGAAATGTAATACGGACCAATATCGGCGGTGTGATGACTCAATATAGTATTAGCCTGGAAAAGGAATCAATTAATAGACAAATCCTTCTAAGCGAAATGGTACCAGCTGACAACATTAATCTAGTTGCCTTATGATAGGGATCGCTTAATAAGAAATTTCTTGAGAGAATATCCAAAGTGATGTTAGAAGATGGGAGAAATTTTCATGACAATGCATATGGATGGCTGTGAGTGCGCCAGAAAATGGTTAAGGTTACTTATCGACACTGAAGGTACAATATAAATAAGCAGTTGAAAAATAAGCACTTAATTATCGACACTAAAGGAAATATGTAATATCAAATATGGATGATTTAATTCAGCATATTTTACATCCAAATTGCTAGAAGTTTTCACGTGGGACATTTAATAATCTGAAATAGTAAAAAAAAAATAGGACTTAATATTTTGCGGCGAATATGAATTTAGTACAACTATTATGGTTCTGCTATGAAATTTAGAGAAAGATGACCGGAAGAATGCTTCATAAGTGATAACATGTAAGCATAACTACTCCCATATATAGTGGCATACCGTTGAGTTATACTTCAAAAACTATGCCTAAGATAGTGTACCGATGGAACAACCATAGACCGGCATGAAAGGGATGTTTTAAGCCTAGTTTATGAAAATAATTAACTATGAAAAAATAATTGATCTTAGCTTTTCGAAGGAATAATTTAGCTAAGACATAAATATCTGATTAAACAGTAAGAATTAGATTGCTTACCCTCGTGTGATACAATTCATTGTGCATGCACCATGTAAGACGTAGTCGTTACGATATATGATTTTATCCGGTTCCTATTTTATTTATTGTCCCCGATCCTTAAGTCTCCTTTTGTCGGGGATATAGCGACAATTTTTCTTGAAATTAATTTATATTTTCCTATGATATGTAATTAGTAGTATGTACATACTGGACCTGGAGTGAGCAAATCTTTTTGGATAAAGGACTTGTACGCATATTAGCTGATGACATCTCTTTAGGAGACATATAAAAATGGGACTAAAGAAGGAGGATACCTCATGCATACATCGTTGTAGACCTCATAAATTTATGAGGGGACACCAAATAATCAATTGACAATTGGAATGACACTCTCGTAGGGTAGCTCCCTGCAGCCATGCCTAGGACCTGCTGTTTATACATGAGCGCTTGCATGTAAACCTCCGTTAAATAATTTAGAAGCTGCGACACAGCTCCCAGTATAACATGGAAAATTGGCAATGCCTAGAGGAGGAGGATATCTGATACCCGCCTGCATTTGGCTATGGTGTTCAGTTTTAGACTCCAACCACCCAGCAGCATTATGTCCTCACCATTGATTGTTTTGTTTAGTAATACTGATTCTTCTGCTGCTTCTTCAATAAGCATTCACCATGCAAGGAGCAGCCACTTTTCATTTAATCAGTTTCAGCGTACGCCTTCATGGATTAATAGCAGCGGTAGGCCGGTAGCTAATTTCAGACTGCTTATAGCTGCATCTATCCAGCGGGAAGAGCAAGCAGTCCAACGTGTGGATGCAGATACTGCTAATCATCTGATGTGGACCATGAGTGCGTTTAGTTCTCCTGTCCACATACATGCAAATTAGTCACTAAACATTGGTTTGTTTGACACCAAAAGTATTATACAAATTTATTGATCCAAATAACATAAGACCCCTAAAACTGATTTGGTTTCTGGCAGGAAAAAAAGATCCTAGATATGATTGGGAAGAGGAGAGAAGCTTGCCTATTTTGAGAGAGATCAGTTCCAGTGGCTCCGTCGAACAGAGGTTGCACTGGCTAGCTGAATTCAGGACAAAGGCCGCCGTCGAGCAGATGCTGGAGTTGATCCGGCTGTAATTACCACTGGTGCCGATAGCTCTCCAGTAGATCGGTGGAGGTTAACAAATTGAGCAATCTTTCGCCGGAGGTGTAGGACGCGGAGCCAGATAAGACGCGATCTCTGCCCGACGAAGCTCGATCTTGCCGGATGTCAAATCAAATATGAGGCCGGAATTAGAAATTGGTTACAGAGGAGATCTTAGGTATTAGTAGATGGTTCATGTGGTAGGAGTCTAGGAGAGGCGCATGTAATCCAACAACTGTAGATGGATTTGTAAAATACTCTTCGTCTCCGGGCATCTTCAAGCTTCCATCATCAGCATTGAGGAAGTCTATATTGTGGTGGCACGATACCGGTCCTAGTTCATGGAGTTGCTCGGGGTCGATAGAGATCTTGGCGTGTGGGGCGGGTCGGGATCGGTGGTTAGCGTTGCTGATCTTGGCTATATGCGACCCTCCTACAGTCCTACTGCTTCATGACCATTGCCGTGGTGCAGCATGATCCACAGAAGGAGGACAGCCGCGCCAGCACGGGAGGCAACGGGGGCCGAGCGGGAGGGCATGGCGGCCGGCTTGGCCGAGCTTGACGGCCGCTGTGGCCGTGGGGAGAGGCGAACTGCAGTCTGGCGCGGGGAGGCAAAGGTTGGGACCGGCAATGGGGACATGTCCGTGGAGGAAGGAGGCGAGGAGCGCTGGCGGCGGGGAGGCAAACAACCCAGATCCTGCCGATCTCATTGTTTGTTTTGCTTTTACATGTTTTTTTTTTGAGAGAGATGTGCATGCATAATGCTTTATGATTTGATCGGGTACAACTAACTTAATATATTTTTAATTCACCGCATCGCACCTAAGACATGTTGTTGTGCTATCGTGATAGATTTTTCGTACGTCACACGTGAACTTATTCTTTACGTTTCATCCTAGCCGTAGAACAAATATCTGACAGCTTAATTAATTTTGATGATGTGGATTAACGTGGAGGATTTAGTGGTGCCTCCAATTAGTAAATACAAGATGGCAGAATAAGAAGTCCTTATATAGCAGAAGTCGCTTATAAGTCACATGGCTTTTCTAGAGCAAGCAGGGCAACTGACTGTAATGTGCAGGCCCTGCTAGTTAAAAACATGCACTGACTGACACATACTCTGGCTGCAGTCGTGAAGGGCTAGCCAGGTCGGTCACGTGCAGTCCGCGACCCTTCTGGGAGTAGTCTATATATACGTGCGCGTGTATGCATTCCTCAAAGACATCAGTTGATAACATTCAAAAGAAAAATATTCTTGGAACTGCGTGAAAGGATTTGATGTACTTGCACCCAAGGGGTTAAACAAAACGTAGGATTAGGAAGCATCAGGAGAGAGGGCGTGACCTGCCCTCACATTCTTCGAACTAGTTAGCGCACAAAGACGACGTGTACCATGCTCAGTCGTCCTCCTCGCTTATCTGAATCGTTCGCGTGGACGGCCACTATTCACCCAACGGAACCATGGGTCGCCAGACTTTGTAGCATCCCAGCTTTCTGCACTTGGCTCGGTGCCAGCATCGCTGAAGAAAACTGAAGACAGAGGCTCATATCTCAGTGCACTAGACTATGCCATCGTCCATCAACCATAAGCAGGTATCTCAGATCTGTCTGCTCAATGAAAGCAAATGAGCTCACATGACATTCTTTTGTTCATACGAAAATATACCACCTCTCCTATGAAAAAGTGGGTGTCTAGCATTCGAATTTTGTCTACAAAAGTCCAACGCACTTTAAGATAGAAAAAATGCGTCTTTCTTATCCTCCGGGAATTAAGTCCAATAACATTTAGAGGTGGTGATTTAAATAGGAGATATGATGAGTTGCACCTTTCGAATAAATGTTCTACTTAACTCTATAATATATTTTAAAATTTCTATATGTCCACTTATTTTAATAAAGGGATTATGTAAAAAATGATATGAAATGTGGCGGAGGGGTGGGGTAGAAGACAAGTTCTGACATGCCGCTAGCTCCATGCCAGGACACTAGACACATCACGATGCACACAAGGTCGTCGCCTTGCACACAGCTAGCACAAATTAGATACAGGGACGAAGCTAGAAAAAATTGACGCGGGTGTCAGCAGCCAATGCCAACAATACAAGTACAAGTACAACCATGGAAGTAAATTCACGTTGTAATACAGAATGACTACCAACCTGTGTAACGTCCTGAAAAAAATAGAGAATACATATTATATCCACAAGAACTAGACGGGAAAAATATACAGGAAAGAAATACAAAGGATATAAAGTGACATGGAACTCACATTTTACAGCTTCCTTTCTCGATCTTTAATCTTCTTAAATATATCAATCACATCATCATTCGTGATGGTAGAAAATATATCTTTCTGCACATAGCAAATCATAACATCACTCATGAACTTCTCACCCATTTTCTTCCGCAGAATACTCTTGACAATATTCATTGATGAAAAGCATCTCTCCACTGATGCTGTGGCGACCGGCAAAATTAACACCAATTTTAGAAGTTGATACACCAAAGGAAACGAAAGATGCTTCTTAGTGTCCACCAAGAGTTTGGCAAGATCGGCAATGCCATCTAAATCCACAAACCGTTCATGACCAAGATCCATCAGTTTTGATGAATCGAAATCATTAGGATAAAACTCAGCTAGCTTCAATAAGCTCTCGATACTAAAAGCAGCGAACAAGTTTTTTGGTCTGAATGATGCCATGTGAATAAGCAATGCTGAATTTACTTCATTGAATCTATCATGAAACTCTCCAAGTTCCCAATCAATAACAGAGTTAAGACACTCTATTTGGTAATGATGAAGGTTTTTAATGTTGGTTTTTTGTCGTGTATTATGCCGATTGACATATTCATCATGCATGTTTAGTTTCAGAATGTCATTCTCTTCACAAAATGAATGTAACTTCCCCAGAAGTAATTCCCATCCATTATCTCTTAACTGTTGCAGATCATTCCTTGTTGATTGAACACATGACATGGCATTCAAGATGTCTTGATCCTTCTGTTGCAAATCTTGAGACAAAGTATTGGCACTCCCTAATATATGTAACATCATATGCAAATAGAACACATGCTTCACTTTTCTTGGAACTTCTCTTTCCTTCTTTTGATACATATTTCAGAACACTAATAACTGATGAGAACAACTGAACAAGGCCCGAGAGAGTTCTGTAGTGTGAACCCCAACGAGTTTCTCCCGCCCTCTGAAGTGATTTGATCTTGATTTAGCCCGTGCCAGTACTAATTTTTCCACTACTTATGGCTTTTAATACATTCTCTCGATGAATCTCTCTAATCATATCCTTTCTTTTGCAAGAGGCCCCAACCACATTGAAGAGAGTAGAGATCATGTAAAAGAAATCTGCAATATCATCATTCCTCTTTGACACTGCCACTATAACCAACTGGAGCTGATGAGCAAATCAATGCACATAATATGCCGAACTATTCTCTTCTAGAATTTTAGCTTTCAAACCATTGAACTCACCACGCATATTGCATGCCCCATCATAACATTGACCTCTAACCTGCTTTAAAGTTAGTCCAATATCAATGAACAATTTTTCAAGAGATGATTTGAGACACGCTGCAGAAATTTCCTTCACATGTACTAATCCAACCGGTCTTTCCATGATTAGTCCATGCTTGTTCACATATCTCAAAACCACACCCATTTGTTCTTTGTCGGATACATCACAAGCCTCATCAATCAACAAGCTGAAAACATCTCCACCAATTTCTTCGAGAATATAATTCAATGTTACCTGTAAAATATAAAAATCCACGTCATTTAGATTACACCCAGAGATAAATTATATGAAATAAAAAAATAGTAGTGCTTACCTTTGGATAATAACTCACCATTTCTTTCTGAATGTCCGGAGAAGTCCATTTGCAATTTTGGGGAGCATTATTGATTACCTTCCTTACTTCCTCGTTTTGATTTTCCAATGTCCGTATCAACTCTTTAAAGTTCCCCTTAGTTTTTGATTCCTCTGACTCGTCATTGCGCGAAAAGCTAAGCCTTGATGTACGAGGTATCTAGCAGATTCAACAGAAGTATTCAACCGGATACGATTTTGCCTTTTTGTCATATCAGTTTGCTTGTGCAGTGCAGCCCTAATGGACTGATCTTTCATTTAGAGCATCACATCTTTTAACAACTACATTATGAAAGCTATTGATCTCACCCACATGTCTATCTAATCTTTTTTTCTTGTTCCAACTAGACCAACCATCAACAACAAATGCGTCGTTTCCACCTTGGCCATCAACACAATCTCTGAACAGGTAGCAACACAAGCAAAAAGCGCTATCCAACTTCTCACTGTACTCTAGCCAACCATGATATTCTTTAAACCAAGCTGGATTAAATCTCCGTGGAGATCCTGTAATGAGTTTCTGAGGATATTTATATCCCGGTTGCTGCCTATAAGGTCATCTAATTAAATACATTCTCCTAATGTCATCTTGCTTCTGAGGATTTCGACTATACTGTGGTATTCTTTTCCGATCAGCCGGATCATACGGAAGATCATCTAAATTAATCTCTTCAGGAACCGGAGGTGTTGGTGGTCTTGGTGCACTAGCACTAGGCCTTGGTGTCTGTGATGCATTATCTTGTTCTTGTCTAAGTCTAAGTGGCCTTGAACTCTCAGCTGCATCAAAACTTTGGGGTGCCGTTCGTTTCAACATAAATCTGTCCATAATTTCCTAAATGAAACAACCAAAAAAAAAAAAACAAGATAGAAAACTTCAGTTTGGACATTGTTTGCAGCTTGCGTACAGACTATGGCGGCGATCGGCCAATCTAAAGTCTCGCGATTGAAGGCGTACCTGAGAGTGTCTCCTAGAATCAGAATCACGGATCCTTATTGTCGTTGCCGCCGGCCGGAGAGAGCGGAGAGAGGAATTGAGTTCTCTAGGTCTTTTTCTGGCCGCTTTGGCGCTGCCCGCTGCGATCGATAATCAGGCCAGTTTTTTTTTTTTTTTTTGAAACTCATCAATCAGGCCAGCTGAAGAGTCCAAGCCACAACCGTCTGTTCGCATAGTGGTGTGTATACGGTATATTCCTAGCAGGCTAATGCGTTGTGTCTTTTGGCTTGGGCTTTTGATGTCTCTACAAATTACAAAAAGTTCTTTATTTAGGCTGGGAATTTCAGTCTTTTAAAGTTGGGCTGGACCGCTGGGTCAAATGTGATTTTTTACTGGGTTTAGATTTCAGATTTCATAAGACTGCTTAGCTGAAACGGCCAGAGTCACTGGTGTCAGCTGACACCGGCGATTGTATAGGAGCTCCATCCCTGATTAGATATAGAAAAATCGATAACCTAGTGGTGGACCCGGCTGTCCACGTGGTGTCGCTCGCATTCCATACTCTGTTTCTACGGTCCAGCCAGAGAGTGTGAGCGGGCGGCGTATAGTGATTGAGAGGTCGAAACTTATCAGAACTTTTTTTTAACATAAGCTGGCACTAATTCGCGCTTCTATTCCACGTTTCCATGTAAGACGAGGACGGCTAGCACAGTAAAGTCACAAAATTTATTGGATCACAAACAGAGAATGCGAAAATGCGACTGAGGTCACAAAAGTTTCACTTGGTCGACTACCGAGGATCACGAACAGAGGATTACGATGTACTCTGCTTGGTCGAGTCCCATCTTCAGGAACTCACCCAATTCACAATGGATACTGTATTTACCAGTTGACTGAACGGTAGGGGTATTATTCTTGCCCCACCAGTCGTGTTTGGTTTCTGTCTCCTCGCCCAGGATTAACACATTTTCTCTGCTGAATTTCACTTCCGCACACCATCGTTTATGGGCCAACCGCCATCGTTTACAGGCCAACTACCGTCAGTCTCAAACATGTTTTCCTTGATAAGCTAGGCCTCATAATAAGGCGGGTCCTGAGATTTTTAGGACCGGGGACGAAACAGAGAAATTACAAACAAGAGAAAGCCGCCGGAACGCTCTGGTGCCCTGGGACGTGGCAGGCGGCTTGTGGGTGAAGTAGAACCTCAGACCCAATGGAGCCGCCGGGACGCTCTCCAGTCCCCTGCCCTGTCCATGTGACTCATCCTACCGCTGGTCTACACACCAGTCCCCTGCCCTGTCCATGTGACTCATCCTACCGCTGGTCTACACAAGGAATTAAACAATTGATCGCGTTTACAAAACCAGACCCCTGAGGCTAAGCCTATATATATGGTCGTGGTAGCTATGTCAATTGTCATGAACATAATTAAACATTCACTGACTGACACATGCTCTGGCTGCAGTCATGAAGGGCTAGCCAGGTCGGTCACGTGCAGTCCGCGACCCTTCTGGGAGTAGGCTATATATTCACGCGCGCGTGTATGCATTCCTCAAAGACACCTGCAGTTGATAACATTCAAAAGAAAAATATTCTTGGAACAGCGTGAAAGGATTTGACGTACTCGTGCCGAACGTTCAGGTTAAGCAAAACATAGGAGTAGGAAGCATCAGGACTGAGGGGGTAAGCTGCCATCACATTCTTCGAACTAGGTATCGCACAAACACGACGTGTAACACGCTCCGTCCTCCTCATCGCTTCTCTGGATCGTTGGCCTGGACGGCCTCGTGCCCGCACGTGCCGCGCTGTTCCCAGATCCCTATTAACCCAAGGGAACCATGGGTCGCCAGATAGCTGCACCTTTCTGCACTTGGCTCCGTGCGAGCATCACTGAAGAAACCTCAGGACAGAGGCTCGCATCTCCATGCACTAGACTGTTCCATCGTCCTTCCGCCAGAAGCATTTCTTTCAGATGGTGCAAATGAGGTTACATGACGATTCTTTTGTTCATACGAAATACCAACTAAGTGGGTCGGTGTGGCATTCGAATTTTGTTTACAAAATTCCAATGCACTTTAAAATAGAAAAAGAAATGCGACTTTCTTATCACCCGGGAAATAAGCCCAATAACATTTAACACTTGGTCTACGTATTTTCTACATACACTTACCATATTAGAGGTGGTGATTTAAACAGGAGAGATGATGACTTGCAGCTTTCCAATACCTGTTTTAATTAACTTTATAGTTTATTTTAAAATTTCTATATGTCCACTTATTTTAACAAAGGGATTATGTAAAAATGATATGAAATGAGGCGGAGGGGTGGAGTAGAAGACAGGTTCTAACATGCCGCTAGCTCCATGCCATGACACTAGACACATCCCGATGCACACAAGGTCGTCGCATCGCACACAGCTAGAACAAATGGGCCATAAAAATATCAATATGCTAGTGTTGTACCCAGTCGTGCGCGTGGGGTCCAGCAAGAGAATTTGAGCGGGCAGTGATTGAGAGGTAGAAACTTTTTCCAACATAAGCTGGTATTAATTCGCGCTTCTATTCCACGTTTCCACGTAACCATTTAAAGGTTTGGATCATGAACAAAGAATGGGAAAATGCAACTGAGGTCACAAAAGTTTTACTCGTTCGACTACCGAGGATCACGAGTAGAGCATTACGATGTAGTATGCTTTGTCGAGCCCCAGCACCCAAATCACCCCTCCCGTTTTTGGACAACGCTACAATGGATACTGTATTTACCCGTTGATTGAACAGTAGGGGTATTATTCTTGCCTCACAGCCGGCCGTGTGCTTGGTTTCTTTCTCCTCGCACAGAATCGACACATTTTTTCTGCTGAATTTCACTGCCGGACACCACCTTTTATAGGCCAACTGCCACCGTTTACGGGCCAACTACCGTCAGTTTCCAACATGTTTTCCTTGATAAGCTAGGCCTCATTTGTAGCAACTGTCCTCTTTGGATCCTCTTTACTTTTTCCTGGACATATTATTCATAAAAGATCGAAACTGAGATACTAAGTTATTTCTTGTACCGATCGAGCCTTCACAAAAAATGGAAATGTGACGAATATGCATAAACTTTTCTCGCACTCAAATTTTACAAATCAGACCGCTGAGGTTAAGCTAGCCTACGACCGTGATAACCATTTCATGAGCATAATTCAAAATGCCCCTATGCTTAATTCAATAACACGCAGACCTCCTGCTGGTTCTCGGAAAAAAAATGCACCGACACATACTCAGAAAATCTGAATGCAGTCATAAAGAGCTAGCTGGCCTGAGGGCGTAATCTGATGTAACATTCTGCCAACTTTGCTTCATTGACGGACCACGTGTACCACCATTCGTCCTCCTCCTCGTTTCACTCAGTCCTGGGCGTGGACGGCCGCGTGCCTGCACGTGCCGTCTTGTTTTGCCTGATGACCATTCACCAAACAAAAGCATGCGTAGCAAGACTTCGTCGCTGGGAACCTTCCGGCACTTGCTACGTACGCTGAAGCATGCGTAGCAAGACTGACTAGCAAAGATCATCCGGGTAGGTTTTCAACAGCAGTACGGTCATCTGGTGGCACAAAGTCTATCTGTAGGACCGACTATATATCACGATTTGAATCATTTCTGAAATCAGCATTTTGAAGTTTCAAAAATTCCAAGAAATATAAAGGTTGACAAATACATACTCTAAGTTTTTGCAAATTTTTCATGTGAGATATTTTATTTTCCGGCCTATTAAAAATGACATATCCTCATAAATCGTACTATTTACCATTTGAAATCTTGAAATTTTTTAACTTGTTACACGACCTAAAATATAAAATATGTTGTATTAATTTTTTGAACACTGATATAAATAAAAATTATCTAGCTTACGATTATGTTCAGATCTTTTTAGAACTTTAAAGTATTTTTTAACTTTTTTACAACAGAGCCCATCCTAAAATACGTCTCAATCATGGGCCCTTTGTAGTTTGTGAGTTAAGAAACCATTGGACTAGTGTAGCTTCATTTCTCATGTAGAGAGACGCGCGGAGACATGAGAGAATACTAATATATGCAATGCTTTCATCCATAATCTAATACTCTCACCTTTTCACAATATAGGATGTTACTACAACTAAATCCTCCTATATTGGTTGTAGTAACATCTTACCGATGGAGGGAGTATAACACCCACAAACTAGTGTTTTCTACCCAATATCCTAACTATGGTTACCGCGCTAACAAGTGTCCCTTTTACCGACTCAAGTCCAACTCGAGTCGGCCTACTCATTCGGATCTTATCCCACTGACTAGTGCGAGATCCGGTAAACTTACGGCAAGCCAGACACAGTCCGAGGAGCACTTGAAACATTAGTCGAAAACGCCTTCTAAGAAAACATATCGACTCGCACAAATACCAATAAGTAATTAAGGCCTTTTCCAATGTGAAGGTATGTCCAAATCCCATTGTTGCTCGATATTGTGTCAAGCAACAAGTGAGCCGATCTTCGTCCCTTTTAGCTTCATCTTCTCTTCTTGACTGTGTGATATGCAATTCAACCCGACTAACAATTTAGTCGCACATCAACTCAAATATAAGATGTCCGAGACGCGCATGGCCATACTTCCGAGTGGTATCTCACGAGGTCATCTAGAGAATATCTCTTCAAGTCGGAGGGGAAAATCGCGTCTTAGTGGTCCCCCTCACGCGGCTTGGTTCACAAATGACCTAAGCCCAACCTTTAGACTGACAGTTACAGACAATGTTCAGCGCGAAAAAAGCGGATCATCCGCAACTCGGAAAGTGCAAAGACCTCATATCTAAGGATTCTAATTATTGGGTCAGTACGTATTACCAATTACTCACGCCAACTCAAATTATTGGGTTAGTCCAGCCGGATTAAATATTTTCCACAATTAGTGTAAGGAACAACATGTCTATACTCTTTGACAATTAGAACTTAGTCATCCCACTGTCTTACATATTACTCACGGCGTTGAGTCCATATAAAACTCAGACGACTAAGGACAACATGTATATGACCTAATTAAGTATAAGGTCCTCCAATCGAGTCGCACATTTAATGAGAAGTACGATAATTTATATAGTATACAAAATATTGATATAATAGGGAATAATAAGTGATTTCCCCTAGGATATTCCCAACATGGATCACTTTAGAGCGGTAGTGAATGGCCGCGGTCATTTGCAAGCAATTCCTTTCATGAAATATAAACGCAAGTACTCATATATGGCAATATATCGACTACTTTGTTTCATTTTCGGATATCAAGTAATTACTAACTCTTTTTATTCCTTTTCTTTCTCAGGTAGGGTTTGGAAGAGGTTCATAAAGAAGTCTCCCGGTGAATGGAAAAAAAGCTTACATTTGATGTTGTGCAAGTAAGTACTATGTAGATCCGCGCCCATCTCCTTGATTATAGTGTCGATACCATTATCATGCCTGGTTGATTATTATTTTGATTGAAACAATTTTCTCGTAAAGTGCTTGCAACAAGGAGAAGGGAATAACTTGTGCGGATACTACGTTTGCGAGTTCATTCGTCAGACGACATCTCCCAAGGGCAGAAATTTAAAGCAACTTCATGTACGTTAGTCGTCAATTCTTCTTATTACTATCTATTTTAGTTACTTAGTTTCATATATATATATTGACCGCTCTTCTTTATATTAGATCGAACGGCTTCGGGACGGTCTTCTACCAAGGGACCGCATACGAGCAATTCAGGAGGAAATTGCGGGCTTCTTAGATGCAGAGGTCATAAACGTAGATGGAGAGTACCATGCCTCCGCTTGGAACTTAGTTTGATTTTGTATTACACTCCATCGGTCATGTAATATGCTCGATATACTTTGCTTCCGTAATATAAGTGTTTCTTATTCTGCTTTATATATTTATTCACTCGTGCGATCCTCGAGCTCCGTGGAGGGTCCACCGAGGCTCCTCTCTTCTCGAGGTCCGGGGAGGGGCCGCCAGGAGGTCTGGGGGGGCCAAAAAACGGAAATTGTAAATTTCTGCCGCGGCAGAAGGGGCATGCATCCCGGGTCGTATTGAGAACCGGGACTAATAGCCCTGGACAGGATCTAGCGCACGGGCCACGTGGTCAGCCCCATTTGTCCCGGGTCCTGGCACAACCGGGACCAAAGGGGGAGGGGTATTTGCCCCGGATGCCCCGTCCCGGTTGCACAACCGGGACAAATGGGGCCTACGAACCGGGACTAATGCCCCTGTTTCCACTAGTGGACCAAACTACAACATGAGTTTACAGCAGGACCATAAGATTAAATAAATTAATATTCTAGTTCAAAAAAAGTCAAGAAGGTAATAATAGAATAATGATCTTTTTAGCAGTATCTAGAACTATACTAAGCTCAATACAACTACTAACTTGTCAAAAGCACACGTGAGCAGCAGCAACATTAAAAAAAAGGTCTGTACCACGTTTACAGGATAATGACATGTTGACACAAGATGGCAACACATCGCTGTTTAGGTGCTCCTCCATCGAGAAAATCTTGTGATTACTGTTTGGAAGCGACCCAGCCCTAAAAATCTTGTGATTACTGTTTGGAAGCTACCATGTTTCATTGTCTGTGAGCTAATTATGTATAACACTTGAGCTTTCATCATAAAGAACAAATATTAGAATGACAGAGTGTTAATTGTGAAGCATGGATTTGATTGTTACATTGAATTATTAAGGGAGGCTGTTATTTTATTGGTTAGCTTGGTCTAATATACTTGCGGTCGTATACCATATTTGCGATCAACTTGTTTAAGTTGTAAAAGAAAATTTGGGTTTGATATGTGATCTAAATATGTTTATCAAGATCTACATAAGGAGGCATATTACCTCAATTTAAGTTTATTTTTTGCTATGCAAATGTACATAGTAAATCTTCATAAGAACGAGTTTTGTTACATGGCAGAATAAGAAGTCCTTATATAGCAGAAGTCGCTTATAAGTCACATGGCTTTTCTAGAGCAAGCAGGGCAACTGACTGTAATGTGCAGGCCCTGCTAGTTAAAAACATGCACTGACTGACACATACTCTGGCTGCAGTCGTGAAGGGCTAGCCAGGTCGGTCACGTGCAGTCCGCGACCCTTCTGGGAGTAGTCTATATATACGTGCGCGTGTATGCATTCCTCAAAGACATCAGTTGATAACATTCAAAAGAAAAATATTCTTGGAACTGCGTGAAAGGATTTGATGTACTTGCACCCAAGGGGTTAAACAAAACGTAGGATTAGGAAGCATCAGGAGAGAGGGCGTGACCTGCCCTCACATTCTTCGAACTAGTTAGCGCACAAAGACGACGTGTACCATGCTCAGTCGTCCTCCTCGCTTATCTGAATCGTTCGCGTGGACGGCCACTATTCACCCAACGGAACCATGGGTCGCCAGACTTTGTAGCATCCCAGCTTTCTGCACTTGGCTCGGTGCCAGCATCGCTGAAGAAAACTGAAGACAGAGGCTCATATCTCAGTGCACTAGACTATGCCATCGTCCATCAACCATAAGCAGGTATCTCAGATCTGTCTGCTCAATGAAAGCAAATGAGCTCACATGACATTCTTTTGTTCATACGAAAATATACCACCTCTCCTATGAAAAAGTGGGTGTCTAGCATTCGAATTTTGTCTACAAAAGTCCAACGCACTTTAAGATAGAAAAAATGCGTCTTTCTTATCCTCCGGGAATTAAGTCCAATAACATTTAGAGGTGGTGATTTAAATAGGAGATATGATGAGTTGCACCTTTCGAATAAATGTTCTACTTAACTCTATAATATATTTTAAAATTTCTATATGTCCACTTATTTTAATAAAGGGATTATGTAAAAAATGATATGAAATGCGGCGGAGGGGTGGGGTAGAAGACAAGTTCTGACATGCCGCTAGCTCCATGCCAGGACACTAGACACATCACGATGCACACAAGGTCGTCGCCTTGCACACAGCTAGCACAAATTAGATACAGGGACGAAGCTAGAAAAAATTGACGCGGGTGTCAGCAGCCAATGCCAACAATACAAGTACAAGTACAACCATGGAAGTAAATTCACGTTGTAATACAGAATGACTACCAACCTGTGTAACGTCCTGAAAAAAATAGAGAATACATATTATATCCACAAGAACTAGACGGGAAAAATATACAGGAAAGAAATACAAAGGATATAAAGTGACATGGAACTCACATTTTACAGCTTCCTTTCTCGATCTTTAATCTTCTTAAATATATCAATCACATCATCATTCGTGATGGTAGAAAATATATCTTTCTGCACATAGCAAATCATAACATCACTCATGAACTTCTCACCCATTTTCTTCCGCAGAATACTCTTGACAATATTCATTGATGAAAAGCATCTCTCCACTGATGCTGTGGCGACCGGCAAAATTAACACCAATTTTAGAAGTTGATACACCAAAGGAAACGAAAGATGCTTCTTAGTGTCCACCAAGAGTTTGGCAAGATCGGCAATGCCATCTAAATCCACAAACCGTTCATGACCAAGATCCATCAGTTTTGATGAATCGAAATCATTAGGATAAAACTCAGCTAGCTTCAATAAGCTCTCGATACTAAAAGCAGCGAACAAGTTTTTTGGTCTGAATGATGCCATGTGAATAAGCAATGCTGAATTTACTTCATTGAATCTATCATGAAACTCTCCAAGTTCCCAATCAATAACAGAGTTAAGACACTCTATTTGGTAATGATGAAGGTTTTTAATGTTGGTTTTTTGTCGTGTATTATGCCGATTGACATATTCATCATGCATGTTTAGTTTCAGAATGTCATTCTCTTCACAAAATGAATGTAACTTCCCCAGAAGTAATTCCCATCCATTATCTCTTAACTGTTGCAGATCATTCCTTGTTGATTGAACACATGACATGGCATTCAAGATGTCTTGATCCTTCTGTTGCAAATCTTGAGACAAAGTATTGGCACTCCCTAATATATGTAACATCATATGCAAATAGAACACATGCTTCACTTTTCTTGGAACTTCTCTTTCCTTCTTTTGATACATATTTCAGAACACTAATAACTGATGAGAACAACTGAACAAGGCCCGAGAGAGTTCTGTAGTGTGAACCCCAACGAGTTTCTCCCGCCCTCTGAAGTGATTGATCTTGATTTAGCCCGTGCCAGTACTAATTTTTCCACTACTTATGGCTTTTAATACATTCTCTCGATGAATCTCTCTAATCATATCCTTTCTTTTGCAAGAGGCCCCAACCACATTGAAGAGAGTAGAGATCATGTAAAAGAAATCTGCAATATCATCATTCCTCTTTGACACTGCCACTATAACCAACTGGAGCTGATGAGCAAATCAATGCACATAATATGCCGAACTATTCTCTTCTAGAATTTTAGCTTTCAAACCATTGAACTCACCACGCATATTGCATGCCCCATCATAACATTGACCTCTAACCTGCTTTAAAGTTAGTCCAATATCAATGAACAATTTTTCAAGAGATGATTTGAGACACGCTGCAGAAATTTCCTTCACATGTACTAATCCAACCGGTCTTTCCATGATTAGTCCATGCTTGTTCACATATCTCAAAACCACACCCATTTGTTCTTTGTCGGATACATCACAAGCCTCATCAATCAACAAGCTGAAAACATCTCCACCAATTTCTTCGAGAATATAATTCAATGTTACCTGTAAAATATAAAAATCCACGTCATTTAGATTACACCCAGAGATAAATTATATGAAATAAAAAAATAGTAGTGCTTACCTTTGGATAATAACTCACCATTTCTTTCTGAATGTCCGGAGAAGTCCATTTGCAATTTTGGGGAGCATTATTGATTACCTTCCTTACTTCCTCGTTTTGATTTTCCAATGTCCGTATCAACTCTTTAAAGTTCCCCTTAGTTTTTGATTCCTCTGACTCGTCATTGCGCGAAAAGCTAAGCCTTGATGTACGAGGTATCTAGCAGATTCAACAGAAGTATTCAACCGGATACGATTTTGCCTTTTTGTCATATCAGTTTGCTTGTGCAGTGCAGCCCTAATGGACTGATCTTTCATTTAGAGCATCACATCTTTTAACAACTACATTATGAAAGCTATTGATCTCACCCACATGTCTATCTAATCTTTTTTTCTTGTTCCAACTAGACCAACCATCAACAACAAATGCGTCGTTTCCACCTTGGCCATCAACACAATCTCTGAACAGGTAGCAACACAAGCAAAAAGCGCTATCCAACTTCTCACTGTACTCTAGCCAACCATGATATTCTTTAAACCAAGCTGGATTAAATCTCCGTGGAGATCCTGTAATGAGTTTCTGAGGATATTTATATCCCGGTTGCTGCCTATAAGGTCATCTAATTAAATACATTCTCCTAATGTCATCTTGCTTCTGAGGATTTCGACTATACTGTGGTATTCTTTTCCGATCAGCCGGATCATACGGAAGATCATCTAAATTAATCTCTTCAGGAACCGGAGGTGTTGGTGGTCTTGGTGCACTAGCACTAGGCCTTGGTGTCTGTGATGCATTATCTTGTTCTTGTCTAAGTCTAAGTGGCCTTGAACTCTCAGCTGCATCAAAACTTTGGGGTGCCGTTCGTTTCAACATAAATCTGTCCATAATTTCCTAAATGAAACAACCAAAAAAAAAAAAACAAGATAGAAAACTTCAGTTTGGACATTGTTTGCAGCTTGCGTACAGACTATGGCGGCGATCGGCCAATCTAAAGTCTCGCGATTGAAGGCGTACCTGAGAGTGTCTCCTAGAATCAGAATCACGGATCCTTATTGTCGTTGCCGCCGGCCGGAGAGAGCGGAGAGAGGAATTGAGTTCTCTAGGTCTTTTTCTGGCCGCTTTGGCGCTGCCCGCTGCGATCGATAATCAGGCCAGTTTTTTTTTTTTTTTTTTGAAACTCATCAATCAGGCCAGCTGAAGAGTCCAAGCCACAACCGTCTGTTCGCATAGTGGTGTGTATACGGTATATTCCTAGCAGGCTAATGCGTTGTGTCTTTTGGCTTGGGCTTTTGATGTCTCTACAAATTACAAAAAGTTCTTTATTTAGGCTGGGAATTTCAGTCTTTTAAAGTTGGGCTGGACCGCTGGGTCAAATGTGATTTTTTACTGGGTTTAGATTTCAGATTTCATAAGACTGCTTAGCTGAAACGGCCAGAGTCACTGGTGTCAGCTGACACCGGCGATTGTATAGGAGCTCCATCCCTGATTAGATATAGAAAAATCGATAACCTAGTGGTGGACCCGGCTGTCCACGTGGTGTCGCTCGCATTCCATACTCTGTTTCTACGGTCCAGCCAGAGAGTGTGAGCGGGCGGCGTATAGTGATTGAGAGGTCGAAACTTATCAGAACTTTTTTTTAACATAAGCTGGCACTAATTCGCGCTTCTATTCCACGTTTCCATGTAAGACGAGGACGGCTAGCACAGTAAAGTCACAAAATTTATTGGATCACAAACAGAGAATGCGAAAATGCGACTGAGGTCACAAAAGTTTCACTTGGTCGACTACCGAGGATCACGAACAGAGGATTACGATGTACTCTGCTTGGTCGAGTCCCATCTTCAGGAACTCACCCAATTCACAATGGATACTGTATTTACCAGTTGACTGAACGGTAGGGGTATTATTCTTGCCCCACCAGTCGTGTTTGGTTTCTGTCTCCTCGCCCAGGATTAACACATTTTCTCTGCTGAATTTCACTTCCGCACACCATCGTTTATGGGCCAACCGCCATCGTTTACAGGCCAACTACCGTCAGTCTCAAACATGTTTTCCTTGATAAGCTAGGCCTCATAATAAGGCGGGTCCTGAGATTTTTAGGACCGGGGACGAAACAGAGAAATTACAAACAAGAGAAAGCCGCCGGAACGCTCTGGTGCCCTGGGACGTGGCAGGCGGCTTGTGGGTGAAGTAGAACCTCAGACCCAATGGAGCCGCCGGGACGCTCTCCAGTCCCCTGCCCTGTCCATGTGACTCATCCTACCGCTGGTCTACACACCAGTCCCCTGCCCTGTCCATGTGACTCATCCTACCGCTGGTCTACACAAGGAATTAAACAATTGATCGCGTTTACAAAACCAGACCCCTGAGGCTAAGCCTATATATATGGTCGTGGTAGCTATGTCAATTGTCATGAACATAATTAAACATTCACTGACTGACACATGCTCTGGCTGCAGTCATGAAGGGCTAGCCAGGTCGGTCACGTGCAGTCCGCGACCCTTCTGGGAGTAGGCTATATATTCACGCGCGCGTGTATGCATTCCTCAAAGACACCTGCAGTTGATAACATTCAAAAGAAAAATATTCTTGGAACAGCGTGAAAGGATTTGACGTACTCGTGCCGAACGTTCAGGTTAAGCAAAACATAGGAGTAGGAAGCATCAGGACTGAGGGGGTAAGCTGCCATCACATTCTTCGAACTAGGTATCGCACAAACACGACGTGTAACACGCTCCGTCCTCCTCATCGCTTCTCTGGATCGTTGGCCTGGACGGCCTCGTGCCCGCACGTGCCGCGCTGTTCCCAGATCCCTATTAACCCAAGGGAACCATGGGTCGCCAGATAGCTGCACCTTTCTGCACTTGGCTCCGTGCGAGCATCACTGAAGAAACCTCAGGACAGAGGCTCGCATCTCCATGCACTAGACTGTTCCATCGTCCTTCCGCCAGAAGCATTTCTTTCAGATGGTGCAAATGAGGTTACATGACGATTCTTTTGTTCATACGAAATACCAACTAAGTGGGTCGGTGTGGCATTCGAATTTTGTTTACAAAATTCCAATGCACTTTAAAATAGAAAAAGAAATGCGACTTTCTTATCACCCGGGAAATAAGCCCAATAACATTTAACACTTGGTCTACGTATTTTCTACATACACTTACCATATTAGAGGTGGTGATTTAAACAGGAGAGATGATGACTTGCAGCTTTCCAATACCTGTTTTAATTAACTTTATAGTTTATTTTAAAATTTCTATATGTCCACTTATTTTAACAAAGGGATTATGTAAAAATGATATGAAATGAGGCGGAGGGGTGGAGTAGAAGACAGGTTCTAACATGCCGCTAGCTCCATGCCATGACACTAGACACATCCCGATGCACACAAGGTCGTCGCATCGCACACAGCTAGAACAAATGGGCCATAAAAATATCAATATGCTAGTGTTGTACCCAGTCGTGCGCGTGGGGTCCAGCAAGAGAATTTGAGCGGGCAGTGATTGAGAGGTAGAAACTTTTTCCAACATAAGCTGGTATTAATTCGCGCTTCTATTCCACGTTTCCACGTAACCATTTAAAGGTTTGGATCATGAACAAAGAATGGGAAAATGCAACTGAGGTCACAAAAGTTTTACTCGTTCGACTACCGAGGATCACGAGTAGAGCATTACGATGTAGTATGCTTTGTCGAGCCCCAGCACCCAAATCACCCCTCCCGTTTTTGGACAACGCTACAATGGATACTGTATTTACCCGTTGATTGAACAGTAGGGGTATTATTCTTGCCTCACAGCCGGCCGTGTGCTTGGTTTCTTTCTCCTCGCACAGAATCGACACATTTTTTCTGCTGAATTTCACTGCCGGACACCACCTTTTATAGGCCAACTGCCACCGTTTACGGGCCAACTACCGTCAGTTTCCAACATGTTTTCCTTGATAAGCTAGGCCTCATTTGTAGCAACTGTCCTCTTTGGATCCTCTTTACTTTTTCCTGGACATATTATTCATAAAAGATCGAAACTGAGATACTAAGTTATTTCTTGTACCGATCGAGCCTTCACAAAAAATGGAAATGTGACGAATATGCATAAACTTTTCTCGCACTCAAATTTTACAAATCAGACCGCTGAGGTTAAGCTAGCCTACGACCGTGATAACCATTTCATGAGCATAATTCAAAATGCCCCTATGCTTAATTCAATAACACGCAGACCTCCTGCTGGTTCTCGGAAAAAAAATGCACCGACACATACTCAGAAAATCTGAATGCAGTCATAAAGAGCTAGCTGGCCTGAGGGCGTAATCTGATGTAACATTCTGCCAACTTTGCTTCATTGACGGACCACGTGTACCACCATTCGTCCTCCTCCTCGTTTCACTCAGTCCTGGGCGTGGACGGCCGCGTGCCTGCACGTGCCGTCTTGTTTTGCCTGATGACCATTCACCAAACAAAAGCATGCGTAGCAAGACTTCGTCGCTGGGAACCTTCCGGCACTTGCTACGTACGCTGAAGCATGCGTAGCAAGACTGACTAGCAAAGATCATCCGGGTAGGTTTTCAACAGCAGTACGGTCATCTGGTGGCACAAAGTCTATCTGTAGGACCGACTATATATCACGATTTGAATCATTTCTGAAATCAGCATTTTGAAGTTTCAAAAATTCCAAGAAATATAAAGGTTGACAAATACATACTCTAAGTTTTTGCAAATTTTTCATGTGAGATATTTTATTTTCCGGCCTATTAAAAATGACATATCCTCATAAATCGTACTATTTACCATTTGAAATCTTGAAATTTTTTAACTTGTTACACGACCTAAAATATAAAATATGTTGTATTAATTTTTTGAACACTGATATAAATAAAAATTATCTAGCTTACGATTATGTTCAGATCTTTTTAGAACTTTAAAGTATTTTTTAACTTTTTTACAACAGAGCCCATCCTAAAATACGTCTCAATCATGGGCCCTTTGTAGTTTGTGAGTTAAGAAACCATTGGACTAGTGTAGCTTCATTTCTCATGTAGAGAGACGCGCGGAGACATGAGAGAATACTAATATATGCAATGCTTTCATCCATAATCTAATACTCTCACCTTTTCACAATATAGGATGTTACTACAACTAAATCCTCCTATATTGGTTGTAGTAACATCTTACCGATGGAGGGAGTATAACACCCACAAACTAGTGTTTTCTACCCAATATCCTAACTATGGTTACCGCGCTAACAAGTGTCCCTTTTACCGACTCAAGTCCAACTCGAGTCGGCCTACTCATTCGGATCTTATCCCACTGACTAGTGCGAGATCCGGTAAACTTACGGCAAGCCAGACACAGTCCGAGGAGCACTTGAAACATTAGTCGAAAACGCCTTCTAAGAAAACATATCGACTCGCACAAATACCAATAAGTAATTAAGGCCTTTTCCAATGTGAAGGTATGTCCAAATCCCATTGTTGCTCGATATTGTGTCAAGCAACAAGTGAGCCGATCTTCGTCCCTTTTAGCTTCATCTTCTCTTCTTGACTGTGTGATATGCAATTCAACCCGACTAACAATTTAGTCGCACATCAACTCAAATATAAGATGTCCGAGACGCGCATGGCCATACTTCCGAGTGGTATCTCACGAGGTCATCTAGAGAATATCTCTTCAAGTCGGAGGGGAAAATCGCGTCTTAGTGGTCCCCCTCACGCGGCTTGGTTCACAAATGACCTAAGCCCAACCTTTAGACTGACAGTTACAGACAATGTTCAGCGCGAAAAAAGCGGATCATCCGCAACTCGGAAAGTGCAAAGACCTCATATCTAAGGATTCTAATTATTGGGTCAGTACGTATTACCAATTACTCACGCCAACTCAAATTATTGGGTTAGTCCAGCCGGATTAAATATTTTCCACAATTAGTGTAAGGAACAACATGTCTATACTCTTTGACAATTAGAACTTAGTCATCCCACTGTCTTACATATTACTCACGGCGTTGAGTCCATATAAAACTCAGACGACTAAGGACAACATGTATATGACCTAATTAAGTATAAGGTCCTCCAATCGAGTCGCACATTTAATGAGAAGTACGATAATTTATATAGTATACAAAATATTGATATAATAGGGAATAATAAGTGATTGCCCCTAGGATATTCCCAACATGGATCACTTTAGAGCGGTAGTGAATGGCCGCGGTCATTTGCAAGCAATTCCTTTCATGAAATATAAACGCAAGTACTCATATACACGTGCATACACTCACACCTATGAACGCATGCACGCACACCCTACCCCAACGAGCACCTCCGAAAGACTGAGACGACGGGTCTTGAGAGTTAAGACTGATGAAATCACCACACGCGCCTCCCTATTGGCGGGAACGTCCCCTCCCACTGAACGTATATTTCGGCTAAATGCAATGGTTGCAATCGTTTGCGTGTGTGAAGGCTCCATGCTTGGAAAAAATGGTTACGTGATGGAACCACGTCCGAAGGCTCCATGTACCAATCGAGCCTTCACGTGCGCACACACACACACAAAACAAAAACAAACAAAAAAAATGAGCAAACTTTTCTATCGCTAGAATTACACATCTGGTTGCGCTTACAAAAGACAGACCGCTGAGGGAAGCCTTATCTATGCCTGTGATAACCATTTTATGAACATAATTGGACTGACACATGATCTGACTGGAGCCATAAAGAGCTAGCAAGATCGGTCACGTGCAGTTCGCGAGCCTTCCGGGAGTACTTATATATGTGCGTCGTATACTCTTATATGTTCCTCAAAGCCACCGGTCGGTACCATTCACAAGATAAATATTCTGGCAGTAGCAGATAGGACTTGAGGTACGCCCAAGATAGCTAAGCGAAACATAGGATTAGGAAGCATCGGGACAGAGGGTGTAACATTCCTTCAACTTGGTTCCACAGATCGACTACACACAGCAACATTTGTTCTCCTACTCGTTTCGGTCAGTCGTTGGCCTGGACGGTCGCGTGCACAAGCCGCCTTGTTGGCTTATCACCAATCAACAAAGAGAACCATGCGCATCCAGACTTCGTCGAAGGGTTGCTTCTCGCGCTGGGCTCCGTGCTACCATCGCTGGAGCATCCTGAGGACATACGTCTAAAGACTGAGCTGGGAAATAGCGTTCGTTTAGGGGGGAGTCTATGCATCGCCTCTAGCGAGTCATAGGCTCGACTCATCGTGCACGAGAGCGTCGGGTCGCCCTACATGGGCCTGGTAAGTGGCCCAGCGCTGCCGGCTCAGCAAGTCGTCCAGCGCAACGCTCTCTGCTCAGCTCGTCATTTCGTCCAACATCTAGAAGGGTAGATGCGGTACTCTATTTTTCCAAAAAGAACTTGTACCCGAAAGTTGAGGGGGGGTCTCTGCAATAAAATACTTACGAAATCATTTAGTTGAGTGCCGTACCACACAAGTTATCGTGAGTGCCGGTGCTATTTACTCGATTTTCCCTCCGTACGCAATCTACTCAGCTCCATCAGCTTATATCCCATTGATTCACTTTTCTCCTCTTTCGGCTTTTCTATTATATTTTCTTTTCTTTAAAACATGAATGGTATTTAACACTTAAAACCAAATTAAAGTGTAAACCAAAAATATTTGTATCACGGTCTAATTTGAAAAAAAAAATTGTAGAACAAAATCCAAAAACCCTTCATACACATAGATAAAAAATAGAGAAGTCTTGCTAGTGATCCAAAATTTGAAAAGAAAAAAAAATTATGGTAAACCAAATAACATATGAACCAAAATTTGAAAAGTAAAATATTCGGCCGAACTAATCTAGTGAAGTGTAATAATAGTGAATCAAAAATGAACAAAAATAACCGTAAACCAAAAACGTCGGGGAACAGAAAACACATGTGATCCAAAAGTAATAGTGAACCAAAAAATTATAGTGAACCGCAAATGACGATGGACAGAAAATGCGGTGAACAGAAGGTATCGGTGAACAAAAATTAATAATAAGCTAAAAAATATATGTGAATCCAAAAATAATACTAAACCAAAAATGGTCGGTAAATAGAAAATGTGGGTGAACGAAAAATAATAGTGAACAAAAAAATGCCCGAATTGTTGAACCAAAAATAGTTTGGTGAACCAAATCTTTCCGTGAACCAGAACTAATGGTGAACCAAAAAATTTGGTGAACCGAAAATAATGGTGAAACAAAATTTTCGGTACACCAAAAATACCGATTGACCAAAAAAATAGTGAACCAAAATGTTTCCAAATTTGAAAATGGTTCTAATTTTTAAAAATGGTTCCAAACTAAAAATTGTTTGATTTTTAGAATTGTTGCACATTTGAAAAAAGTTCACTAAAAAATAAACGAAAAAATGATTCAGATTTTTTAAAAATATCAAAAACGAATATTTTAAAAAAACTAGAAATAAATAATAAAACAGAAAAAGAAAGAATAAAACAAAAAATAAAATAGAAAGAGAAAACAAGATGTGAAAAAATGAAAATAGAGAAACGGAGACAATAAAAACGTTAAAAAGAGGAAGTTAGACGTGAACCTGTTGTGGCCTCTACGACCGAAATCCAAGATCACATGTTCAAATCCCAGCTTCCGCTTATATTTTCAATTTTCTCAAACCTGATGGGCCGGCCCGCTTATACCTCGAAGGTGGGTGAGTCCGAGTTACAACTCGCCAATCTTCAACTCTAGGGTTGTGAAGTGGTGGGCCGTTTGCAAGCTGGGCTGAGAGAATAGAATGGGCTGCTGGGCTAAAACAATTTCCCAATTATTTTGTGCATGTAACAATTGTTGTTATAGTGAGTTTAACATACATATGACTGGAGCTAAAGTCTGATCTCCTCGATTGCTTAATAAAGCTTAGGTCGTTTGCTCAAAAAAAAATGACTGGAGCTAAAGGAGATTTAGGATAATTACTCTGCAAGCTCGTGAAAAAAAATGTCAGTGAAGGAAAATCTGGTATGGTATATTCTCTAGTGCAAAGACGGTGGTTGAGGACCGAGCTAAGTTATGTCAAGAGACGAGCTAAAGGAGCGAGCCTCCCGGATGTACTTATATATGGGCGCCGTAGGCTTTATACGTTTCTCAAAGCGATCAGTCGATACCATTTAGAAGATAAATATTCTGGCAGTAGTAGAAATTTTTTGACGTACACCAAAAATAGCTAAGCAAAGCATAGGATTAGGAAGCATCGGGACAGAGGGTGTCACCGGATGTAAAATTGCTCCAAAATGGATTCACCGATCGACTACATTTGTCACAACTCGTTCTCCATCGGGACAGATCTCAGTCATTGTGCCTGCACAAGCCCCCTTGTTGCCTTATCACCAGTCACCAGAGAGAACCGTGCGCAGCCATACTTCGTCGAAGGGACGCTTCTCGCACTTGGCTCCGTGCCACCATCGCTGGAGAATCCTGGAGACGCAGGCATAATAACCGAGCTGGGAAATAGCATGCGTTTAGGCTTTCAATCCAGGCCGGTGAAGTGGTTGGCCGTTTGCGACTTGGGCTGGATGTAAATTTTGGGGAAGGGACAATATATGGGGTGTGAGACAATAGAAGGGGCTGCTGGGATACAAGAATTTCCCAATAATTTTCTCCACGGAACAATTGTTTCTGTTATAATGAGTTTAACATATATATGACTGGAGCTAAGGGAGATTTAGGATAATTACTCTGCAAGCTCGTGAAAAAAAAATCTGTGAAGGAAAATCTAGTGTAGTATTTTTCTATTGCAAACACGGTGGTTGAGGACCGTGCTGACGTATGCCAAGTATATATAGTCTTTGAGTGCTAAGTATTTAGAACTGCCCGTGATGACAGGGAATGACAAACGTGATTTGCTTTTCTACATTTCGTTGATAGTATTATTGCAAAAAATAAGCGGACGGAAGAAAAAGGTTGAGTATGAAGGGAAAGAAATTAGCAAGGAGCTGTCGTCGCATCGTGCAACACGAATGAACAAGAAAATAATCTCCTTTGGTAGCCCGCCAGGTCAGGCCCTGGCAGTGCGAGGCTGACCGCCCGTTTGATTCTGTGTGGGCCAAAATATGACTCGCAAGAATCTCAAAACACCTCCGGGCCAGGCCCGCTAGGAATGGCCGATTCGGCCGCTTCCGTGGAGTCAAGCTGGGGCGAGCGCATCGTGGCCGTTTTCTTCCGAGCGGTTGCACACATGGAGAAGCGCGAGAGACACGAATAACTCCCCACGCGCACTCTCTCCACTGCTGTTAGGGGCGGAGGACCCCTTCGGGCAAGGTAGGGCAAACACCTTACCTTGATTTTCGGCAAAAACTTCATATATAGGCATTTCTCTCTGTGTACGTTCTTGTAAGAGAATAAACGAAAAACAGGCCAATCGGGCCAGCTAGAAGTGCTCAAGCCGAATTGGGCCTTGATGGGCCACGCGCGCGGAGGCTGAATGGCCCCGATCGTTCAGTTAGAGCAGCATATAGAGCCTTAAGGGAATCACTTCGCAGCTTTGCTCGACCGTTCTTGGCGAGTTGCGGCCGGCCGCTCTATTTTGTTACCGAGCCGACGCCGCCTCCCTGCTCTCCTCAGTCGGCAGTCGGCTCCCATTGCTCGTCTCTTCCGTTCCCTGCGAGTCTGCGACGGGGAGCATCATCAGCAGGGCTTCGTCTCGGGCCTCGCGGCAAGCTAGGGTTTGTCCTGGCTGGACGGCTAGATCGTTCTTCCCCGCGTCAGATGCAATACATGTAGCTGCAAAGAAGAAGGTATAGTTTCTTTCATTTGCAATGAATAGGTTGAAATTTTGATTTTGTGATTTTTGAGCTAACTAAAATGGACAAACCACTCATGTTTTTAAGAATTACAGATTTGCAGATTTTTTGTATTAGTTTGTTCATGACAACAGCTGTAAACCAAGCACCCAGGACCTCATTTACCAATGTGTCTAGAGAATTTTTGTTTTGTTCCATCATTTTTTATTCCCTTTAATGTTCGCCCGACCTCATTTTTTTTCCGTCCTCCGCCACTGACTACTGTCATCGTCGACTCTGCTCTCACGTCCCGTCGACGCCCCTGCAAGCGGTTCGTTTCGTGAAAGATTGCCGATGCATGGTTGGTTGTTGCTTGTTCCCTCCTCGCCCGACTGGCTAGTTCGGGACGTGTCATTCAGCTTGCGGGTCAAGTGTACGTGACTCCAGACTCCGTGCTATCCGCCCGTGGCCCCTCAGTCATCATATGTACTAATCGATCATTCTCAGAAAAGGGAAATGTGACGAATGCCCAAATTTTTCTCTCTACATTTGATGGCATTTTCAAAACCAGACCGCTGAAGTTAAGCCTATATATATATGAAGGGGACAGTGACAACCATTTCATCAACATAACTAAAAATGCATTGAAACGTACTCTAGATCTGGCTACAGTCATAAAAAGTGCTAGCTAGCCAGGTCGGGCATGTGCAGCCCCTGAGCCTTCCGGCAGTACTTATCTATGTGCGTGTGCATAGGAAATTCCTCATAGACACCGGTTGATACAATTCACGGGGTAAATATTCTTGTAGCAGCAGAGGAGTGGATTGATGCACGTACGGCGCGCCAAAGGTGGTTAAGCAGAGCATAGGATTAGGAAGCATGGGGACAGAGGACGTAACCTGATATCGCATTCTTCCAACTTGGCATCACTGCAACACTATGTGTACATCCACTCCTTGTCCTCCTCGTTTCCTTGGGTCGTTGGCTTGGATGGCCACGTGCCTGCACATGCCATCTTGTTGCCTGATCACCATTCACAAAACGAAACCATGCGCAGCTAGACTTCGTTGCAGCGGACCTTACCGCACTAGGTTCCGTGCCATCATCGTTGTAGCAACTTGAAGATTGAGGTCTGGTGATTCAGCTTGGAAAAATCATCTATATAGGCTTTCAAATATGGTATGTGAACGTGCTGAGTCGCTTTCAAATCGGGCTAGATGTAAGTATGTATATCTTGTTGGGAATGGGGGCGATGGGGAGTGAGAGACTAGAAGGCGGCCAGCTGGGTTTAAAATAATTCCCCAACAGCTTTGTCCATGGAATACTTCGGCTATAACAAGTTTAACATAGATACAACTGAAACATGTAAGCTATAATAATATTAACCGAGGTGTGACAAAATCACAATCAGATGTAATAATTTTTTTAATACAAATCTGTTGACATGCATATAATTTATGTCATTTATATGACATACTTAAGGGGCAATTGTTAGTCATTATTGCCTTAATTAAGAAAAATTGTCTTACATTTACGAACTCAGAAACTTTTAAATAGGTAGCACAGAGACCTGTGAAGGTGTAAAATATATAAAAAAACAGTGAAGATGTGAGATGCATGGGTATTTGGACCGGTATGAAAACAAGTTTTGAATTATAGCTGGGTACATAGGACTGCACGAAAAATTCTAAACTCCGAAAATATGAAACATTTATATTTTGTTGTTCAGGAAACTTAGTTCTACACCCAACGATCAAGGTCATTTAAGACACATCTGGATTAGTGTAGCTTTATTTCTCGTGTAGAGAGGCGGAGACACGAGAAAATTAATGTATGAAAAGCTTTCATCCATAATCTAATATTCCTTCCTTTCCACAATAGAAGATGTTACTCTACAACTAAACACTCTTGTATTGGCTGTAATAACATCTTATATTATCGGAAGGAGGGAGTAGAACACCCACTAACAAGTGTTTCCCTGCCCGAAAAATTACAAATGTGGTTACTACGGGTCCAACCACTAACCAGTTTCCTTTTTACCGACTCAACTCTAACTCGAGTCAACCTACTCATTCGGATCTTATCAAGTTTGAGACACAATAGGCTTATGGTAAACCAGACATAGTTCGAGTCGCACTCATCACTGATCAGTCGACAACGCCATCTAGCAAAACATGTTTACTCGCCAAAATACCAATAAGTAAAGTCTTTCCCATGTGACGGTATGTCCATATCCCCTTATGGCGCGATATTGTGTCAACAACAAGTGAGCCGTCATCCATTATAGCTTGACATTCTCTTTCTCACTCTTTATGCGACTCAACTCGACTAACACTTTATTCGCATCAATTCGAATATCACATATCTCCGAGTCGTGCATCTCCATAATTCTGAGTCGTGCCTCACGAGTTGATCCGGATAATAACTCTCCAAATCAGAGGGGGAAATCGCATCTTAGTGATCCACCTCACGTAGCTTGGTTCACAGACGACCAAAGCACAATCTCTATGACCGCCAATTACAGACAATGTTAGTCGAGCTCAAATCCGGTTGATCCACAACTATGATATTGCAAACACCTCAGGAGAGACCGTGGCCGAACAACACTAGGTAGTTTTGTCATGGTTCTCGGGCAATCCACGACACCTACGTACTCTAGAGGCTCCATATGCAGTGCATCGCATCATCAAGTATATATGGATCATTTTTCTCCTGCTTTCCGCAACGACGGAAAAAAATTAGGCTATATGGGAGTGTAGTTGGGCCAGCTGATCAGAGGCAGACACGCAAATGAACGTCTTGACGAATGTGCGTTGACGAAGACCGGTCGGCCTCTCTCACCATCCCTGGTCGACGTATCAAATGCCATGCCGGCTGCCGCCATGGTTTCCCCTGTGCGGCCGGACGGGCACGCGGTATTGTCTTGAATTCCCTCTGACGGAGTCGCATGCCATACGGCCAATTGCATGCAAGGGGGGCCAAGATAGTAGCAGCTCTGGGCATTGTCAAGATCGACGGTGACACGCGATGCATGAACCACCCACACATGACACATCGGTCCGTAATTAAATTAAAGTTGGGTGCACACTGTGCATTATTACCAATTTCTACCCGAAGAATGGAGACGTCGGTGACAAGCTTGGCCACGGATTAACAGGCCGTTTGCAAGCCGTTGCTGTCGTGAAAGACCCGATGCATGGTTGGTTGTTGCTGGTTCCTGTTTACCCGGCCGGCCAGTCCAAGACGTGGCATCCAGCCTCTAGGCGGAATACAGCAACAACCAACCATGCAGACTCCGCGCTGCAGTGGCGGCTCCAGGATTTAGTGGCTGGGTATTCATTATAGGATTTTTTTTCTCTAAATACATTAGACAAAACAATATTACACTAACAATTTTTTGATACATCTAACGATAATAATTGTATAGAAACAATTTTTCTATCAAGATCCCATCTTACGATATAACTATTTCGAAATCTGACCCCTAGCTAAAAACTAATTGTAAATCTAGCCTCCCGATAAAACTATTTCGGTATCTGGCTTCTAAACTCAGCGCCATTGGGGACGGAGCCAAAGATGTGCAGCTATGCACCAGGGCGTTGCGACGCCCAAGAAAGGTCGGTGCCATTGCCATTGGCGTCGAACCCTTGTAGCAAATTTTTGCAAGTTTTCCTTGGCGTCTAGCTGCACAACTTCGGATCTGCCTCTAATGGCGCCGAACCCATGGGCTATATTCCGAAATATTTTTCTGAGGTGGTCAGACTTAAAACTAGTTTTGACTAGAGACCAGATTTGGCAAAAAAAAAAGTTAGCCCCACACTTTTTCTTCATCTCTGTTGCAAGGAAACAAGGGGAAATCTAGAAAGTTAAAAACTTCCATGATTGCATCTAGAAAAATAGATCTGATGGTACTAATATGGTAGTGTGGGAAACAAATCAATAAATCCAACAAATAAGCTTTTTTAGAATCCTAAATCCACGATCCAACAAATAAGTGGTCGAGAAAGTGGGAGATGGGGTATTGGGAGCCCTACCTGGCCGTGTGGGCCTTCTGCCATTCTACGCCAATGCACGGGTCTCCTTGGCTCTGCCGCATCGCCTCCTGTGTGTCCTATGCGCGTGGTGGAGAGCAACGAGAGACAGAGGCGTGCGTGTGTCTGCCAATGAATGAAGGAAACGACCAAGAACGTGTGCTGCCCCTGCGCTGCGTGGCCTGTGGGCTTTGAGCCTTTAGCTTTGAGGTGGGCTGATATGTATATATTTTCTTTGTCCAAAAAACATGGGTATTCATCTGAATACAGGTGAATACACCTGGCGCCGCCCATGCCGCGCTGTCCGGCCCTGAATCATCCTACGTACCGATCATTCACACACACACACACAAAATGAAAACGAGACGAATGCACAAACTTTCCTCTCGATGAAATTATACATCCGCTTTCTCCAAAAAAGTAAAAAAAAAAATACACATTCAATTGCGTTTACAAAACCAGACCGCGCTGAGGTTAAACCTATGACCGTGATAACCATTGCATGAACATTGTTTAACCGCGAGCCAGGTCAGGCACGTGCAGTCATCAAGCCTCCCGGCCGGGAGGACTTATATGTGTGCGATTATACGTTCCTCAAAGACACCAGTTGATACGATTCACAAGATAAACATTTTTGGAACGTCAGTTGGTCAGTGGGACAGGTCAGTGCAAAAAGTTATCTCAAGTTGAGGTCAAGCCTCATGATTCTCCTTTTTGGAAGGGAATCATGTCGGTTAAAAGCGATTTCTTCCAACGAGGATTTTTCAAAATAGGCAATGGTTTATCTACTCGGTTCTCGGAAGATACTTGGCTTGGCAATACTGTTTTGGCTGCTCAATATCCTTCTTTATTTAGTATTGTGAGGTGTTTGAATGTGTTAGTGTCAGAAGTGTTGTCACATAACCCTCTCAATATTCAGTTTAGAAAGAATCTGACCGGGGAGCGGTCGGAAGCCTCGTTGTGCTTAGCTCGTACTATTATGAATGTTCATCTTACTAGCGAGGATGATCATTTCTTTTGGGGCCTGACTGATACGGATGTGTTTTCCTGAAATATATGTATGTTGATTATATGCATATGCACATACCCCTTTTCTACATAAATACCTACGGAGGATGAAAGTTCCTTTGAAAATTAAAATATTTATGTGGTTCCTACAACGCAAAGTTGTTCTTACGAAAGATAATCTGATAAAAAAGATAATGGTCTGGGAGTACTAAGTGTGTTTTTTGTGACTCAGATGAGTTGATGGAGCATCTGTTTGTTTCTTGTAGTTTTGCTAGGCACATATGGAGATTGTTTCATTTGACGTTTAGCATAGCACAACCTACTAATGTTGACCTTATGTTTGGTTCGTGGTTGCAAGGGATAGATAAACAAAGTAAAGCTCGCATTCAAATTGGAACTTCTGCCTTTTTGTGGGCTACTTGGAATTGCAGGAATAATGTTATTAACAATTCGAAAGATGCTCATTTTCTGCAGGTCGTTCACCAAGCCGCATATTAGATTCACATGTGGTTTTTCCTTCTGCCACTGGAGCAGCGGGTTCTCATGGATGCTGGATGTTCTCGCTTGATGGCGGTCGTTCGGCCTATTTACAACCAGGGTGGCTGGCTGCATACTAGGAGGCTTCAATGAGAACTTTTAGCTTGTTAGTGTTCCTTTGGTTGATTTTGGTATCCAACTTGGATGATGCTTGAATTGTATTGGATTCTTGTGATACTTTTTCTTTTTTAATATAAAAGCTGCAGCTGTGTGCATCATCATGATGCGGAGGCTGGACATAGTTCTTTTTTCAAAAAAAGTGCAAAAGGTAGGACTAGGAAGGATCGGGACAGAGGGTGTAACCTGATATAACATTCTGCCAACTTTGGCTCACTGATCAACTACTCATATCACTCTTCTTCGTCCTCCTCGTTTTGGCATGGACGGCCGCGTGCCGGCACGTACCGCGTTGTTGCACCATTCAACAAACGGAATCATGGGTAGCCAGACTTTGTGGCAGTTGACCTTATTTTTCTCGCTTTTTGATATGCGACTAAACTCGGCTAACATTTTAATTGTATTGGTTCGAGCATCACATGTCTGCATCGTGCATGGCCATGCTTTTACGAGCAGATCGAGAGAATATCTCTCCAAGCCGGCGAAAAAAATAGTGCCTTAGTGATCCACCTCATACAACTCGGTTCACAAATTACCGAAGTGTCGCCTTTATGACAACGTTTGGCGAGTTCGATTCGAACTATCACAAATTGTCAAAAGGATATAGCAGTAGTGGACATCACACGTCCGCCACCAAGACGAGCAGACGTTGTGCATGAACCAGCCACACTGTTACACGCAATAGCAAAACAACGATGAAGTTAAACAAGATCGAACCAACGGGGACACGAGATTTTAACGTGGAAAACCCTTCCAACAAGGAAGAGAAAAAACCACGGGCGCCAGCCAGCAATACTTCAATATTTCGGGGTGAGGTTACAATCGCGCCGGGATTTACAATATGTGGCTTATCCCGTGCGACGGCTTACAAGAGGTATATAAAGGCGGTCCTGACCTAACTAGGTCGGTAACTGTGTATCCAACTTCGACTCGGTATCAACTCGTACCGTACCGCGGGGGGCTACTGCCCACCGCACCCCCCGCCGTGCACTCCCTAAGCCTCCGTCTCGGTATCCAACTCCGACTTCGGCCCTAAGCCTCCGGCGACGGGCCTCCGCGTAGCGGAGGCCGAACTTTCCTTTATCTTCAAATGAATTTGGATCACCATAAAATAACACTCCACCTTGAGACAAATTCCCTCTTGTAGCATAAATGAGAACCTTCACTTGAAACACACAAAGAAAACACCTTCGGCGCCAATATAGCCTCTTGGGCTAAGAAGTGATACCAACTAAGCTTGAGCAAAGCTCAAACTTAGCAATAGGAACTGGCTTTGTCATCATATCAGCAGGATTATCATGAGTACTAATCTTGCATACCTTCAGCTTACCTTGTGCAACAACATCACGCACATAATGGTACTTAACATCAATGTGTTTTGTTCTCTCATGGAACATCTGATCCTTAGTAAGGTAAATAGCACTCTGACTGTCACAAAATAGGTTAATGCAAGTATCATCTCCACAAAGCTCAGCAAACAGACCTTTCAACCAAACTGCCTCTTTGCATGCTTCAGCAATAGCCATATACTCAGCCTCAGTAGTAGATTGTGCAACAACACCCTGCAAGGTAGCCTTCCAGCTAACGGCACATCCACTAATCGTAAACACATAACCTGTGAGGGATCTCCTCTTATCCAAGTCGGCAGCATAATCTGAATCCACATAGACTGCAAGGCCCTCACCAGTCTTGCCAAATTTCAAGCAAGCTTTGGATGTGCCGCGAAGGTACCTGAAAATCCACTGAACAGCTTTCCAATGTTCTTTACCAGGATTAGCCATGTATCGACTGACCAAACTCATAGCATATGATAAATCAGGCCGAGAACACACCATGGCATACATTAAGGAACCAACAGCACTAGCATAAGGAACTCGTGACATGTACTCAATGTCTTTGTCAGTAGTAGGACATTGCAATGCTGACAACTTGAAGTGCGAAGCAATTGGAGTACTAACAGACTTTGCATCATGCATATTAAAACGATGAAGAAGTTTCTTAATGTAATTCTCCTGACTAAGAAATAGCAATCTAGATTTTCTGTCTCTTGAAATTTCCATACCTAGAATTTTCTTAGCAGGACCAAGATCCTTCATCTCAAACTCACTACTCAATTGTTCGCGCCGGGATTTACAATATGTGGCTTATCCCGTGCGGCGGCTTACAAGAGGTATATAAAGGCGGTCCTGACCTAACTAGGTCGGTAACTGTGTATCCAACTCCGACTCGGTATCAACTCGTACCGTACCGGAGGCCCTAAGCCTCCGGCGACGGGCCTCCGCGTAGCGGAGGCCGAACTTTCCTTTATCTTCATATGAATTTGGATCACCATAAAATAACACACACATGACACATCCATCGTTCCGTAATTATAATTAAATCTTGGTGTCACTCTTACCAATTTCGACCCGAAAAATGGAGACGCCCAAGACGAGCATCGCCGCGGATTAACTGGCCAATGAACGGGGTCGTTTGCAAGCCATTGCTGTCGTGAATGACTATCGATGCATGGAGTGCGGATTTCCACTCCTGCTTGGTCCCCCCAGCCGTTGGTTTGTTAGCAATTCGGAAAAAGTCTAGCAATCAACAAACACAGATTTATTTGCATTTTCGCCTCCCATCAACTAAGAAATCAACCTGCACTTCAGGAGAGGACAAGCACTCCTCAAGCCTCGAGTCCTCGAACGGCCGACCCCCTAGTTCCAAACCCTAACATCCCGAGCCGCCCATCTCCTTCATCTCTCCTGCCTCTGCCACCGCGCTGTATCCTAATCCCTCTCCACCGTGTGGACTGGCAATTCAGGGGCGCCCCTCCCCCTCTCTCCCAAGTCCCTAACCCCTCTAGACAGAGCCTATCGGGTTCACGGCGTCCTCAGCGCCTCAATCTGACCGGGTGTGGCCCCGCTGGGAAGCCAACCAACGGAGATGCCCTGCTGATTGGGAGCCCCCAAAGGGCGACGAAGGAGAAGGCTCTGAGCTCGGCGGGCAACGGCAGAGGAGCCCGCGCATGGCCTCATAGAGCATCAACACTTAGTGGAAGCATGCTCAGTATAACACACTATGCAAGATACAACTGTACATCAACAAAAATTGCCATATCATAATTTGTTGAAGGGAAATAATGATGTTTACCCCATAGCCGTTCATTCATCAGTATCTAGGCCAGAACATATATCAATCCGTAATCTAGCGCAACTAATATAGCAGACCGAATAGCTATGATAGACACAGACTTAGTAGAGAACGGTGGTGGCAGCAATGCGAGGCAGAGATGATGAGGGAGATGAGGAAGTAGAGGGGGTGTCGGCGACGAAGTTGTCCGAGAGGAGAAGATGCGGTGACGAGGAGGAGAGGCGACTTGGCGAGAAGTGTGTGATTTGGGTACCAATCCAAATAGAAGTGAAAACAATTTTAGTGTAGTAGTGTCGTCGCTTTCACGGCCCACGCCACTAGTACTCTTTTAATATTAATTGATTATATTATTTTGGATGTTAAAAAAATAGTTGGATGCTCACATCACCCATATACTTCTTTTGAATATTAACTGTGTGATTTGTGGGCTCTGCATCTCGTCAACCCAAACGTTTGACGGGCTTCGAAATGGTTTGACCAATGAAACTTTTTCTATTTTTTACGCACAATATCGATATACATATTTCTTGACGCCATGCATTTCATGTAAATTTTGCAGGTGCATGGACAATCCAGCCCAATTTCGCAGGTGCATGGACAATCCAGCCCAATTTCTCACACACATTTGTAAGATACTACATCTAAATTAAGGTATTTGCATGCATGGTGAAATTAATAACGAGAACCCAAATTAAGATACAACAAGATGCCTCACAACACTACATAGAGGCGTCTTGACTATTCGTGCCATCATCATCGATAACCTTTGATGATCCAACCCTAGTTCTTACCGTTGCTTCTGACATGCGCTCGTTTACTAGGTATAAATTTATCATCATTATTCTCGATGACATCAGTGACAACCTTCCTTGATCCACAACTCTTACCTTTGAACAAAAAGCAATGGAGCATAAAAAATCACTACTAAAGCTCACTGGAAAAAAAGAGTTTCAGGGTCCGTATCCAATGGGCCAATGCAAAAAGAAAAATGCATTTTCTTTAGGACATGAACGAAAGTTAAAGAACCAAGGGATAAGTACCAAACCTTCACCGTGTGAACAATAGAAGGAACATACATACAACGATATAACGGTATGTCACCAAATCTTCAGTGAATGAGAGGATCTAAGATGAATTTAAATATAGAGGTTATTGGGAAATGGCAATTCTGGCCAAACCAAGTGGAACCGGCACCTATGAAGACGAAAGTTGTGACCCCAATCAAGAAATCGTGCATATCCTGCAAGGTTCTTTATTCTCCCAATGCATACCCCTAGTCATCCATTACAAACAAAATCAAAAATTCAATTACATACGTGAGAGTGATACTAATCTCGTACCTTACTTAGCGAAGGTGCCATCGGAGATTGAGATGAGATCATGCTTCGAAATGGATCATAAGAGAGACCAAAAAAAATACGCGGGGTGGGATACAAGCTGAAAAGTGTATTAAAATACCAGCTTACAATTATTCGGAAATACATTCTCACCTTTAGTATCGCGGCTACTGTACATGGGATTTAATTTTGCATTTGTGTTTAATTTAGTCAATAAAATCTTGGGTTGCTAAAATTAGCACTTTTTACTTCCCATTTATCCACTTTGGTCTGAGTCTAATTTTGTATCACTAACATCCTACACAAACTAGGCAATTTGGATTTATACAAGGGCAGCTTAGGATTTATACAAGGGCAGCTAGGAAATTTAAGAATGTTAGAATTATTAGTTATAAATGTTAGAAATTTTAGATTTGTACGTTTAAAATTGATATAGGAAATTTAAGAATGTTAGAATTATTAATTATGAATGTTAGAAAATTTAATTAAGATAGTGTTATAAATTTAAGAATGCTAGAAATGTTATCGTACGTTTAAATATTTCATGAATATATGTTGCTCTTTTTGTGTATTATCTATAAACAATTTTGATGAATATAATTGATCATTAGTTAATTATTATGTATAAGCAATTTTAATGAAATGGATCTGAAATATATACTTACTCTTTTTGTATAGTATGGAGCCAAGAGAGGAAGATGCCGAAAATATGATCGAGGGTTTAATCCGCGGGCCCAACGTAGAGACCGATGTGAGCCAGTGGATGAACGACTCCGGTGAGGGAGATCCGGTGCTCACCCAGGGAGACGACTCCGATGAGGGAGAAGCCGACGGCTCCGATATGGGAGCAGCCGACGGCTCCGGTGGAACCATACAAATTACGAACACCGGCTCCCAGGTGCATATATATATATGTTAATTAATGAAGCATCCGTTGTCTATATACATGTATTAACAGTCTTTATATTTTTAACCATCCGGTTCAAGTATATCAACCGGAAAAAAGACTAAACGAGGCGCAACAAAGAAGTTGAAACATACAGAAAGATACAGGATCGACACGATCGCAGCAGACGTCGCACCCGAGCTTCCCGCTGATGTTGCCAAAAAAATTTGTGAAGCAATGCGGAGTGATAGTTAGAGATCACATCCCGATCACTGTTAATGAGTGGAATAAGCCAAAAGATCCGCGGAACAAGGAATTTCATATGTCGGCAAAATAGCCAAAGATCATCTTTTCTCAAAGATTTTGTCTAATTTCAACTTACCCGTGCCGGAGGTGGACGAGAATGAAGCGGCTGTGAATGAGGCCGATGTTACTAGAATGAAACATGAGATACGGGAAAAGGTCAAAGCGTGGACCCTGAAAAAGATGGCCGAGCAATTCAAAAACTGGAAGAAAAGATTGAACCTTGATTATGTTAAGAAGAACAAGACTCCTGATTTCACTCAAGGGTATGAGAAAATAAAACCCGTATGGGCAGACTTCGTGAAGTACAAGCTGGCAGAGAATGAACTGGAAAGGACAAAAACAAATGAGAAAAACGCTGCCAAAAAGGTATATCACCATGTTATGGGGCAAGGTGGCTACAAGGGTTCCAGTCCCAAGTGGGAGACATGGGAGAACAACCTGCTTCAGCAGGGGATCACTCCCGAGCCGTTCTTGTGGGTCGAGCGGACAAGGTCATGGTTCTACGGGCATGGGGGCACGTTGGACGCCGAAGGCAAAGCAATATATAACCTAAGGCATAAAGAGAGTCCTCTACCCATAGAGAAGCTGAGAGACGCAATAAAGGACGTTAAAGATGGGAAGTTCGTGCCAGATAGAGAGAACGACGAGCTCACACGCGCCCTCGGAAATAAGGAACACGGAGGGCGTACACGAGGCACAAAAGGCACTCCTCCGTTGAGTGTTGCGTTCGACTCCACCAAAAAGTTATACCCAGATAGAATTCGTCAACGTAAAAAGGACAAGGAGGCAGCTGAAGCAGAGAATCAGGCAAACTGGAGGCGTCAACTTGAAGAAATGGTAAAGCTGACACAGGATGTAGCAAAGAAGCAGCAGGACCAAATTTACACACTTAGCCAGCAGATAGTGTCTACCGGCGCATCAGTACACATGGTAGAAGTTGAAGTCGAGACTCCCGACGCCGCACATTCTCATCGCAAAAGCAGCGTTGCGTCCACGCAGCTACCGGGTGATGATGCACCGTCGATGATTCACCCGGTGGATGAGATCACGGAAATGACATCCTGTGAGCTCCACGTGAAGGTCGTCAATATAACCATCAAGGCGGCAGCCGGCTATGTCTTACCAATTGGCAACGAACCAACTCATCATAGTCTTCCGGTTCCACGGGGTTACGCTGTTGTTGGGGTCGATGAAGTTGTCAACGGATTCGAGCGGGTAAAGCTTGATTTTCCTGAAGGTGAAGACGAAGAGTTGACTGAACTCGGAGAAGCCAAGAACTTGACCGTTCTATGGCTAAAGGAATGCATTGTGCTCACAAATCAGACGGCAAAGCCATCGAATCCTCGCCTTTCTCCAGCGCAAAAGTCTCCAGCGCGGTCGTCTTTGCAACGCATGCCGTCTCCGGCGCGGTCGCCTACGCCGTGCACGTCTCCAGCGCGGTCGCCTACGCCGCCGCGTCAGCCCTCTCCGCCCACTAAGTTTCTGCCGAAACGTAAAAAATCACCGAAACGTCAACGGTCACCCCTCCCGAAGGTACCAAAAGAGGTACCCAAGTTACCTTACGACTATACTCCCGAGGAAACCCAGAAAATTGCAAAGGACGAATACGAGGCGTGGAAATCAAAGCGGAAGGAGAAGCAAAAGCCAGATTTCCCTGAGACCGAAGAAAGGAAGAACGAGCTTGGAAAATGGTGAAGACTCTTCATCAACCCGAGCCGAGTCTGTCATCTGACTATGACCGCTCTATTCTGAAGTCACACCAGGAAATGGTGCGGTCAACGAAGAGTAGTAGCGCAAGCGGGAAAAAGGGGAAATCAGTTGCTCAGCTCGGAGAGCAGAAAAAACAATCCACGTCCCCGCTCAAAGTGATTTCCAATACCCAGGTGGGGCCGAGCACTAATATTGCTGACGAGGATATTGATCCGGAGTTTATAACACTGTACGCAGACAAGACAGCTGATGCGGGTTTGTCCATTGCTGAGTATATGCAAACAGTAAACTACTTCCCCGCAACTGAATGTGCGTACAAATACCAGTACGGGATGTCTCTTGTCAAACCCGAGGAGATAAAGGATCTACCAACGAAAATGCGAAGAGTGCATAGTTGGTATATGAAAGCCGCTGAACAATCTATGGACTGGATATATCTCAACGTTAGGGACGAGCACTATGGAACTGGAAATGGATATGTTATGATTCAATTTGAGGAATTGTTTCAGTTATACCAACAGCAGGCCCTCGACAAGTCTATCCTTAGTGCCTATTGTCTGTAAGCACTTATTTCTCTAGCTCACCTCATTCAATTGCATATATATATATATATATATATATATATATATATATATATATATATATATATATATATATATATAGTACACTCATATATTATATTGCAGAATGAAGATTCTCGAATGCAAAAGAGGTGGAATATATGATATTGGGTTTATTGATCCAAATATTGTTTATGAAAAGACTCTTCGGCAATCTCCCAAGGATACAGAAAATAATATTTTGAGCGCAATAATATTTAACCAACACCGACGGGAAATACTATTTCCTTACAACTTCAAGTAAGTGTGTTACTCTGTTGTAAACATTTTGTTTTCCTTACTCGATGTTCACTGTATAATTGATGAGTTCTGTGTGCGCAGCTTCCACTATATTCTGCTAATCTTCCAAATTGACAAAGGAAAAGTAATTGTAATGGACCCAAAACGTAAACCCCTCTCAATGTGGGCTGACATGCAGGAAATGATCCTGCGGTAATTTCAATCTTTATTAATTTTAGTATTTATATATGGCAATATATCGACTACTTTGTTTCATTTTCGGATATCAAGTAATTACTAACTCTTTTTATTCCTTTTCTTTCTCAGGTAGGGTTTGGAAGAGGTTCATAAAGAAGTCTCCCGGTGAATGGAAAAAAAGCTTACATTTGATGTTGTGCAAGTAAGTACTATGTAGATCCGCGCCCATCTCCTTGATTATAGTGTCGATACCATTATCATGCCTGGTTGATTATTATTTTGATTGAAACAATTTTCTCGTAAAGTGCTTGCAACAAGGAGAAGGGAATAACTTGTGCGGATACTACGTTTGCGAGTTCATTCGTCAGACGACATCTCCCAAGGGCAGAAATTTAAAGCAACTTCATGTACGTTAGTCGTCAATTCTTCTTATTACTATCTATTTTAGTTACTTAGTTTCATATATATATATTGACCGCTCTTCTTTATATTAGATCGAACGGCTTCGGGACGGTCTTCTACCAAGGGACCGCATACGAGCAATTCAGGAGGAAATTGCGGGCTTCTTAGATGCAGAGGTCATAAACGTAGATGGAGAGTACCATGCCTCCGCTTGGAACTTAGTTTGATTTTGTATTACACTCCATCGGTCATGTAATATGCTCGATATACTTTGCTTCCGTAATATAAGTGTTTCTTATTCTGCTTTATATATTTATTCACTCGTGCGATCCTCGAGCTCCGTGGAGGGTCCACCGAGGCTCCTCTCTTCTCGAGGTCCGGGGAGGGGCCGCCAGGAGGTCTGGGGGGGCCAAAAAACGGAAATTGTAAATTTCTGCCGCGGCAGAGAAATGGGGAAAAGCCCTGCCGCGGCAGAAGGGGCATGCATCCCGGGTCGTATTGAGAACCGGGACTAATAGCCCTGGACAGGATCTAGCGCACGGGCCACGTGGTCAGCCCCATTTGTCCCGGGTCCTGGCACAACCGGGACCAAAGGGGGAGGGGTATTTGCCCCGGATGCCCCGTCCCGGTTGCACAACCGGGACAAATGGGGCCTACGAACCGGGACTAATGCCCCTGTTTCCACTAGTGGACCAAACTACAACATGAGTTTACAGCAGGACCATAAGATTAAATAAATTAATATTCTAGTTCAAAAAAAGTCAAGAAGGTAATAATAGAATAATGATCTTTTTAGCAGTATCTAGAACTATACTAAGCTCAATACAACTACTAACTTGTCAAAAGCACACGTGAGCAGCAGCAACATTAAAAAAAAGGTCTGTACCACGTTTACAGGATAATGACATGTTGACACAAGATGGCAACACATCGCTGTTTAGGTGCTCCTCCATCGAGAAAATCTTGTGATTACTGTTTGGAAGCGACCCAGCCCTAAAAATCTTGTGATTACTGTTTGGAAGCTACCATGTTTCATTGTCTGTGAGCTAATTATGTATAACACTTGAGCTTTCATCATAAAGAACAAATATTAGAATGACAGAGTGTTAATTGTGAAGCATGGATTTGATTGTTACATTGAATTATTAAGGGAGGCTGTTATTTTATTGGTTAGCTTGGTCTAATATACTTGCGGTCGTATACCATATTTGCGATCAACTTGTTTAAGTTGTAAAAGAAAATTTGGGTTTGATATGTGATCTAAATATGTTTATCAAGATCTACATAAGGAGGCATATTACCTCAATTTAAGTTTATTTTTTGCTATGCAAATGTACATAGTAAATCTTCATAAGAACGAGTTTTGTTACATGGCAGAATAAGAAGTCCTTATATAGCAGAAGTCGCTTATAAGTCACATGGCTTTTCTAGAGCAAGCAGGGCAACTGACTGTAATGTGCAGGCCCTGCTAGTTAAAAACATGCACTGACTGACACATACTCTGGCTGCAGTCGTGAAGGGCTAGCCAGGTCGGTCACGTGCAGTCCGCGACCCTTCTGGGAGTAGTCTATATATACGTGCGCGTGTATGCATTCCTCAAAGACATCAGTTGATAACATTCAAAAGAAAAATATTCTTGGAACTGCGTGAAAGGATTTGATGTACTTGCACCCAAGGGGTTAAACAAAACGTAGGATTAGGAAGCATCAGGAGAGAGGGCGTGACCTGCCCTCACATTCTTCGAACTAGTTAGCGCACAAAGACGACGTGTACCATGCTCAGTCGTCCTCCTCGCTTATCTGAATCGTTCGCGTGGACGGCCACTATTCACCCAACGGAACCATGGGTCGCCAGACTTTGTAGCATCCCAGCTTTCTGCACTTGGCTCGGTGCCAGCATCGCTGAAGAAAACTGAAGACAGAGGCTCATATCTCAGTGCACTAGACTATGCCATCGTCCATCAACCATAAGCAGGTATCTCAGATCTGTCTGCTCAATGAAAGCAAATGAGCTCACATGACATTCTTTTGTTCATACGAAAATATACCACCTCTCCTATGAAAAAGTGGGTGTCTAGCATTCGAATTTTGTCTACAAAAGTCCAACGCACTTTAAGATAGAAAAAATGCGTCTTTCTTATCCTCCGGGAATTAAGTCCAATAACATTTAGAGGTGGTGATTTAAATAGGAGATATGATGAGTTGCACCTTTCGAATAAATGTTCTACTTAACTCTATAATATATTTTAAAATTTCTATATGTCCACTTATTTTAATAAAGGGATTATGTAAAAAATGATATGAAATGCGGCGGAGGGGTGGGGTAGAAGACAAGTTCTGACATGCCGCTAGCTCCATGCCAGGACACTAGACACATCACGATGCACACAAGGTCGTCGCCTTGCACACAGCTAGCACAAATTAGATACAGGGACGAAGCTAGAAAAAATTGACGCGGGTGTCAGCAGCCAATGCCAACAATACAAGTACAAGTACAACCATGGAAGTAAATTCACGTTGTAATACAGAATGACTACCAACCTGTGTAACGTCCTGAAAAAAATAGAGAATACATATTATATCCACAAGAACTAGACGGGAAAAATATACAGGAAAGAAATACAAAGGATATAAAGTGACATGGAACTCACATTTTACAGCTTCCTTTCTCGATCTTTAATCTTCTTAAATATATCAATCACATCATCATTCGTGATGGTAGAAAATATATCTTTCTGCACATAGCAAATCATAACATCACTCATGAACTTCTCACCCATTTTCTTCCGCAGAATACTCTTGACAATATTCATTGATGAAAAGCATCTCTCCACTGATGCTGTGGCGACCGGCAAAATTAACACCAATTTTAGAAGTTGATACACCAAAGGAAACGAAAGATGCTTCTTAGTGTCCACCAAGAGTTTGGCAAGATCGGCAATGCCATCTAAATCCACAAACCGTTCATGACCAAGATCCATCAGTTTTGATGAATCGAAATCATTAGGATAAAACTCAGCTAGCTTCAATAAGCTCTCGATACTAAAAGCAGCGAACAAGTTTTTTGGTCTGAATGATGCCATGTGAATAAGCAATGCTGAATTTACTTCATTGAATCTATCATGAAACTCTCCAAGTTCCCAATCAATAACAGAGTTAAGACACTCTATTTGGTAATGATGAAGGTTTTTAATGTTGGTTTTTTGTCGTGTATTATGCCGATTGACATATTCATCATGCATGTTTAGTTTCAGAATGTCATTCTCTTCACAAAATGAATGTAACTTCCCCAGAAGTAATTCCCATCCATTATCTCTTAACTGTTGCAGATCATTCCTTGTTGATTGAACACATGACATGGCATTCAAGATGTCTTGATCCTTCTGTTGCAAATCTTGAGACAAAGTATTGGCACTCCCTAATATATGTAACATCATATGCAAATAGAACACATGCTTCACTTTTCTTGGAACTTCTCTTTCCTTCTTTTGATACATATTTCAGAACACTAATAACTGATGAGAACAACTGAACAAGGCCCGAGAGAGTTCTGTAGTGTGAACCCCAACGAGTTTCTCCCGCCCTCTGAAGTGATTGATCTTGATTTAGCCCGTGCCAGTACTAATTTTTCCACTACTTATGGCTTTTAATACATTCTCTCGATGAATCTCTCTAATCATATCCTTTCTTTTGCAAGAGGCCCCAACCACATTGAAGAGAGTAGAGATCATGTAAAAGAAATCTGCAATATCATCATTCCTCTTTGACACTGCCACTATAACCAACTGGAGCTGATGAGCAAATCAATGCACATAATATGCCGAACTATTCTCTTCTAGAATTTTAGCTTTCAAACCATTGAACTCACCACGCATATTGCATGCCCCATCATAACATTGACCTCTAACCTGCTTTAAAGTTAGTCCAATATCAATGAACAATTTTTCAAGAGATGATTTGAGACACGCTGCAGAAATTTCCTTCACATGTACTAATCCAACCGGTCTTTCCATGATTAGTCCATGCTTGTTCACATATCTCAAAACCACACCCATTTGTTCTTTGTCGGATACATCACAAGCCTCATCAATCAACAAGCTGAAAACATCTCCACCAATTTCTTCGAGAATATAATTCAATGTTACCTGTAAAATATAAAAATCCACGTCATTTAGATTACACCCAGAGATAAATTATATGAAATAAAAAAATAGTAGTGCTTACCTTTGGATAATAACTCACCATTTCTTTCTGAATGTCCGGAGAAGTCCATTTGCAATTTTTGGGAGCATTATTGATTACCTTCCTTACTTCCTCGTTTTGATTTTCCAATGTCCGTATCAACTCTTTAAAGTTCCCCTTAGTTTTTGATTCCTCTGACTCGTCATTGCGCGAAAAGCTAAGCCTTGATGTACGAGGTATCTAGCAGATTCAACAGAAGTATTCAACCGGATACGATTTTGCCTTTTTGTCATATCAGTTTGCTTGTGCAGTGCAGCCCTAATGGACTGATCTTTCATTTAGAGCATCACATCTTTTAACAACTACATTATGAAAGCTATTGATCTCACCCACATGTCTATCTAATCTTTTTTTCTTGTTCCAACTAGACCAACCATCAACAACAAATGCGTCGTTTCCACCTTGGCCATCAACACAATCTCTGAACAGGTAGCAACACAAGCAAAAAGCGCTATCCAACTTCTCACTGTACTCTAGCCAACCATGATATTCTTTAAACCAAGCTGGATTAAATCTCCGTGGAGATCCTGTAATGAGTTTCTGAGGATATTTATATCCCGGTTGCTGCCTATAAGGTCATCTAATTAAATACATTCTCCTAATGTCATCTTGCTTCTGAGGATTTCGACTATACTGTGGTATTCTTTTCCGATCAGCCGGATCATACGGAAGATCATCTAAATTAATCTCTTCAGGAACCGGAGGTGTTGGTGCTCTTGGTGCACTAGCACTAGGCCTTGGTGTCTGTGATGCATTATCTTGTTCTTGTCTAAGTCTAAGTGGCCTTGAACTCTCAGCTGCATCAAAACTTTGGGGTGCCGTTCGTTTCAACATAAATCTGTCCATAATTTCCTAAATGAAACAACCAAAAAAAAAAAAACAAGATAGAAAACTTCAGTTTGGACATTGTTTGCAGCTTGCGTACAGACTATGGCGGCGATCGGCCAATCTAAAGTCTCGCGATTGAAGGCGTACCTGAGAGTGTCTCCTAGAATCAGAATCACGGATCCTTATTGTCGTTGCCGCCGGCCGGAGAGAGCGGAGAGAGGAATTGAGTTCTCTAGGTCTTTTTCTGGCCGCTTTGGCGCTGCCCGCTGCGATCGATAATCAGGCCAGCTTTTTTTTTTTTTTTGAAACTCATCAATCAGGCCAGCTGAAGAGTCCAAGCCACAACCGTCTGTTCGCATAGTGGTGTGTATACGGTATATTCCTAGCAGGCTAATGCGTTGTGTCTTTTGGCTTGGGCTTTTGATGTCTCTACAAATTACAAAAAGTTCTTTATTTAGGCTGGGAATTTCAGTCTTTTAAAGTTGGGCTGGACCGCTGGGTCAAATGTGATTTTTTACTGGGTTTAGATTTCAGATTTCATAAGACTGCTTAGCTGAAACGGCCAGAGTCACTGGTGTCAGCTGACACCGGCGATTGTATAGGAGCTCCATCCCTGATTAGATATAGAAAAATCGATAACCTAGTGGTGGACCCGGCTGTCCACGTGGTGTCGCTCGCATTCCATACTCTGTTTCTACGGTCCAGCCAGAGAGTGTGAGCGGGCGGCGTATAGTGATTGAGAGGTCGAAACTTATCAGAACTTTTTTTTAACATAAGCTGGCACTAATTCGCGCTTCTATTCCACGTTTCCATGTAAGACGAGGACGGCTAGCACAGTAAAGTCACAAAATTTATTGGATCACAAACAGAGAATGCGAAAATGCGACTGAGGTCACAAAAGTTTCACTTGGTCGACTACCGAGGATCACGAACAGAGGATTACGATGTACTCTGCTTGGTCGAGTCCCATCTTCAGGAACTCACCCAATTCACAATGGATACTGTATTTACCAGTTGACTGAACGGTAGGGGTATTATTCTTGCCCCACCAGTCGTGTTTGGTTTCTGTCTCCTCGCCCAGGATTAACACATTTTCTCTGCTGAATTTCACTTCCGCACACCATCGTTTATGGGCCAACCGCCATCGTTTACAGGCCAACTACCGTCAGTCTCAAACATGTTTTCCTTGATAAGCTAGGCCTCATAATAAGGCGGGTCCTGAGATTTTTAGGACCGGGGACGAAACAGAGAAATTACAAACAAGAGAAAGCCGCCGGAACGCTCTGGTGCCCTGGGACGTGGCAGGCGGCTTGTGGGTGAAGTAGAACCTCAGACCCAATGGAGCCGCCGGGACGCTCTCCAGTCCCCTGCCCTGTCCATGTGACTCATCCTACCGCTGGTCTACACACCAGTCCCCTGCCCTGTCCATGTGACTCATCCTACCGCTGGTCTACACAAGGAATTAAACAATTGATCGCGTTTACAAAACCAGACCCCTGAGGCTAAGCCTATATATATGGTCGTGGTAGCTATGTCAATTGTCATGAACATAATTAAACATTCACTGACTGACACATGCTCTGGCTGCAGTCATGAAGGGCTAGCCAGGTCGGTCACGTGCAGTCCGCGACCCTTCTGGGAGTAGGCTATATATTCACGCGCGCGTGTATGCATTCCTCAAAGACACCTGCAGTTGATAACATTCAAAAGAAAAATATTCTTGGAACAGCGTGAAAGGATTTGACGTACTCGTGCCGAACGTTCAGGTTAAGCAAAACATAGGAGTAGGAAGCATCAGGACTGAGGGGGTAAGCTGCCATCACATTCTTCGAACTAGGTATCGCACAAACACGACGTGTAACACGCTCCGTCCTCCTCATCGCTTCTCTGGATCGTTGGCCTGGACGGCCTCGTGCCCGCACGTGCCGCGCTGTTCCCAGATCCCTATTAACCCAAGGGAACCATGGGTCGCCAGATAGCTGCACCTTTCTGCACTTGGCTCCGTGCGAGCATCACTGAAGAAACCTCAGGACAGAGGCTCGCATCTCCATGCACTAGACTGTTCCATCGTCCTTCCGCCAGAAGCATTTCTTTCAGATGGTGCAAATGAGGTTACATGACGATTCTTTTGTTCATACGAAATACCAACTAAGTGGGTCGGTGTGGCATTCGAATTTTGTTTACAAAATTCCAATGCACTTTAAAATAGAAAAAGAAATGCGACTTTCTTATCACCCGGGAAATAAGCCCAATAACATTTAACACTTGGTCTACGTATTTTCTACATACACTTACCATATTAGAGGTGGTGATTTAAACAGGAGAGATGATGACTTGCAGCTTTCCAATACCTGTTTTAATTAACTTTATAGTTTATTTTAAAATTTCTATATGTCCACTTATTTTAACAAAGGGATTATGTAAAAATGATATGAAATGAGGCGGAGGGGTGGAGTAGAAGACAGGTTCTAACATGCCGCTAGCTCCATGCCATGACACTAGACACATCCCGATGCACACAAGGTCGTCGCATCGCACACAGCTAGAACAAATGGGCCATAAAAATATCAATATGCTAGTGTTGTACCCAGTCGTGCGCGTGGGGTCCAGCAAGAGAATTTGAGCGGGCAGTGATTGAGAGGTAGAAACTTTTTCCAACATAAGCTGGTATTAATTCGCGCTTCTATTCCACGTTTCCACGTAACCATTTAAAGGTTTGGATCATGAACAAAGAATGGGAAAATGCAACTGAGGTCACAAAAGTTTTACTCGTTCGACTACCGAGGATCACGAATAGAGCATTACGATGTAGTATGCTTTGTCGAGCCCCAGCACCCAAATCACGATCCCTCCCGTTTTTGGACAACGCTACAATGGATACTGTATTTACCCGTTGATTGAACAGTAGGGGTATTATTCTTGCCTCACAGCCGGCCGTGTGCTTGGTTTCTTTCTCCTCGCACAGAATCGACACATTTTTTCTGCTGAATTTCACTGCCGGACACCACCTTTTATAGGCCAACTGCCACCGTTTACGGGCCAACTACCGTCAGTTTCCAACATGTTTTCCTTGATAAGCTAGGCCTCATTTGTAGCAATTGTCCTCTTTGGATCCTCTTTACTTTTTCCTGGACATATTATTCATAAAAGATCGAAACTGAGATACTAAGTTATTTCTTGTACCGATCGAGCCTTCACAAAAAATGGAAATGTGACGAATATGCATAAACTTTTCTCGCACTCAAATTTTACAAATCAGACCGCTGAGGTTAAGCTAGCCTACGACCGTGATAACCATTTCATGAGCATAATTCAAAATTCCCCTATGCTTAATTCAATAACACGCAGACCTCCTGCTGGTTCTCGGAAAAAAAATGCACCGACACATACTCAGAAAATCTGAATGCAGTCATAAAGAGCTAGATGGCCTGAGGGCGTAATCTGATGTAACATTCTGCCAACTTTGCTTCATTGACGGACCACGTGTACCACCATTCGTCCTCCTCCTCGTTTCACTCAGTCCTGGGCGTGGACGGCCGCGTGCCTGCACGTGCCGTCTTGTTTTGCCTGATGACCATTCACCAAACAAAAGCATGCGTAGCAAGACTTCGTCGCTGGGAACCTTCCGGCACTTGCTACGTACGCTGAAGCATGCGTAGCAAGACTGACTAGCAAAGATCATCCGGGTAGGTTTTCAACAGCAGTACGGTCATCTGGTGGCACAAAGTCTATCTGTAGGACCGACTATATATCACGATTTGAATCATTTCTGAAATCAGCATTTTGAAGTTTCAAAAATTCCAAGAAATATAAAGGTTGACAAATACATACTCTAAGTTTTTGCAAATTTTTCATGTGAGATATTTTATTTTCCGGCCTATTAAAAATGACATATCCTCATAAATCGTACTATTTACCATTTGAAATCTTGAAATTTTTTAACTTGTTACACGACCTAAAATATAAAATATGTTGTATTAATTTTTTGAACACTGATATAAATAAAAATTATCTAGCTTACGATTATGTTCAGATCTTTTTAGAACTTTAAAGTATTTTTTAACTTTTTTACAACAGAGCCCATCCTAAAATACGTCTCAATCATGGGCCCTTTGTAGTTTGTGAGTTAAGAAACCATTGGACTAGTGTAGCTTCATTTCTCATGTAGAGAGACGCGCGGAGACATGAGAGAATACTAATATATGCAATGCTTTCATCCATAATCTAATACTCTCACCTTTTCACAATATAGGATGTTACTACAACTAAATCCTCCTATATTGGTTGTAGTAACATCTTACCGATGGAGGGAGTATAACACCCACAAACTAGTGTTTTCTACCCAATATCCTAACTATGGTTACCGCGCTAACAAGTGTCCCTTTTACCGACTCAAGTCCAACTCGAGTCGGCCTACTCATTCGGATCTTATCCCACTGACTAGTGCGAGATCCGGTAAACTTACGGCAAGCCAGACACAGTCCGAGGAGCACTTGAAACATTAGTCGAAAACGCCTTCTAAGAAAACATATCGACTCGCACAAATACCAATAAGTAATTAAGGCCTTTTCCAATGTGAAGGTATGTCCAAATCCCATTGTTGCTCGATATTGTGTCAAGCAACAAGTGAGCCGATCTTCGTCCCTTTTAGCTTCATCTTCTCTTCTTGACTGTGTGATATGCAATTCAACCCGACTAACAATTTAGTCGCACATCAACTCAAATATAAGATGTCCGAGACGCGCATGGCCATACTTCCGAGTCGTATCTCACGAGGTCATCTAGAGAATATCTCTTCAAGTCGGAGGGGAAAATCGCGTCTTAGTGGTCCCCCTCACGCGGCTTGGTTCACAAATGACCTAAGCCCAACCTTTAGACTGACAGTTACAGACAATGTTCAGCGCGAAAAAAGCGGATCATCCGCAACTCGGAAAGTGCAAAGACCTCATATCTAAGGATTCTAATTATTGGGTCAGTACGTATTACCAATTACTCACGCCAACTCAAATTATTGGGTTAGTCCAGCCGGATTAAATATTTTCCACAATTAGTGTAAGGAACAACATGTCTATACTCTTTGACAATTAGAACTTAGTCATCCCACTGTCTTACATATTACTCACGGCGTTGAGTCCATATAAAACTCAGACGACTAAGGACAACATGTATATGACCTAATTAAGTATAAGGTCCTCCAATCGAGTCGCACATTTAATGAGAAGTACGATAATTTATATAGTATACAAAATATTGATATAATAGGGAATAATAAGTGATTGCCCCTAGGATATTCCCAACATGGATCACTTTAGAGCGGTAGTGAATGGCCGCGGTCATTTGCAAGCAATTCCTTTCATGAAATATAAACGCAAGTACTCATATACACGTGCATACACTCACACCTATGAACGCATGCACGCACACCCTACCCCAACGAGCACCTCCGAAAGACTGAGACGACGGGTCTTGAGAGTTAAGACTGATGAAATCACCACACGCGCCTCCCTATTGGCGGGAACGTCCCCTCCCACTGAACGTATATTTCGGCTAAATGCAATGGTTGCAATCGTTTGCGTGTGTGAAGGCTCCATGCTTGGAAAAAATGGTTACGTGATGGAACCACGTCCGAAGGCTCCATGTACCAATCGAGCCTTCACGTGCGCACACACACACACAAAACAAAAACAAACAAAAAAAATGAGCAAACTTTTCTATCGCTAGAATTACACATCTGGTTGCGCTTACAAAAGACAGACCGCTGAGGGAAGCCTTATCTATGCCTGTGATAACCATTTTATGAACATAATTGGACTGACACATGATCTGACTGGAGCCATAAAGAGCTAGCAAGATCGGTCACGTGCAGTTCGCGAGCCTTCCGGGAGTACTTATATATGTGCGTCGTATACTCTTATATGTTCCTCAAAGCCACCGGTCGGTACCATTCACAAGATAAATATTCTGGCAGTAGCAGATGGGACTTGAGGTACGCCCAAGATAGCTAAGCGAAACATAGGATTAGGAAGCATCGGGACAGAGGGTGTAACATTCCTTCAACTTGGTTCCACAGATCGACTACACACAGCAACATTTGTTCTCCTACTCGTTTCGGTCAGTCGTTGGCCTGGACGGTCGCGTGCACAAGCCGCCTTGTTGGCTTATCACCAATCAACAAAGAGAACCATGCGCATCCAGACTTCGTCGAAGGGTTGCTTCTCGCGCTGGGCTCCGTGCTACCATCGCTGGAGCATCCTGAGGACATACGTCTAAAGACTGAGCTGGGAAATAGCGTTCGTTTAGGGGGGAGTCTATGCATCGCCTCTAGCGAGTCATAGGCTCGACTCATCGTGCACGAGAGCGTCGGGTCGCCCTACATGGGCCTGGTAAGTGGCCCAGCGCTGCCGGCTCAGCAAGTCGTCCAGCGCAACGCTCTCTGCTCAGCTCGTCATTTCGTCCAACATCTAGAAGGGTAGATGCGGTACTCTATTTTTCCAAAAAGAACTTGTACCCGAAAGTTGAGGGGGGGTCTCTGCAATAAAATACTTACGAAATCATTTAGTTGAGTGCCGTACCACACAAGTTATCGTGAGTGCCGATGCTATTTACTCGATTTTCCCTCCGTACGCAATCTACTCAGCTCCATCAGCTTATATCCCATTGATTCACTTTTCTCCTCTTTCGGCTTTTCTATTATATTTTCTTTTCTTTAAAACATGAATGGTATTTAACACTTAAAACCAAATTAAAGTGTAAACCAAAAATATTTGTATCACGGTCTAATTTGAAAAAAAAAAATTGTAGAACAAAATCCAAAAACCCTTCATACACATAGATAAAAAATAGAGAAGTCTTGCTAGTGATCCAAAATTTGAAAAGAAAAAAAAATTATGGTAAACCAAATAACATATGAACCAAAATTTGAAAAGTAAAATATTCGGCCGAACTAATCTAGTGAAGTGTAATAATAGTGAATCAAAAATGAACAAAAATAACCGTAAACCAAAAACGTCGGGGAACAGAAAACACATGTGATCCAAAAGTAATAGTGAACCAAAAAATTATAGTGAACCGCAAATGACGATGGACAGAAAATGCGGTGAACAGAAGGTATCGGTGAACAAAAATTAATAATAAGCTAAAAAATATATGTGAATCCAAAAATAATACTAAACCAAAAATGGTCGGTAAATAGAAAATGTGGGTGAACGAAAAATAATAGTGAACAAAAAAATGCCCGAATTGTTGAACCAAAAATAGTTTGGTGAACCAAATCTTTCCGTGAACCAGAACTAATGGTGAACCAAAAAATTTGGTGAACCGAAAATAATGGTGAAACAAAATTTTCGGTACACCAAAAATACCGATTGACCAAAAAAATAGTGAACCAAAATGTTTCCAAATTTGAAAATGGTTCTAATTTTTAAAAATGGTTCCAAACTAAAAATTGTTTGATTTTTAGAATTGTTGCACATTTGAAAAAAGTTCACTAAAAAATAAACGAAAAAATGATTCAGATTTTTTAAAAATATCAAAAACGAATATTTTAAAAAAACTAGAAATAAATAATAAAACAGAAAAAGAAAGAATAAAACAAAAAATAAAATAGAAAGAGAAAACAAGATGTGAAAAAATGAAAATAGAGAAACGGAGACAATAAAAACGTTAAAAAGAGGAAGTTAGACGTGAACCTGTTGTGGCCTCTACGACCGAAATCCAAGATCACATGTTCAAATCCCAGCTTCCGCTTATATTTTCAATTTTCTCAAACCTGATGGGCCGGCCCGCTTATACCTCGAAGGTGGGTGAGTCCGAGTTACAACTCGCCAATCTTCAACTCTAGGGTTGTGAAGTGGTGGGCCGTTTGCAAGCTGGGCTGAGAGAATAGAATGGGCTGCTGGGCTAAAACAATTTCCCAATTATTTTGTGCATGTAACAATTGTTGTTATAGTGAGTTTAACATACATATGACTGGAGCTAAAGTCTGATCTCCTCGATTGCTTAATAAAGCTTAGGTCGTTTGCTCAAAAAAAAATGACTGGAGCTAAAGGAGATTTAGGATAATTACTCTGCAAGCTCGTGAAAAAAAATGTCAGTGAAGGAAAATCTGGTATGGTATATTCTCTAGTGCAAAGACGGTGGTTGAGGACCGAGCTGAGTTATGTCAAGAGACGAGCTAAAGGAGCGAGCCTCCCGGATGTACTTATATATGGGCGCCGTAGGCTTTATACGTTTCTCAAAGCGATCAGTCGATACCATTTAGAAGATAAATATTCTGGCAGTAGTAGAAATTTTTTGACGTACACCAAAAATAGCTAAGCAAAGCATAGGATTAGGAAGCATCGGGACAGAGGGTGTCACCGGATGTAAAATTGCTCCAAAATGGATTCACCGATCGACTACATTTGTCACAACTCGTTCTCCATCGGGACAGATCTCAGTCATTGTGCCTGCACAAGCCCCCTTGTTGCCTTATCACCAGTCACCAGAGAGAACCGTGCGCAGCCATACTTCGTCGAAGGGACGCTTCTCGCACTTGGCTCCGTGCCACCATCGCTGGAGAATCCTGGAGACGCAGGCATAATAACCGAGCTGGGAAATAGCATCCGTTTAGGCTTTCAATCCAGGCCGGTGAAGTGGTTGGCCGTTTGCGACTTGGGCTGGATGTAAATTTTGGGGAAGGGACAATATGGGGTGTGAGACAATAGAAGGGGCTGCTGGGATACAAGAATTTCCCAATAATTTTCTCCACGGAACAATTGTTTCTGTTATAATGAGTTTAACATATATATGACTGGAGCTAAGGGAGATTTAGGATAATTACTCTGCAAGCTCGTGAAAAAAAAATCTGTGAAGGAAAATCTAGTGTAGTATTTTTCTATTGCAAACACGGTGGTTGAGGACCGTGCTGACGTATGCCAAGTATATATAGTCTTTGAGTGCTAAGTATTTAGAACTGCCCGTGATGACAGGGAATGACAAACGTGATTTGCTTTTCTACATTTCGTTGATAGTATTATTGCAAAAAATAAGCGGACGGAAGAAAAAGGTTGAGTATGAAGGGAAAGAAATTAGCAAGGAGCTGTCGTCGCATCGTGCAACACGAATGAACAAGAAAATAATCTCCTTTGGTAGCCCGCCAGGTCAGGCCCTGGCAGTGCGAGGCTGACCGCCCGTTTGATTCTGTGTGGGCCAAAATATGACTCGCAAGAATCTCAAAACACCTCCGGGCCAGGCCCGCTAGGAATGGCCGATTCGGCCGCTTCCGTGGAGTCAAGCTGGGGCGAGCGCATCGTGGCCGTTTTCTTCCGAGCGGTTGCACACATGGAGAAGCGCGAGAGACACGAATAACTCCCCACGCGCACTCTCTCCACTGCTGTTAGGGGCGGAGGACCCCTTCGGGCAAGGTAGGGCAAACACCTTACCTTGATTTTCGGCAAAAACTTCATATATAGGCATTTCTCTCTGTGTACGTTCTTGTAAGAGAATAAACGAAAAACAGGCCAATCGGGCCAGCTAGAAGTGCTCAAGCCGAATTGGGCCTTGATGGGCCACGCGCGCGGAGGCTGAATGGCCCCGATCGTTCAGTTAGAGCAGCATATAGAGCCTTAAGGGAATCACTTCGCAGCTTTGCTCGACCGTTCTTGGCGAGTTGCGGCCGGCCGCTCTATTTTGTTACCGAGCCGACGCCGCCTCCCTGCTCTCCTCAGTCGGCAGTCGGCTCCCATTGCTCGTCTCTTCCGTTCCCTGCGAGTCTGCGACGGGGAGCATCATCAGCAGGGCTTCGTCTCGGGCCTCGCGGCAAGCTAGGGTTTGTCCTGGCTGGACGGCTAGATCGTTCTTCCCCGCGTCAGATGCAATACATGTAGCTGCAAAGAAGAAGGTATAGTTTCTTTCATTTGCAATGAATAGGTTGAAATTTTGATTTTGTGATTTTTGAGCTAACTAAAATGGACAAACCACTCATGTTTTTAAGAATTACAGATTTGCAGATTTTTTGTATTAGTTTGTTCATGACAACAGCTGTAAACCAAGCACCCAGGACCTCATTTACCAATGTGTCTAGAGAATTTTTGTTTTGTTCCATCATTTTTTATTCCCTTTAATGTTCGCCCGACCTCATTTTTTTTCCGTCCTCCGCCACTGACTACTGTCATCGTCGACTCTGCTCTCACGTCCCGTCGACGCCCCTGCAAGCGGTTCGTTTCGTGAAAGATTGCCGATGCATGGTTGGTTGTTGCTTGTTCCCTCCTCGCCCGACTGGCTAGTTCGGGACGTGTCATTCAGCTTGCGGGTCAAGTGTACGTGACTCCAGACTCCGTGCTATCCGCCCGTGGCCCCTCAGTCATCATATGTACTAATCGATCATTCTCAGAAAAGGGAAATGTGACGAATGCCCAAATTTTTCTCTCTACATTTGATGGCATTTTCAAAACCAGACCGCTGAAGTTAAGCCTATATATATATGAAGGGGACAGTGACAACCATTTCATCAACATAACTAAAAATGCATTGAAACGTACTCTAGATCTGGCTACAGTCATAAAAAGTGCTAGCTAGCCAGGTCGGGCATGTGCAGCCCCTGAGCCTTCCGGCAGTACTTATCTATGTGCGTGTGCATAGGAAATTCCTCATAGACACCGGTTGATACAATTCACGGGGTAAATATTCTTGTAGCAGCAGAGGAGTGGATTGATGCACGTACGGCGCGCCAAAGGTGGTTAAGCAGAGCATAGGATTAGGAAGCATGGGGACAGAGGACGTAACCTGATATCGCATTCTTCCAACTTGGCATCACTGCAACACTACGTGTACATCCACTCCTTGTCCTCCTCGTTTCCTTGGGTCGTTGGCTTGGATGGCCACGTGCCTGCACATGCCATCTTGTTGCCTGATCACCATTCACAAAACGAAACCATGCGCAGCTAGACTTCGTTGCAGCGGACCTTACCGCACTAGGTTCCGTGCCATCATCGTTGTAGCAACTTGAAGATTGAGGTCTGGTGATTCAGCTTGGAAAAATCATCTATATAGGCTTTCAAATATGGTATGTGAACGTGCTGAGTCGCTTTCAAATCGGGCTAGATGTAAGTATGTATATCTTGTTGGGAATGGGGGCGATGGGGAGTGAGAGACTAGAAGGCGGCCAGCTGGGTTTAAAATAATTCCCCAACAGCTTTGTCCATGGAATACTTCGGCTATAACAAGTTTAACATAGATACAACTGAAACATGTAAGCTATAATAATATTAACCGAGGTGTGACAAAATCACAATCAGATGTAATAATTTTTTTAATACAAATCTGTTGACATGCATATAATTTATGTCATTTATATGACATACTTAAGGGGCAATTGTTAGTCATTATTGCCTTAATTAAGAAAAATTGTCTTACATTTACGAACTCAGAAACTTTTAAATAGGTAGCACAGAGACCTGTGAAGGTGTAAAATATATAAAAAAACAGTGAAGATGTGAGATGCATGGGTATTTGGACCGGTATGAAAACAAGTTTTGAATTATAGCTGGGTACATAGGACTGCACGAAAAATTCTAAACTCCGAAAATATGAAACATTTATATTTTGTTGTTCAGGAAACTTAGTTCTACACCCAACGATCAAGGTCATTTAAGACACATCTGGATTAGTGTAGCTTTATTTCTCGTGTAGAGAGGCGGAGACACGAGAAAATTAATGTATGAAAAGCTTTCATCCATAATCTAATATTCCTTCCTTTCCACAATAGAAGATGTTACTCTACAACTAAACACTCTTGTATTGGCTGTAATAACATCTTATATTATCGGAAGGAGGGAGTAGAACACCCACTAACAAGTGTTTCCCTGCCCGAAAAATTACAAATGTGGTTACTACGGGTCCAACCACTAACCAGTTTCCTTTTTACCGACTCAACTCTAACTCGAGTCAACCTACTCATTCGGATCTTATCAAGTTTGAGACACAATAGGCTTATGGTAAACCAGACATAGTTCGAGTCGCACTCATCACTGATCAGTCGACAACGCCATCTAGCAAAACATGTTTACTCGCCAAAATACCAATAAGTAAAGTCTTTCCCATGTGACGGTATGTCCATATCCCCTTATGGCGCGATATTGTGTCAACAACAAGTGAGCCGTCATCCATTATAGCTTGACATTCTCTTTCTCACTCTTTATGCGACTCAACTCGACTAACACTTTATTCGCATCAATTCGAATATCACATATCTCCGAGTCGTGCATCTCCATAATTCTGAGTCGTGCCTCACGAGTTGATCCGGATAATAACTCTCCAAATCAGAGGGGGAAATCGCATCTTAGTGATCCACCTCACGTAGCTTGGTTCACAGACGACCAAAGCACAATCTCTATGACCGCCAATTACAGACAATGTTAGTCGAGCTCAAATCCGGTTGATCCACAACTATGATATTGCAAACACCTCAGGAGAGACCGTGGCCGAACAACACTAGGTAGTTTTGTCATGGTTCTCGGGCAATCCACGACACCTACGTACTCTAGAGGCTCCATATGCAGTGCATCGCATCATCAAGTATATATGGATCATTTTTCTCCTGCTTTCCGCAACGACGAAAAAAAATTAGGCTATATGGGAGTGTAGTTGGGCCAGCTGATCAGAGGCAGACACGCAAATGAACGTCTTGACGAATGTGCGTTGACGAAGACCGGTCGGCCGCTCTCACCATCCCTGGTCGACGTATCAAATGCCATGCCGGCTGCCGCCATGGTTTCCCCTGTGCGGCCGGACGGGCACGCGGTATTGTCTTGAATTCCCTCTGACGGAGTCGCATGCCATACGGCCAATTGCATGCAAGGGGGGCCAAGATAGTAGCAGCTCTGGGCATTGTCAAGATCGACGGTGACACGCGATGCATGAACCACCCACACATGACACATCGGTCCGTAATTAAATTAAAGTTGGGTGCACACTGTGCATTATTACCAATTTCTACCCGAAGAATGGAGACGTCGGTGACAAGCTTGGCCACGGATTAACAGGCCGTTTGCAAGCCGTTGCTGTCGTGAAAGACCCGATGCATGGTTGGTTGTTGCTGGTTCCTGTTTACCCGGCCGGCCAGTCCAAGACGTGGCATCCAGCCTCTAGGCGGAATACAGCAACAACCAACCATGCAGACTCCGCGCTGCAGTGGCGGCTCCAGGATTTAGTGGCTGGGTATTCATTATAGGATTTTTTTTCTCTAAATACATTAGACAAAACAATATTACACTAACAATTTTTTGATACATCTAACGATAATAATTGTATAGAAACAATTTTTCTATCAAGATCCCATCTTACGATATAACTATTTCGAAATCTGACCCCTAGCTAAAAACTAATTGTAAATCTAGCCTCCCGATAAAACTATTTCGGTATCTGGCTTCTAAACTCAGCGCCATTGGGGACGGAGCCAAAGATGTGCAGCTATGCACCAGGGCGTTGCGACGCCCAAGAAAGGTCGGTGCCATTGCCATTGGCGTCGAACCCTTGTAGCAAATTTTTGCAAGTTTTCCTTGGCGTCTAGCTGCACAACTTCGGATCTGCCTCTAATGGCGCCGAACCCATGGGCTATATTCCGAAATATTTTTCTGAGGTGGTCAGACTTAAAACTAGTTTTGACTAGAGACCAGATTTGGCAAAAAAAAAAGTTAGCCCCACACTTTTTCTTCATCTCTGTTGCAAGGAAACAAGGGGAAATCTAGAAAGTTAAAAACTTCCATGATTGCATCTAGAAAAATAGATCTGATGGTACTAATATGGTAGTGTGGGAAACAAATCAATAAATCCAACAAATAAGCTTTTTTAGAATCCTAAATCCACGATCCAACAAATAAGTGGTCGAGAAAGTGGGAGATGGGGTATTGGGAGCCCTACCTGGCCGTGTGGGCCTTCTGCCATTCTACGCCAATGCACGGGTCTCCTTGGCTCTGCCGCATCGCCTCCTGTGTGTCCTATGCGCGTGGTGGAGAGCAACGAGAGACAGAGGCGTGCGTGTGTCTGCCAATGAATGAAGGAAACGACCAAGAACGTGTGCTGCCCCTGCGCTGCGTGGCCTGTGGGCTTTGAGCCTTTAGCTTTGAGGTGGGCTGATATGTATATATTTTCTTTGTCCAAAAAACATGGGTATTCATCTGAATACAGGTGAATACACCTGGCGCCGCCCATGCCGCGCTGTCCGGCCCTGAATCATCCTACGTACCGATCATTCACACACACACACACAAAATGAAAATGAGACGAATGCACAAACTTTCCTCTCGATGAAATTATACATCCGCTTTCTCCAAAAAAGTAAAAAAAATAATACACATTCAATTGCGTTTACAAAACCAGACCGCGCTGAGGTTAAACCTATGACCGTGATAACCATTGCATGAACATTGTTTAACCGCGAGCCAGGTCAGGCACGTGCAGTCATCAAGCCTCCCGGCCGGGAGGACTTATATGTGTGCGATTATACGTTCCTCAAAGACACCAGTTGATACGATTCACAAGATAAACATTTTTGGAACGTCAGTTGGTCAGTGGGACAGGTCAGTGCAAAAAGTTATCTCAAGTTGAGGTCAAGCCTCATGATTCTCCTTTTTGGAAGGGAATCATGTCGGTTAAAAGCGATTTCTTCCAACGAGGATTTTTCAAAATAGGCAATGGTTTATCTACTCGGTTCTCGGAAGATACTTGGCTTGGCAATACTGTTTTGGCTGCTCAATATCCTTCTTTATTTAGTATTGTGAGGTGTTTGAATGTGTTAGTGTCAGAAGTGTTGTCACATAACCCTCTCAATATTCAGTTTAGAAAGAATCTGACCGGGGAGCGGTCGGAAGCCTCGTTGTGCTTAGCTCGTACTATTATGAATGTTCATCTTACTAGCGAGGATGATCATTTCTTTTGGGGCCTGACTGATACGGATGTGTTTTCCTGAAATATATGTATGTTGATTATATGCATATGCACATACCCCTTTTCTACATAAATACCTACGGAGGATGAAAGTTCCTTTGAAAATTAAAATATTTATGTGGTTCCTACAACGCAAAGTTGTTCTTACGAAAGATAATCTGATAAAAAAGATAATGGTCTGGGAGTACTAAGTGTGTTTTTTGTGACTCAGATGAGTTGATGGAGCATCTGTTTGTTTCTTGTAGTTTTGCTAGGCACATATGGAGATTGTTTCATTTGACGTTTAGCATAGCACAACCTACTAATGTTGACCTTATGTTTGGTTCGTGGTTGCAAGGGATAGATAAACAAAGTAAAGCTCGCATTCAAATTGGAACTTCTGCCTTTTTGTGGGCTACTTGGAATTGCAGGAATAATGTTATTAACAATTCGAAAGATGCTCATTTTCTGCAGGTCGTTCACCAAGCCGCATATTAGATTCACATGTGGTTTTTCCTTCTGCCACTGGAGCAGCGGGTTCTCATGGATGCTGGATGTTCTCGCTTGATGGCGGTCGTTCGGCCTATTTACAACCAGGGTGGCTGGCTGCATACTAGGAGGCTTCAATGAGAACTTTTAGCTTGTTAGTGTTCCTTTGGTTGATTTTGGTATCCAACTTGGATGATGCTTGAATTGTATTGGATTCTTGTGATACTTTTTCTTTTTTAATATAAAAGCTGCAGCTGTGTGCATCATCATGATGCGGAGGCTGGACATAGTTCTTTTTTCAAAAAAAGTGCAAAAGGTAGGACTAGGAAGGATCGGGACAGAGGGTGTAACCTGATATAACATTCTGCCAACTTTGGCTCACTGATCGACTACTCATATCACGCTTCTTCGTCCTCCTCGTTTTGGCATGGACGGCCGCGTGCCGGCACGTACCGCGTTGTTGCACCATTCAACAAACGGAATCATGGGTAGCCAGACTTTGTGGCAGTTGACCTTATTTTTCTCGCTTTTTGATATGCGACTAAACTCGGCTAACATTTTAATTGTATTGGTTCGAGCATCACATGTCTGCATCGTGCATGGCCATGCTTTTACGAGCAGATCGAGAGAATATCTCTCCAAGCCGGCGAAAAAAATAGTGCCTTAGTGATCCACCTCATACAACTCGGTTCACAAATTACCGAAGTGTCGCCTTTATGACAACGTTTGGCGAGTTCGATTCGAACTATCACAAATTGTCAAAAGGATATAGCAGTAGTGGACATCACACGTCCGCCACCAAGACGAGCAGACGTTGTGCATGAACCAGCCACACTGTTACACGCAATAGCAAAACAACGATGAAGTTAAACAAGATCGAACCAACGGGGACACGAGATTTTAACGTGGAAAACCCTTCCAACAAGGAAGAGAAAAAACCACGGGCGCCAGCCAGCAATACTTCAATATTTCGGGGTGAGGTTACAATCGCGCCGGGATTTACAATATGTGGCTTATCCCGTGCGACGGCTTACAAGAGGTATATAAAGGCGGTCCTGACCTAACTAGGTCGGTAACTGTGTATCCAACTCCGACTCGGTATCAACTCGTACCGTACCGCGGGGGGCTACTGCCCACCGCACCCCCCGCCGTGCACTCCCTAAGCCTCCGTCTCGGTATCCAACTCCGACTTCGGCCCTAAGCCTCCGGCGACGGGCCTCCGCGTAGCGGAGGCCGAACTTTCCTTTATCTTCAAATGAATTTGGATCACCATAAAATAACACTCCACCTTGAGACAAATTCCCTCTTGTAGCATAAATGAGAACCTTCACTTGAAACACACAAAGAAAACACCTTCGGCGCCAATATAGCCTCTTGGGCTAAGAAGTGATACCAACTAAGCTTGAGCAAAGCTCAAACTTAGCAATAGGAACTGGCTTTGTCATCATATCAGCAGGATTATCATGAGTACTAATCTTGCATACCTTCAGCTTACCTTGTGCAACAACATCACGCACATAATGGTACTTAACATCAATGTGTTTTGTTCTCTCATGGAACATCTGATCCTTAGTAAGGTAAATAGCACTCTGACTGTCACAAAATAGGTTAATGCAAGTATCATCTCCACAAAGCTCAGCAAACAGACCTTTCAACCAAACTGCCTCTTTGCATGCTTCAGCAATAGCCATATACTCAGCCTCAGTAGTAGATTGTGCAACAACACCCTGCAAGGTAGCCTTCCAGCTAACGGCACATCCACTAATCGTAAACACATAACCTGTGAGGGATCTCCTCTTATCCAAGTCGGCAGCATAATCTGAATCCACATAGACTGCAAGGCCCTCACCAGTCTTGCCAAATTTCAAGCAAGCTTTGGATGTGCCGCGAAGGTACCTGAAAATCCACTGAACAGCTTTCCAATGTTCTTTACCAGGATTAGCCATGTATCGACTGACCAAACTCATAGCATATGATAAATCAGGCCGAGAACACACCATGGCATACATTAAGGAACCAACAGCACTAGCATAAGGAACTCGTGACATGTACTCAATGTCTTTGTCAGTAGTAGGACATTGCAATGCTGACAACTTGAAGTGCGAAGCAATTGGAGTACTAACAGACTTTGCATCATGCATATTAAAACGATGAAGAAGTTTCTTAATGTAATTCTCCTGACTAAGAAATAGCAATCTAGATTTTCTGTCTCTTGAAATTTCCATACCTAGAATTTTCTTAGCAGGACCAAGATCCTTCATCTCAAACTCACTACTCAATTGTTCGCGCCGGGATTTACAATATGTGACTTATCCCGTGCGGCGGCTTACAAGAGGTATATAAAGGCGGTCCTGACCTAACTAGGTCGGTAACTGTGTATCCAACTCCGACTCGGTATCAACTCGTACCGTACTGGAGGCCCTAAGCCTCCGGCGACGGGCCTCCGCGTAGCGGAGGCCGAACTTTCCTTTATCTTCATATGAATTTGGATCACCATAAAATAACACACACATGACACATCCATCGTTCCGTAATTATAATTAAATCTTGGTGTCACTCTTACCAATTTCGACCCAAAAAATGGAGACGCCCAAGACGAGCATCGCCGCGGATTAACTGGCCAATGAACGGGGTCGTTTGCAAGCCATTGCTGTCGTGAATGACTATCGATGCATGGAGTGCGGATTTCCACTCCTGCTTGGTCCCCCCAGCCGTTGGTTTGTTAGCAATTCGGAAAAAGTCTAGCAATCAACAAACACAGATTTATTTGCATTTTCGCCTCCCATCAACTTAGAAATCAACCTGCACTTCAGGAGAGGACAAGCACTCCTCAAGCCTCGAGTCCTCGAACGGCCGACCCCCTAGTTCCAAACCCTAACATCCCGAGCCGCCCATCTCCTTCATCTCTCCTGCCTCTGCCACCGCGCTGTATCCTAATCCCTCTCCACCGTGTGGACTGGCAATTCAGGGGCGCCCCTCCCCCTCTCTCCCAAGTCCCTAACCCCTCTAGACAGAGCCTATCGGGTTCACGGCGTCCTCAGCGCCTCAATCTGACCGGGTGTGGGCCCGCTGGGAAGCCAACCAACGGAGATGCCCTGCTGATTGGGAGCCCCCAAAGGGCGACGAAGGAGAAGGCTCTGAGCTCGGCGGGCAACGGCAGAGGAGCCCGCGCATGGCCTCATAGAGCATCAACACTTAGTGGAAGCATGCTCAGTATAACACACTATGCAAGATACAACTGTACATCAACAAAAATTGCCATATCATAATTTGTTGAAGGGAAATAATGATGTTTACCCCATAGCCGTTCATTCATCAGTATCTAGGCCAGAACATATATCAATCCGTAATCTAGCGCAACTAATATAGCAGACCGAATAGCTATGATAGACACAGACTTAGTAGAGAACGGTGGTGGCAGCAATGCGAGGCAGAGATGATGAGGGAGATGAGGAAGTAGAGGGGGTGTCGGCGACGAAGTTGTCCGAGAGGAGAAGATGCGGTGACGAGGAGGAGAGGCGACTTGGCGAGAAGTGTGTGATTTGGGTACCAATCCAAATAGAAGTGAAAACAATTTTAGTGTAGTAGTGTCGTCGCTTTCACGGCCCACTCCACTAGTACTCTTTTAATATTAATTGATTATATTATTTTGGATGTTAAAAAAATAGTTGGATGCTCACATCACCCATATACTTCTTTTGAATATTAACTGTGTGATTTGTGGGCTCTGCATCTCGTCAACCCAAACGTTTGACGGGCTTCGAAATGGTTTGACCAATGAAACTTTTTCTATTTTTTACGCACAATATCGATATACATATTTCTTGACGCCATGCATTTCATGTAAATTTTGCAGGTGCATGGACAATCCAGCCCAATTTCGCAGGTGCATGGACAATCCAGCCCAATTTCTCACACACATTTGTAAGATACTACATCTAAATTAAGGTATTTGCATGCATGGTGAAATTAATAACGAGAACCCAAATTAAGATACAACAAGATGCCTCACAACACTACATAGAGGCGTCTTGACTATTCGTGCCATCATCATCGATAACCTTTGATGATCCAACCCTAGTTCTTACCGTTGCTTCTGACATGCGCTCGTTTACTAGGTATAAATTTATCATCATTATTCTCGATGACATCAGTGACAACCTTCCTTGATCCACAACTCTTACCTTTGAACAAAAAGCAATGGAGCATAAAAAATCACTACTAAAGCTCACTGGAAAAAAAGAGTTTCAGGGACCGTATCCAATGGGCCAATGCAAAAAGAAAAATGCATTTTCTTTAGGACATGAACGAAAGTTAAAGAACCAAGGGATAAGTACCAAACCTTCACCGTGTGAACAATAGAAGGAACATACATACAACGATATAACGGTATGTCACCAAATCTTCAGTGAATGAGAGGATCTAAGATGAATTTAAATATAGAGGTTATTGGGAAATGGCAATTCTGGCCAAACCAAGTGGAACCGGCACCTATGAAGACGAAAGTTGTGACCCCAATCAAGAAATCGTGCATATCCTGCAAGGTTCTTTATTCTCCCAATGCATACCCCTAGTCATCCATTACAAACAAAATCAAAAATTCAATTACATACGTGAGAGTGATACTAATCTCGTACCTTACTTAGCGAAGGTGCCATCGGAGATTGAGATGAGATCATGCTTCGAAATGGATCATAAGAGAGACCAAAAAAAATACGCGGGGTGGGATACAAGCTGAAAAGTGTATTAAAATACCAGCTTACAATTATTCGGAAATACATTCTCACCTTTAGTATCGCGGCTACTGTACATGGGATTTAATTTTGCATTTGTGTTTAATTTAGTCAATAAAATCTTGGGTTGCTAAAATTAGCACTTTTTACTTCCCATTTATCCACTTTGGTCTGAGTCTAATTTTGTATCACTAACATCCTACACAAACTAGGCAATTTGGATTTATACAAGGGCAGCTTAGGATTTGTTTCTCTGGTGCATGCTGGCTTTGTTACTTTGTAAATCTTCCTATAATTTTTTTAACAAAGATGCATACTAAGCTTGAATTTTTACAATCCCTCTATCTCGGATTAATTGTCTTCTATTTGTCAAAACATGGATGTATCAATACACTAAAATAGGTCTAGATACATTCATATTTTGAAAAATCCACGACAATTAATTCGAGAAGGGGGAGTACAGAAGCTATTAATATGTTAATTAAGGTATTGGGAAGTTCTCCTCTTAATTGTCTAAACCGTAATATGCACATTTTGGGTAGCACCCTATTATAATATACTGTTTTGTTCTGTACACTTTTATTTAATAAGTCTTATGTTGATATTGACAACAGATATAGTTTAATTTTTTCATTGGGAACTTAAAATTATTATGTATTTATTTTTATCAAGAAGTATTTTTAGAAAAGTCGTATTTCATTTGTCCTGGTACATATATTCCAAATATATATGCTTCAATCTGCACCCATGTCCAAAGCGTCAATTCTATACGCCGGTGAACTAATCTAGGAAACATACTGCATACAACTGACTATGGGCCATTTTCCTACACATCTTAAGGGGATAAGATAAATACCGATGACTTCAAAGATGTTCTGCAAATGAGATCTTTAGAACATGTCTAATCGTGCATACGAGTTTATTGACGAAGCCTTAAACATGAGTAAACCTTAGGTTGACTACTATTGTGATGCATGTTACTTCTTACGCAAAATCAAGTTTGCACAATTACAAATTCTAACGCTTCCAATCCTAGGGTGTCTATGAGTTTCGACAACGGCATGCACATCCTGGTACTACAATATGAACCTAGAAATAAATACTCCCTCCGTCCTATATTTAGTGTCACAAAAATAAATGTATCTAGACATATTTTAGTTATAGGTACATCTATTTTAGCAACAATTAATATGAGATGGAGGGCGTTCTACAATATTAACCTAGAAATGACTGAGCTCTACTCTTTCTCCAGTATGGTGCAGATATGCACAAAGCGGGTAATGATAATGGTCCACCCCTCTTTTCATGTTTATATAAGAGTATTATTCAGTTAACATTTAAACACCATGTTGTCCAACAACCGTGGTCTAACGGGCAGTTCCATACTTCCATAAGGAGCACATGGGCATTAACAGTTCAAGGGCATTCATATAATATCCCAAGCATTACTAATAAATATCTTGATCGTAATGAAGCAGCTTCATATAATATTGCTAGCATAACTTATACATACACTTGGGAGCATAAAGTATGCAATATGCCGTATTAGTTTAGTAAGTTACATATGAGTTTCCCACACACACTTGAATGATTACAATTTCTTAGGATACACTTGAATATTACTTTAACTAGATATATGGCGGTGTAGTATGGCATTCTGGTGCTGTTATGCCCTCCATATATAAAAAAGTTGCCCTTTTGGATGTTTGATATGGTCACTACATGCATGACAACGCTCGTAATCCATGTCACCTCTCTTCTTGCAATAAATCTTTCTAAATATATCGTGGCATCCACCTACATAGAAACAACATCAATCACCAGCATTTCATAGATATTCAAATAGAAAAAAATGGATTTTCGACAAAAAAAATTCAAATATAACACTTGTATGTTGACATGGTAAAATAGTTCAAACATAATGCACAAATTAGAGGAGTAAAACATGTTTATTCGTCTACTAATTAAGTAATCATCAATACATGTATGGTGCAACACAACGTTGTGGCCTATTTCATCTTTAAGGAGTAAAACATGTTAGTTTTTCTATTGTTCCAGCAATGATCGATACATGAATATGGGAATATAACGCCGAGGCCTACTATTTCGTCTATGGCAACTGAGAACCCATATTTTCAATGCAGCGCACCAAATCATTGCCATAGAAAATATGTAAGCACATGTTTGGATAAACGTTTGTCCCATTTCCTCATTGATTCTTACGAAATGTGTATTCATTCTAAATCTACAAAGTTATCCCTTACATCTGTCTTGCATCACGTATCACTTCAATGCTATATCAGAAAATTAAAAGACAATACCCAAAAATATAACGAAAGGAGATTAAAAATCCGTACCATAACAAGAATCATCATCAATGGTACATGCGTGTACCACATGAATAAGCTGAGCATTTGGATGTCGTAGAAGCCCTGGGATAAGCATAAGCTCATCAAAGAACAACCTCTTGGTCTCAGATGCAGGTTGCGCAACAATCTGCTCCTCCAGAGGAAGGGCTGTGAAATTAACGTAGCCATATATGGTCCAACATGACTCAGAGAAGCAATTCGATAGCAGAGTAGTGGCCAACTTAAACTTGCTCTGTTTTGGAACAACATATTTTCACGATGTGTAAATTAAATAACATAAATGCAAGATAAACTGAGATTACAGGAAGTCAGTATGTTTTTGCACACCGTCGTATTGTTTTTATTGTAGTGTGCTAGAGCGAGTTCAGCAAAGTCTTTTGCTTGTTTGCAAGGCTGGCGACCAGGGAACTGTTGTAGCATTTGTGCTTACATACCCTCGGCGGTCAGGTGCTCCTCCCTAAGGTGCAAATTTGTGATCAGTTGTTTGATTGCAACGAATCAGTTGATGTGATAGGTGTTGTTCTTTTGAAAGCAGGAAACGCTAGTAGCTGCGACTTGTGAGAGTGTTCTTACTTTGTGTCGGTGAATTTTGTGTAGGCGAAGAAGGTGTTTTCCGGAGTGGAGTTGATGATCCGGCGCAGCGCTGAGACCATCTTCTTCTTGAAGGCGTGGAAGTCGAGCCTATCCTGCTCCGTGTGCAGATCGCAGTCCTCCTCGCGCATGTTCTCGATTTGCTCGATGTTTTTTAGTGTAGACGCATCCCACTTGTCCATCATCGCTTTTACATCCGCCGTATGCTCTCGGGGCTGCCAGAGATGTTCCGTCGTGCTTTCGGGGCGTGGGATCCTTTTCCACCTCCCGGGAGTCCTCTTCCTCGACGTGATCGTCGCCGCGGATGTCGACAGCCCCTCAACGGTCGGCCGCAGTTCTCTTCCTGGAGGATCCATGAGCCCCTTCCCCTAGAGCGCCTCGGGTGTTTCTGTGGTATCGGAGACTCGACGGACGATGGAGTCTGTCGGGCGCCGCGTCGCACGTTCACGTCTTCTCGACCACTCGTCGTGTGTTGCGTGCCTCGGTCGCACGAGGACGACGGCTGTTGAGGACCACGAAAAATAAAGGTATGTGCTTTAGTGCATCCTAGGCCAGCGAAGGTCGGACTCCGAGCTCTACTATACTTCATTATCAGTAAATGGCGTCTCCTTTTTTTTCGAGATTGACGCGGGGGGGGGGGGGGGGGGGGGAATCCCCCACTGCTTGTTCCATTCCACTCGAAGGTAGCCTGGCGGCCCATGTTCTTACAACAGATTGGAGAGCTTACATGGAGATACAAGGGAAGAGAAAACAAAAAGAATACAAAAAAAATGAGAAACTAGAACAAGAGGGAAACACAAAGGGAGGGGGTAGGTTAGCATACAATGCCAATCGAAACCCCCTGTGAGGCCACCACCTCGAGTGACGACCGACACCCGGACGCCGCCTCGAGTACCTCGAACCAGCCGCCAGAGGAGGATCCCCGGTGAGAACCTAAACACCGAATGCAAGCAGAATACGTGGAACCACAACAAGAGCACACCAAGGGATATCACCGACACGGTCGAAGGGCGTCGGATAGCCGAGTCCGAGTGACGGCACCGGTGTGCCGCCAACATAGCCGAAGGGAGATGCGTCGCCGAGACCAAACAAGGTCGAAGGACGTCGGATAGCCGAGACTGGGCGACGACGCCGGAATGTCGTCCCCGTGGTCGAAGGGCAACGCATGCCGAGGCCACCCCAAGTCATCCCGGAAGCTATGCCTTGTGCACCATGACCACTGACACATCCCACTAGATACTAGCCAAAGTGCTGGCGAGAAGACGAGAGGCAATGCTGTCCGATGCAGGACATGCTCCAAAGCGGTGCCTCCAAGGAGGAGGAACGACGCGAAGGACGCCGTCATTGCCTGACCCAAAGAAATTTGGATCTGAGATTTCTCTCGGAGCGCCAACTGTTGGGAATATGCCCTAGAGGCAATCATAGATGATGTAATTCCCAATGTATTCATAAAGTTGTTAAGTTGTCCTTTGGTTTGAACATCTGATATATGTCATTGAATATGTGATTCGATTGTGGAACTATGTATTCATGTTGTTCATACTAATTGTCCTTGGTCGTTAAGGTTGTGCTGGACACACACCATAGACTAATGTGAGTGTTGGCTAATGACACGGTTCCACTTTCCATGGGCATGGTGATGCCATTCCAACGTTCACGGACTTGGCTAAAGAGTTTAGCAAGTCGGACTGACCCACATTGAGATGCAACGATCAAGTCGTCATTTGCATGTCTCAATCAATGTAATCCTTAGACCTGAGGTTGTCGCACAATCCGAGTTGTGGATCACCGACTTAGGTTCTGTCAAACGTTGTTCTGTGACAAGGCAACTATAAAGGCAGAGTTCGGGTCGAATGAGAAGCAAGCTGCGTGATGTGGATAATCAAGATGGGATTTTGCCCCTCCTAATGGAGAGATATTCTCTGGGCCCTCTCGAGTGATATGATTCAGGAAGCATGGCCATGCGCGACTCAGTTAAGTGTTAACTGTGTCGGTTGACTAAGAGTTAGTCAGATGAATCGCATATCACGGATCGAGAAGAGAGTTGAACTATTTAAGGGATGACGATAAATCGCCTATAGTTCGACAAGGTATATCGTGAGGCAAAAAGGAGTAAGATGAATATCACATTGAAAGGTATGTCGTCATGACTCAATGGTAATTGGGAGTCGGCACGTTCTGCTAGGAGCCGCTACCGATTGATCGATTGGGAGTTGGACTCCAATCGTGTCCAAGTCGCCATGAGCCTGCAGGGTCGCACACTTAAGAGCGGGAGCAAGTATTGGTTGGGTTGGACCCGAACCGGAAATGGACTGAGTTAGTGAGTCGGACTCACAGAGGGAATGGGCCACAAGTGTTGTGCAGCCCATTACCATACGCTATATAAAGAGGGGCGCAGGTTGCCCAGCGGGTACGCTAGTCCACTCTCCCATGCGTTGGGAACCCTAGCCCCACTCAGTCCAGCCGCCGCACCGGACCTAGCAGTCCGCCGTCGGAGCTCCTCCTCGTACGTGTGGATACCGGCAGAGGTGCTGTACGTTCAGCACTTCGACGTTCGAGGGATTGGATCGGCCGGATCGGATCGTGGGACTGCACTGCGCCGACGCGCTTCATCGATAATCCGCAACCGCGCGTCTAGTGGTAATCATCGTGGCCTTCTACCTCGGCTAGATCTTGGAAGTATCGCGTAGGAAAAGTTTTGTTTATCTCTACGCGTTCCAACACCAACAACATCGGAGCAGGACGGTCGCACCACCTCCCCGGAGCCAAAGACAGGATGGACATGGGCCACCGGATCCGACGACGGCCATCCGGCAGAGGGCCCGATAGGGCGAAGGGCAGCAGGAGAGCCCAGGACCAGATCCCGCGGCTGCCGCAAAGCAGGAACCTCGGCCGCCGCAGTATCTCGATGCAGACCAACACCAGCTCGCTGCCAGGTCGGCCGGCGCCGATGCGAGCAACCATGCCCCACCCGGAAGCGAAGCAGCGATGCGGGATGGGGGGCGAACCGGAGGAGGCCGGGCAGCACCACGCCGGTAACGACCTCACGGAGGCTGCCCGCGGCTGCCGCAAAGCAGGAACCTCGGCCGCCGCAGTATCTCGATGCAGACCAACACCAGCTCGCTGCTAGGTCGACCGGCGCCGATGCGAGCAACCATGCCCCACCCGGAAGCGAAGCAGCGAGGCGGGATGGGGGATGAAACGGAGGAGGCCGGGCAGCACCACGCCGGTAACGCCCTCACGGAGGCTGCCCGCCGACGAGGGGCCGCACGGCACCGCCACGGACCTGGACACGGAGCCGAGAGAGAGGCCTGCGAGGAGAGGAGCGCGAGAGGAAGGACGCCCCGCCGCCGCCGACGCCGCATAGGCTTTGCCCGGTGGCGCACTCCGGCGGCGGCAGGGGAGGAGGCGAGCTGGGTGGCGGCTGGGTCGGGCGCCTAGGGTTCCGCCTGGGCTGCTCGAGAGGTAAATGGCGTCTCCTGACTAGGTGGGTTCACATAATCTAAAAAAACTAGGTGTATTCATCGAATCTGTATCCATTTTGGTTTTAAAATATTCATTATCCGGTTTAAATCAATCTGAAAGAAAAGGATATATACAATTACTCAAAAATTAATTAGGATTATCTAAAGTTTTCAAACTGGATTACCCTGTATTCAATTCAAAAGCCAAGAGGCTAATCTGGTGCAGTAAGTTAGTTAGTGAGTGAGCCGAACACATATTTCTTCCACAACAAGCATACCACGCATGTTATATCTCCTTGTTATAAGAAGCGTATTAGCCACTATTTACCAATCGCGTTCCGCGCCGGCAACGAGCTTGGCCGCGGACTAACTTGCCAATGGACGTGGCATTCAGCTTGTTGGGTCAACTGTACGTAACTGCTGACTCCGCGCTGTCCAGCCTTCAAAAAAAAAGGGAAATATGACGAACGCACAAAATTTCCTCTCATGTTACACATATGATCGCGTTTTTAAAACCAAACCGCTGAAGTTAAGCCTATATATGCAGGGGACGTGACAACCATTACATCAACATAATTAAAAATGCATTGACACGTACTCTAGATCTGGCTACGGTCATAAAAAGGGCTATGTAGCTAGACCGGGCATGTGCAGCCCCCAAGCCTTCCGGGAGTACTTATAGATGCCCGTGCGCATAGGAGATTCCTCATAGACACCGGTTGATACAATTCACGGGATAAATATTCTTGTAGCAACATAGGCCAGAGAGGATTGATATAAACGCGCCGCCGAACATGGTTAAGCAGGACATAGGATTAGGAAGTATCGGGACAGAGGGTGTCACCTGGTATCTCATTCCTGCAACTGCGTATCACAACAACACAACGTGTACAACCATTTCACGTAATCCACTCGTCCCTCCGTCATTGGCTTGGACGGCGGCGTGCCTGCATGTGCCGTCTTGTTGCGTGATCATCATTCACCAAACGAAACCATGCGTAGCGAGACTTACTGGAACTCCATCTTCCCGCACTTGGCTCCGTGCCAGCATCGCTGGAGCAGCCTGAAGACACAGCCCTCCAATATCAGCTGGCAGAGATCATCTATACATGCTTTCAACTATGCTATGTGTTTGTAGTGATCCGTTCTCAAATTGAGCTAGATGTAACTTGCTGGCAAAGGGGGAGCTGGAGAGTGAGAGACTAGAAGGCGGCCTGCTGGGCTAAAACTATTCCCGAATAGTTTTATCTATGGAATAATTCGGCAATAATGAGATTAACATACATAGGACTGAAAACTGTAAATGTTATAATGCCACTAATTGAAGTATAACAAAATCACGATCATATGTAATTATTTTTTGATACGAACCTGCTGACAAGAATATAATTTACGTCATGTATATTACATATATTAAAAGGATTTGTTTTTCAAAATCTTGCCTTAATTAAAACACATATATGAAATGAGTAACTTTGGAATAGATAGGGTAGAGACTTGTGAAAATTGTAAATAATTCAAAAAAAAATGAGGATGTGAGATACATGGGTATTTGGACCAATATGAAAATCAATTTTTGAATGCTGGGTACATAGGACTGTACAGAATAATTGAACACGGAAAATATGAAACATTTGTATTCCCATTGGCCGAGAAACTTATACACCGTCTGATCAATTTCGTTCGAAAGACAATTGGATTTGGGTGATTAGGACGCTATTTGAAAATAAAAATCAATAATTATGTTGCATTGACACATCATGTACATCTTGTCACAATATCCCTCTGTATTTGAGTGATTTTTTTTTGTTGAACAAAGCTAAAATCTTATTTATGACTCTCTTGAAAGATGATTTTCCTTTTAGATGTGTAGTACCACATTGTGCATCTATGCAGGAGGGTGGAGTACCATCACTGGTAGAAAAAAGGCCTTCCATACGCCCCCTTTAGTCCCCAAAATATCTGAACCATGACTAAATGGGTCTTTAGTCGCGGTTCGCGAGGCGACCCACGACTGAAGGTCTTGAGTGCCGGTTTGGGAAGCGCGCGGAGGGCTTTAATGCCAGTTGGCCTGGCCACCCGCGACTAAAGGTCCGAACTACTGGCCTCCCGGTCTTCAGTCCCGGTTGGTCTGGCCACCCGCGACTAAAGTTCCAAACTGCTCGGCTCCCGCGCGGTTCTTATTCGCGAGCGAAGGCAGAAAGACCTCATTGCTATAGTGCGCGCTCGGCTCTCTCTTCTTCTCCTCTCTTCTTCTTCCTCCACAACATGGATTCTCCCGTTTTCAAGATTCTAAAGGTGGCCACACCATGCGGCAAGACTCTCCACGTCGCCTATACCAATATTTGCGAGAACTCCCTGAAGCTCTTAACCGTTTGAGCAAACTCTATGAAGCCGATGAACACCACAAGTTCTTTGGGCTTGATCTCGAGTACATGGCCAATCAAAAGGATTTAGCCGTCATCCAGATTGCTTACAAGGAAACCGTTTTGGTTTTCCAATGGGCAAGGTACACACACGATCTCTCTTGTAGGAAAATTGTGTTTTCATGTTGATACAATAGTGATATGTAACATTTGTAGAGATGAGGAAAATTGCATAGGGTAGCAACATTTGTAGAGAGGAAAATTGCATAGGGTAGAAATATGGCATTTCAGATTTGTTGTTGCATTGAAAGAATACACTTGTTGCAACAATATGTAACATGTGTTCCATTTTTGTTGTTGCATTGAAAGAAACTTGTTGCAACAATATGTAACACGTGTTCCATTTTTGTTGTTGCATTGAAAGAATACACTTGTTGCAAAAATATCTATAACATGTGTTCCATTTTTGTTGTTGCATTGACAGAATACACTTGTGTTCCAACAATATCTAACATGTGTTCCATTTTTGTTATTGCAGTAGTGCAAAGAAATGTCCAGAGCTTATGGATTTTCTTGTCAACAAAGGTTTCGACTTTTGTAGCGTCGATTTCACAAATGACCATCAGAAGATGATGCGCACGTGGAATATTGTGATACCTGAAGACCACTACATTGATCTTCAGGACTTGCTCCATTTTGATGAGCTGGGGCCCAAGACCGGGATGGCTCAGATGGCAACTGCCTTCATCCACTACCACTACAGAACGACGAAGAGTAGTTTCCCCTCGAGAAATCACAACAATTGGGGGAAGAACCCACTTGACCTGATCAATCTCAAGTATGCAGCAATAGATGCATATGTTGCGTTCGAGTTGTTCCGCATCTACTCTTCGATGCAGCAGTAGATGCTATGTTTGCATTATTCAAGACTTTCTATATGTAGTACTACTATTATGTGCTATGTTTGCATTATTCGAGACATTATATATGTAGTACTACTATTATGTATTATATGTCCTATATTATTTCTATTAATTGTGTATGTGTTTAAGTACCGCTGTGTTTAAGACTAACTCCTTTGCAAAATATTTGAGAAAACGAGTGGAAAACATTGAAAACAGAAGGTTACTTAAATGTCTCAAAACCTTGTGAGAGAAGAATACTAATGAAATGGCTAAAATAAAACCAAGGGTTAAAAAGGTCATGATGCATTCATAAGGACTGGAAAATAGGAGAGATTTAGGAAAGGGGAAACAAAAGATTTCCTAAGATTAAGAGATATGACCACTTAATCAAGATGCATTCATAAGGACTGGAAAACAGTGAGATAAAATATTTTTCTGAATATTTTGATATATTATTTGTATTTTTAAGATTTTAAAATGAATTATTTTTATTTTTTTTGAATTTTTTGATTTATTATTTGTATTTTTAAGATTGTAAAATGAATTAATTTTATTTTTCTGAATTTTTTGATATATTATTTGTTTTTTTAGATTTTAAAATGAATTAGTTTTATTTTTCTGAATTTTTTATAGAAATAATACAAATTAAAAAGTTAATGTTTATTTATTTATTCTAAATTATTATTACATCATTACTTTTGTTTATTAAAAGATTTATTTGAAATTCAAACAATAAAGAAATGTGGTATCGACCAACATGTTAATATGATTGATATGATACTAGAATCACATACATGCGTGCGAAACACTTTGATGCGGGACGGGATGGAACTCGGAAGTTAAGCGTGCTAGTGCTAGACTAGTGGGAGGATGGGTGACCGAGCGGGAAGTTTGACCACGAGTAATTAGTTTGACTAGAGATAATTGTAGTTAGCTACTAAGCAAATAATAAAAATTCCGAAGAAAAAAAGAGTGAAAATTGGAGTGAAAAATAATTAGAAACCCAAATAAATTAAAAAAATAACGAAATAGCCTGTAGTCCCAGTTCGTGTTACAAACCGGGACTAAAGGTCCTCCGCCCCCGGCGCACGCCAACCGCCCACGTGGACGGGTCTTTAGTTGCGGTTCGTAAGGGGCGCGACTAAAGGGGGGCTTTAGTCGCGCATATTTAGTCCGGGTTGCAAGGCCGGGTTAATGGCCTTTACGAACCGGGACTAAAGGCCCATTTTCTACCAGTGCATAAATATGGATAAGTGGGTTATGTCCACCACTTATCCCTCGTACCTATTGTGCTATTCGTGTCAAAACACAATGTAGCTTCATTTCTCGTTGATAAAATTATTGCAAGAGTGATTTGCTTTCTCTCATTTACAGGGCCGGGCCCACAGTGGTGCCAACTGTGTGGCCCGCACAAAGCCCAGAGATTTTGAGGGCCAAAACAATTTATATACGCAGTATATAGTTCATGGAGTCGGTTCGAACGATGAGTGAAGGGAGTGTTCCTTGAGGTCCCGCTTGGAAACACTGTTTAAATTCTCACCCGTTATATTCTACAGGCCCGTTTCTCGGTGCACGGTCAATACGGACGTAAAGAAAACGGACCTTCACATGTTCGTGTGTTTACAGAGGGAAACACACCGATTTTGGTACGGACCTGGAAATAATACAGCAAACCAAGTGGGTACACTGGCCTTCCTCGAAAAATAGCCGCGCTCCGAAAATTAAGTGGGTTTTGGGCTAAATTACAACAATCCAAGCGGGGTCCGAAGCTATTCCTGGGCTTGTCGCGCGCACGAGAACGGCACCATGGCGGTGGGTTCTTCCTGGGCTTCGACCGCTCGTCGCCTATGGAGCGTGACTAAGTGAGTCAATCGCATCAGCTGCCTCTGATTCCGGATCGGGCGTTAGATCTGGCTCCTAGAGCCTTAGTTGAATATAAAGTGCCATGTTTATGCTAAAAAAGCCTCTCGTTCTCGATCAGAAAGGACCCACATGACACGGCTGATCAGAAATTTGGAAAGGAGCAGGTCCATGCTGCCTTTGCACGATCAGAAACAAGCCCTGCACGATCGCATCACGCATCCCATGACTCAGTGTAAAAAAAATCAGTCGATTTAGAGACTATAGCGCCGGCGACAATAGTTCCTCTTCTTTTGTTGATTGATTGATCGCAAAAACAGGTAGCATGCTCGTCTTCTTTCTGATTATACCCTTACACCGGATTCCTAGGTCCTAATTAACTTTTGATAGAGATCGATCCTTAGGGATTGGCTTTCATTTTTGTCTCCTCGGTCTAATTTCGCAATAGGAGTTCAATCAGACATGACAAGAGATGATGATGTTCAAAAAACACAAAAAGAATGATGATGTTAAAAAACATATGCAAATTCGAGTTAAATAAGTATGATTCTTTATATATTTCTTTGTTATTGGTTACGTAAAATATTATGTCAATATATTAAAATTATTTATTATTTCAACTTTTTTGGTTAGATAGGGACCGTAAAATGTTTAGCACAGGGGCCTGGATTTTGCCGGCCCGGCCCTGCTCGTATATAGCTTCATACTCTCGAACTATTGTTCAATTCATGTTGAAACCCAGTGTACCTTATGATAAGTATTTAGGACTGTCGGTGATCATAGGGACAGACAGAAGTGATTTGCTCTGTACAATTTGTTGATATAATTAATGCAAGAACAAGCAGACTGAAGGAGAAAAGGTCGGGTATGAGAGGGAAAAAATACTTATGAAGTTTAATACTCAAGCTATACTGGTGCGACACGGGACTAGATGATGGATACCTTGAGTCCAACACGAAGAGCTACTGGGCGAGTATTGAGATACCTGAATTGCTCGACGACAAGCTTTAATTAATCAGACGAGCGGAGAGCTCGGAATAGCTTGGCCATGCAACGCGCAACAAAAGAAATATTAGGAAGGTCAGGGAAGATCTTATAAGTATATGACATTTACCTTTTGGATCGTCTAAAATATATAATTAAAGATTTCCTAAAATTTATATTTCGAGAACAAAATGTAAAATGGACACTTTATAAAGAAGTACCCCCTTGACAGTTATTTGTAGTTAACAAGATTAGGCATTGAACATGCAACTAATATTTCTTTCGGTAAATAAATATGTTTGCAATGAATCGACTGCATCTGGAATACACATGTCATATCCATAATTATTTTAGTTCAATGATAAGTTTATTCAATTGCTTTTATATTGCAATGGGCCAATGAATGGTGTGCGAATTAGTTACCAAATATGAGGTCTTTGTAGTTAAATAAATCATACAATTAATTACCAATATAATCATACAATTAGTTACCAATATGAAGGAAATTTTGTAGAATTCAGTATTTCTAGTTTCTTTCGTTGCGATGCGGGGAAAATTTACTACCGATTAGCATGGAACAAACTTGAATTACTCATACAAACTTTGTGCTTTGGATGTAACATAAATAGGATAGTTTTCATAGACGATGTTACTTATTTGATGAGAAAATTAATATAATTAATTCTTATTATATTGTCATCCTACATACGTTATGGATTTCTACTTACTGCATGAAAGTATCCACTACGGTATGAATATAGATGTTTAGGGAACTCTTATCTTGTAAAGGAGTTTTTTTTTCCGAAATAAGGGTGGAAACCCCAGCTTCTGCATCGATTGATGAACATAGCTTATTATTGCAAAGTTTAAATAGGTATCAATTCATTGCAATCAACGATCAAGCAAGGTTGAGACATGAATCAACCATCTAAAGAGTGACACCATACTCGAAGTATGCATCTCGTAATCGACTAATATGCTGCCACGAAGCCCGGCTAGGAAAATCCTTCGCTGGCCCATCGGAAGAAGAAAATCCCACTCATGTATCCGATGAACCTGCAAAACAGGAATATTTGTGGACCGGTTAAAGACAATATTATTCCGACAGTTCCATATTGACAATACAACGCTCAAACTCCAATTTGGATTCTAGCTTTTTTTCTTTTTTTCAACACAATATTGGTTGTTGGTGGTATATTATAAGTAGCAAAACAAGCCATCACACAAGTTAAGCAAAAAGTATAAAAAAATAAACAAATGTTCGATAGTATCCTCCGAGTTAGAAAAAGAACATTTAGTACATTTCTGTTATTTCTGTTTAACGAGGTTATCCTTAGTGGGAAAGAATTTGTTATTTAGGAAACACATAAACACTTTTATTTTGAGAGGGATTTTCAACTTTCAAAGATATTTGCGAAGATATCTAGTATGACCATTCATCAAGTCATCATACATACACTTGACAGTAAACACCGCATTAGCAGTTGCCCAGTCCCCACACATAATAAAATACTTTTCCGGTGTGTTTCCCACTTCCCTACGTCTCTCTCCCTTTCTCTTTGATGATTGAAGGAATAGCGTGAAAGCGGCGACTAAAGACGTAGGCGTCGTGAGAGAAAGGAAGGAGGAATGGGCCGGGGCTTGATTTTGTCGAGGTTAAAGGGGTGACATCCGGTACACTACTAGTAAAAGGCTTATAGAGGAAAACTTATCGCTGGCGCCCTAAACTTCAAAAGCGCCGGTGCTATCTACCGCCGGCGACCCAAATTTCGGACGCGCGGGTGCTACCAAACTATATTGGGTGATCGCAAGTATGTTGGGCCAAAAACTGCAACCACTGCCCGTCAGAACTTGTTCAAGCACTCAAGGGCCGTGGACTCGTTCATGCGCAGGTAGTCATCTTGTCCATCCGCGGGAGCACCGTATGCAAGCAACCTAATGGCCATCGTGCACTTCTGAATAGAGGTAAAGCCTACCGTGCCGGTGCAGTCATTCTTCAATTTGAAGTAGGTGTAAAACTCCCGGATGGCATGCATGATCTTGAGGAAGAGCTTGCGGTTCATCCTGAAACGACGCCGGAACAACTTCTCGTCGTTGGTGGGATCCTCGGCGAAGTAGTCGGAGTAGAGGATGCAGTACCCCTCGTACCGTTGCCTCGGCTTTCTCTTGCGGCGACCGGGCCTCGATCCAGCACGTCGCGGCTGTCCGGCCTGGGCCTGCAAGACGGCCAGGCAGCTCAGCATCAGCAGGTGTTTCTCGTCGTCGATGACGGCCTGATCTTCCTCGTCGAATAGCTCGGCGAGCAACTCCTCAACGTCGGAGTCCATGGGCCGGCCAGAACGTCGAACACCTTGCGGGGGGTGGATGGTTTTGCCGGACACAACCTCCCTTGTGGCGGAGGGGCGAGTAAACGGCGCCGGTGGCGTGGCGGAGCTAGACGGCGGAGTTTCGGCCAGTTGCTCTGTGTGGTGGTGGCCGACAGCGGCGGCGTGGGTGTGGCCGACGGCGTGGCGACGGCGAGTCGAGCGAGAGGAAAAGACGAGTCGGGATGGGGAAAGTTGGGGAAATGGCGTTGCCTCGCCTTGGATGTACGTGTGCGCCAAGATCGAGCTGCAGCAGCTGATCCATGGAGACGGACGACGTCTTCAAGTATAGCCGCTTCAATCCTACCGACGAGGAGGCCGTGACCTACTACCTGCCGCTCCTCATCGCCGGCTCCGTGCACGGAGCCGAGAAATCATCCACCGCGCCGAGGTCTACAGATGCGAGCCCAAAGATCTGGCCGCCTCCTACGCCCCGGCGCGGCAGGCCGTGAGAAGCAGCGACCGGTTCTTCTTCTCGACATGCAAGCGCCAAAACGGGAGCAAGACCCGGAGCGCGCGTCTTGCCGGAACCGGCCCTGGACCGGCAGGGGCAAGGCATGGAGGAGTACCAGGCGGGAGTCAAGGTGGGCGAGGTCAAGGAGCTTTCTTTCAAAAAGGACAATGTGTGTACCGGCTGGGTCATGGAGGAGTACCGGTGGTTGCGGCCAGCCGTCGCCCACGGGGAGATGGTGTTGTGGAATAACCACTTGTCCCCCACTGCGCCTACCCAAGCCGGTGTTCAAATGATCAGTTATGTCTCTAGTCTCTACGTACCCACACTAGATGTTTTTCTTGCTGTGTTGGTATTACATGTCAGACAAGTATCCCAATGGATGTGCTTGTTTATTTGCTTTAGCGTATAACTGCCCATTCTACTCTCCAGATAGGTTTGCAGAGTGCCCTTCTTTGAAAAGAGCTATTCAATTTGTGTATTCTGCAATATTTCCTCAAGCACTCAAACTGTTCATATGCATGTGCTTGTTTGTTAACTGAAAATATTACAGTTAAATTACTGAAACTGGGAACTGCTCATGTTATTTGTCAGATAAAGTATTCTTTATGACCAAAACTGAGGGTGTAGTGTGTCTGTGCATGACAAGTTATAAAATCATTATTCGTAGCTTTTTTTGCTCGTACTGATGTTCTTTCAAAAAATTATCAATCCATCTTTATTATTCAATTTCAGTATCTAGTCACAAGGACTTTTTATCTGTGTACAATCTTACATAGAGTTTGGTGCTGATAGTTTCTGCTATCTCAGACCGGATAAATGAGTGAATAATGATTTTAAATTTGGCACCGCTACTCTAAATGGAAAATGCACTATCCATGGAAAATGTTTTTCAGTAGCAAATGATATTCACATATACTGCAATCTGCAAGTGTATGACCCCCATATCCACTGCTCTAAAATTATGATAAAGAAAACACATGTTAAAGTTATACTCAGCAGACCAACATCTTTGATGAAATCAAAGGTCACACCACCAAGATCGCCAACATGGTTATCATCTCCACCTTCTACCCCGAGGAGGACATCCCGACAACTCCCGAGGAATCCAGCAGCGATGATGAAGACTCGGATGCCTGAAGAAGTTGCCTGGTCCTGAGTAGGAGATGGGAAAATAGAATTATTTCTGTTCTTACAATGTAACACTTATTGTAATGATTTCTATTCTTTAGTATAAACAAGTACTCCGCTTTTGCAGTTAAATTATTAAGTCTTTGCAAGTTTTCCGGGTTTTTATTCCTTTATCTTCTAAGTTCTCTGGTTTATATGTCTTAACTGTCTTTAGTGTTAGAAATGGCTCGATAGTATATAATCTTCATGCCAAGTGACTGGGTATAACCAATCAGTCAAAACTCGGAAACATGGATCATACTAAAGGAATTTTTACTTACTAATTTCAGTGACGCAACATAAAAACAATCAGATAATACTTAGAGAAAAAGTAAGGAATTTTGTCTGAAACTCAGGCACGCAGGCACAATCTGGGTTTCCTTAAGCCTCCTTAGGCTGAAAATCATTCAGTTTTTTAACTCCGAGCAGGCAAGCACAATTTAGGTTAACATTGAGTATTTTGAAAGATCATTAGGAAATAGATAAGACAGATTTAGGATTTGTACTATAATAAACATGTAAAAACATAGATGTATGAATTCCAACAACTTTATTTCATGATCTCAAAGATCGTTACATAGAAATTGAACTAAGTGTAGAAGGGACGTAACTGCTGGATGCTCCAGGGTCTTTTGGTCTCTCCCAGTTTGACATCTATCTTTCTCTTTATTTTGCGATTCGATCTTTTGGGATCATCCTCCGTATCCCGAATATCTACAAGATAGTATGATCCATTTTTCATAGCTTTTTTTATGACAAATGGTCCTTCCCAAACTGGGACTAACTTGTGCTTTCTTTGTTGCACCAATCATAGCACTAAGTCACCTTCTTTGAAAGAACAATGCCTAATTTTCCGACTATGATAGCGTCGTAATCCTTGCTGATAAATGGCAGATCTTTGAAGTACAAGTTCTCGTTCTTCTTCTAGAAGATCGACGGCATCCTGTCGTGCACTTTCGGCATCCGAGTCATCGAAAGCTTGCACTCTTGAGCTATCATGAAGCATGTCCGTTGGAAGCACTTCTTCTGCGCCATAAACCGGGAAAAACGGGGTTTGCCCTGTTGATCTATTTAGCGTCGTTCGAATACTCCAAAGCACGGAAGGTAACTCTTCTACCCATGCTCCAGCTGCTCTATGAAGAGGAGATTCGAGCTATTCATTCTTTCAACTTGCCCATTGGATTGCGGGTGTGCCATAGATGCAAGATCTAGGCGTATTCTCGTTTGTAATATTTTGCCAACTCTCCAATTGAGAAATTTGTCCCGTTGTCGGTAATTATGCAGTGTGGAACGCCGTATCTCATGACTACATCAATGATGAAATTCCTGCAGTTACACCATCAAACTTTTTGATGGGTTTTGCCTCCACCCACTTGGTATACTTGTCTACTGCAACGAGTAAATGTGTGAGTCCACCTCTTACAGTTTTGAATGGTCCCATCATATCTAGCCCCTAAACCGCAAATGGCCATGTAATAGGGACAGTTTTGAGTGTTTGGGTTGGCATATTCGTCTGCTTGGCGTAATACTGACATCCGGCGCATGTGTTTACTATGTGTTCGGCATCTGTCTTGGCTGTTAGGCAGAAAAACCCTGCACGGAATGCTTTTTTGACTATGCTTTTTGATTGAGCATGATGTCCGCAATCTCCTGTATGGATTTCTTGCAGTATTTCTCGGCCTTCTTTTGGCGAAATACATCGCTGAAAAATTCCGATAGTGTTGCGTTTATATAGGCAAACATTGATTACCGTATATCCTTTGCATCGACATTTTATTTGTCTTTGCAAGACCTCGTATGCTCCATCCGGGTACTTTTGATCCACTAAGAAGTTTAAATATGGAATTGTCCAATCCGGGTTAACGAGGAGAACTTCAATTGACTCGGAAACGAGAGGATAATCAACATCTCCACCTTTTATCGATGGTTCATGAAAATGTTGGACAAACACACCTGGTGGTAGGGTTTTCACTCTTTTCGAGCCCATGCGGGCTAATGCGTCCGCGTTCCAGTTTTTGTTCCCTTGTGACATGAAGTACTTCAAATCCTAGAAAGCAAATGACAAACTAGTCCACCGTTCTACGATATTCGGCCATGATGGGGATTTTGGCGTCCCATATTTTATTAACCTGATGATGTACCAAATCTGAGTCACCATAGCATAGTATGCGTTGACACCTATTTCTTTTGCAATGTGCAAGCCATGAAGCAAAGCTTCGTATTCGGCCACGTTATTACTGGCGTTGAAGTGTATTTGTAATACATACTCCATAGTATCTCCCTTTGAGGATTTTAACACTATACCAGCTCCAGCGTCTTCCTTCATCTTGGATCCGTCAAAGTGCATAACCCAGTATTCCGACTCCGGCATTGGTGTGTTTTCTATTGCTTCTGCCTAATGAGCGACAAAATCTGCCAACGTCTGGGATTTAATTGCCGTACGGGGTTGGTACTTAATGTCGAACGCAACTAACTCGATGCCCCATTTGGCTACTCGGCCGGTTGCGTCCGCATTGTTAATAATATCCCCTAGTGGTGCTTTACATACCACTGTTATGGAATGTCCTCGAAAATAATGGCGGAGTTTTCGAGATGCAAAAAACACGCCATATGCCAGCTTTTGATAATGTGGATACCTTTGTTTGGACTCAGAAAAAACTGCGCTGACATAATATACTGGATGTTGATCTGGTATGCTTTGCTCTTCTTTCCGCCTTTCCACAACTATCACAGCGCTAATAACACTGTTTGTTGCCGTGAGATACAGTAACATGGGTGCTTTGTCCTTTGGTGATGCCAAAATTGGAGCTTTCATCAAGGTTTCTTTTAACCGGGTTAATGTTTTGTCCGCCTCTTCTTTCCATACAAACTTGTCGAATTTTTTTAACAACTTGTATAATGGCAGAGTTTTGTCTCCTAGCCGGCTTATAAACCTGCTGACGGCGGCTACAGAACCCGTCATTCTTTGTACATCATTTAAGAATGTAGGCTTTGAGATGTTTAAGATTGCCTTGATCTTTTCGGGGTTTACTTCTATTCCTCTATGAGAAACTATAAAACCCAGAAGTTTTCCTCAGGGAACCCAGAATACACACTTTAATGGGTTCAACTTCATTTTGTAAGTGCGCAAATTTTCAAAGGTTTCTCGTAGATCCTTAAGGAGTGTGTCTTTTTCCTTGGAAACGACGGTGATGTCGTCCACGTAAACGTGAACATTTTTGCCAATCTGACTATGCAAACATTGTTGCATGCAACGCTGGTAAGTTGCACCTGCATTCTTCAAGCCGAAAGGCATGGTTATGTAATAGTATGTTCCATACGGTGTTATGAAGGAAGTTTTGATTTGGTTTTCTTCATACATATTTGATGGTACCTGGAATATATAAGAATCCAAAAAGCATAACAGTTCAGAGCCAGCAGTGGCATCTATTATTTGATCGATTTGCGACAACGCAAACCTATCTTTTGGACACAATTTGTTCAGGACGGTGTAGTCTATACACATCCTAAGAACAGTACTATCTTTCTTCGGTACTAATACTGGGTTCGTAGACCATTCAATATGTATAACTTCCCGGATAAAATCAGCTGCTAATAGCCGGATAATTTTCTTGCCAATAGCCTTCCGTCTTCTTCCTCAAATCGACGGAGACCTTGTTTGACGGGTTTAGATCCTGGAATCACCTCGAGTTGATGCTCAGCAAGTTCCCTGGGTACACCTGGCATGTCCACATGACACCAGGCAAAGATATCCCAGTTCTCACGGAGCAACTTGATGAGCTCGCTTTCCTATTTGTCGGTCATCCCGGTTCTCACTACGACAAATTTTGTCGGATCTTTTGGATCTAGGACAACCTGTCTTGTATCTCGGAAGCTTTGAAACTATCTGCCGGCTTCCGGCTTTCTTTTCCTACTGACATTTTTATCGGCGATACTTTCTTTGCCAGCTCTTTCAATTTCTCTTTTCCTATCAATTTTTCTGCGCAAAGGGCGTTTCCTTTTTCCATCTCGTTTGCCAATTTGAAGTCTCCTGATATGGTGATTACTCCTCCTTTTCACCCTGGAATTTTGAGCTTGTTATATATATAACATGATCTTGTCATGAATTTGGCGAAAGCTGGATATCAGAGTATTGCGTGGTATACACTTTCGAACGGCACGACCTCGAAAGAGATTTTTTCCTGTCGGAAATGCTCTTTTTCTCCAAAGGTTGCGTCTAGGGAAATTTCTCCTAGGGATTGTGCTTGTCTGCCCGGAACGATGTCGTGGAAACGTATGTTGCTATGATTGAGCTGGGTCTCAGAGATTCGCAGATGCTTCAGTGTATCCAGGTGCATTATATTGATGCTGGATCCTCCATCCATCAGCACTGTTTTCTAATCTAGTGTTTTGAACAATACGACTTACAATTAGAGCTTGTGTGCCGGGTTCTAGGATATTTCCGGGATGATCAGGCTGATCCCACGTAATTGGTGTATTTGAGTACTTCAAGAATTTGGGGGTTGGTGGAACAACCGCGTTTATTTCTTGACGTGTCCTCTTTGCCACCTTTGCTGAGGGAGCTGTTAGGAAAGTTAAATTGCATTATCCATCAACTCTCGGGAACTTTGGTTTGCCTTTTCGCTGATGTTCCTGGATTTTTTCATCAGTGTCCGATTGACTGTCTTCTTTTCAGCTTCTGGCTTTTGCTTGGAGAATTTTTTCTCTTGGAGGTTTCCCCCTTGTGCCCGGATCCTGCACTATCTTTCATATGCTTATTAAGACGGCACTGTGCGTTAGTATGGGTAGGTTTCCCAAATTTTCAAATGGTGGACACAGTTTCCGACTTAATCTTTTCCCACTCTTCCTTTGAGTAGGAGATGGGTTCAGTGTTTCTTCCTTTCCATTTGCTGCCATTATCCTTCCCAAAGGATAGATTAACTTTTTTTTGGGTTTTTGCTGTGTTTCTGGAGTAGTTTTTTTCTCAGAACGAGGCATCTTTTTGCCCTGAGCCAAAGCATCAATATTTCCACCTCTCGCTCTGATGTCGTCTTCAGCCGATGCGTGCTCGTTTGCAGTTGTAAGCATAGATCCGAGATATTTGTGCTTCTTTGAACCAACCATGAACGGTACGAGGCCGGGTTTTAAGCCATTAATGAAAGCATGCATTACTTGTACATCACTTACTCCAGAGCACCTGTTCTTCATTGTAGTCCATCTTGAGATAAAGTAAACATATGATTCATCTAGAAACTGGGTGCATCGGTTTAGCTGGTTGATGCTATTGGGGCGTTTGTAAGTTCCCCTAAAATGATGAGTGAAAACTCTAGCCATATCATCCCAGCTATCCATGGTATTTGACGGAAGCCCGTTAATCCAATCTCTGGCTCCATCCAGCAACATTAAGGGGAGGAATTTTACCGCCTCTAGGTATGTCCCTTTGTTAATCAGGACGGCTGTATAGTAGTCTGAGAGCTAGGTATCCGGATTTGTATTGCCGATATATTTTTGATATGTTGGTCCAACTTTGGCGAAGCCAGAATGTAGAGTTATTCTCCGGATCGTGTCAGTGAAACACTTAGGTCCAAAGTATAGTTTATCTATTTCCGCTCTATCAGCGTGAACGGAATATCTACTGGCTGAAAGGATAGAAGGGGGTCTGCTCCTTTCTTTTCCATTGTTGCGCGAGTGCGCTTTCCGGGGTTATCCCTATTTCCTCCATTATCGTGTCCTTTAGAATAAGGTGGAGTTTTACTCCTTGGACTTTCTTTATTCCTAGGAGGAGTACGGGATCTCTCACGCCTGTGAGGAATGTCGTATCTTCCGGCTTTTTCAGCAGGGCGTCTCGGAGGCGGCATTGCTTTTCCGTCTTTCCGGTTTTGTTCTTCCCGATCTCGGGGGTTAATTCCAACTTTCGGCGGATGGGATCCTGTCCTGGACGCTGCATCCTTGTTATCTGGAATTTTCTTGTCCTTTCTCGGAGCTCCTTTCTTCTCTTTGGAATTGCATGAATCTCCAGGTTCGCCAGGTCCAGGTGCTCCAGCGGCGCATGTGGCGGTTTTGCATAGGGCCGAGTCGTCATGCAACTTCCCTGATCTTGCCTGCCCCCGCTGTTGCTGTTGTAATGCCTTTCCTAAGAAAGCATACACCCCTTGAAGCTTTTCATCATTGGAGTACAGATCGTCATTGAGGATGGCGAATGCGGCTTCCACGTTTTCTGCTGCGATTTTGAATACAGGTTCGCCCTTGGCATCAATGCAGTTTACTTGCTTTTGCCAGGAAGGGTTTTCGAACCGTTCCTTTGGCGGCATTACTTCCAGTCTTCCGATTCCGGTTAACCGTGTAGGTTTTATGCCAGATCTATTCCTTCTTTTGTACTCCTCAATTTCTTCCTGCTGCAACTTAATGTCAGCCTGGGTTTTTAGGATATTTTCCCGAGTTCTGAATAGATGTTGCTGTTACCTTTGGAGAGCTTGTCTCCTAGCTTCCAGCATTTCAGGGTGTTAGTGGAGTCCCACTAGTGTTTCAAGTAAATCACGTTCAACCTGTTCTGACATTGGTGGAACAGGGATTTCCTTCGTTTTCTTCTCCTCAGGCTTGACTCGGCCTCCTCCTCCTAGTTCTAGGTTTTCATTGACGGTATCCGCCAATTTTTTCTTCCGGAGTTTGTACTGGAGTTTCTTGCCAGTCTTGTTTCTTTTCTTGGAAGAGGGAGGTTTTTTACCATGTTCATCTTCTGTCAATTCCTTGACATCAGGGTTAGTTGGACTAGTTTCACTGTCCTCTCTTTCCTCATCTGGCGGAGGTGTTTGAGGGTCTTCCTAGCTTTCAGCATCCATGTTTTCCGCCAGTTTTGCCCTAAGCACCTCATGGAATCCCTCTTGAAGAGATTTGACCTTTCTTTCAAAAGCATATTCATCTTCGTCCTTGGAATCGAGCTCACCCGATCTAGGTTCCGATTTCAATCTTGCCTCAATGGCGGCTAGCACAGAATCGGCTTCCGAGTTAGTCGTCGTATCAATGGATGTCGGATCTTCCACCTCTACTGTGGGATTTTTTTTCCTCTGCCTCTTCCACGTACGGGATTGCTTTCATCTGTGTTTTCGGCGATCTCGGATTGCACCATACCAATAAAGTGTGATCTCATTGCAGGCATCTTCGAGGAGGCGGCAAATTTAGTAGGATATTGGCGATCTGAGCAAAATCCGGCATCATAGTTTTCTTCAACTGGGTACAGGGCGGATGGGATAAATCTACTTCCACCACAGAATCCCATTGCGTCTGCAGTTAATCCGATAAAGATGTTTGCAGATCCGATCGGTAGAACGCGGGAACTTACCAGATGATTCCGTGCTTGCATGTACGATCCGTTGTCGAGGAAGCGCCTGACGTCATTGTCGAATTCCAGGCTTCCGACAGTTATGGTACTGCCGATTCAGCCGAGTATCCCCGATCGAAACATAACGCATGACGTCGCTGGCACGACGGTGGGCGCCAACTGTCGAGACATCGTAATAGAGTTCATAGACGGAGGTGCTATGAGACTACTGATAGAGACGTGCGGGGGACGTGGTAGTATGACAACCATAGACACCAAAGTTACCCAGGTTCGGTACGTCGCAACTTGGCGGCGTTCCTACTCCTGCAATCTCACTAAACCAGTGCTGAAGCCTGAACTATACAAAGTACAATGTGAGTTGGTTTAGCTAACTCGACGATGATCAACTTCTCGGCGAGTTGGCTTCTAGCTTATTATATGTATCTTTCTTCTCTCCCGTCCGGCTTTATATAGACAGCCAGGTTAGGGCTTACAGAAAGGAAACCTAGAAGACTACGGTAAGTTTCTAACATGGAAAGCATGAATCCGCCTTCTACTCCAAGCCGTACCACGTGGCCCGTGATCCGGGTTTTTCTAGAATCCGGTCTCTGCGCGTCAGCTTACTAGAATCCGGCCTCTGACCGTGATCCATTGCCATTCGGGCCACCCTGGTAATCCGACTCTTTAGGACAATGCCGGATATACCCCTAATCGGTATATATCCGACACATCCAATTTAGAAGAACCATTTCGGGGGAGAGACGAGCTCCTTGGTTACATTAAAAGGAACATCTAATGTTTGTTGAATTGTCAGATGGGCCAGATCTTTTCCATTGGAGGCTATCTACGGATGGTATCTTCTCGGTTCGATCCATGTACGCGGATATAATGCATGCGTCTACACCTTTTTTACGCAAGTATTTGTGGAGATTGAAAGTGCCCCAAAAAATTAGAATATTTCTTTGGTTTGTCAATCGCAAAGTAATAATTACTAAAGATAATTTAGTTAAACGAAGTTGGATAGGATGTAAGAAGTGTGTATTTTGCGACATCGATGAGATCATTCATCATCTCTTCATAACCTGTCCTTTCGCTTGTGATATTTGGCGCCTCATGCACTTTACGTTCAGCATTTATCCCCCCACTAGCATTGCCAATATGTTTGGGTCTTGGCTTAATGAAATTCATAATAAGACAAAGGCACGCATACGTGTGGGCGTCGCTTCTGTTCTTTGGGCTATTAGGAATTGTCGTAATAGTGTTGTGTTTGATAAGAAAAAGGGTGTTCAGTTTTTGTAGGTCATCAACATGGTGGTTTCTTATATCCAGACTTGGTCCTTCCTTCTTCCTGCGGAGCAACGAGGACTTATACATACAGGTTGTGCTCGAATGATAGCGGTCGTTCGGGCTATTTACAGCCGGGGTGGGTGGCTTAATAAGAAGCGCTTAGATGCATAACACTGTAATATTTCTTTGGTTGGCTTTTGTGGGCACTTTAAGTGACCCATGAAGTGTATGAGGATTTGCTATTGATTTTTTCATCTTAATAAATACCAGCCGTGTGCATCATTTTGACGCAAAGGCTGGGGTCATGGTTCCTATTTCTAAAAAAATATACGTACGTGTGTATGCATTCCTCAAAGACATCAGTTGATAACATTCAAAAGAAATACTATATTCTTGGAGCAGCGTGAAAGAATTTGATGTACTGGCACCCAAGGTGGTTAAACAAAACGTAGGACTATGAAGCATCGGGAGAGAGGGCGCGACCTGCCATGACATTCTTCGAACTAGTAAGCGCACAAAGACGACGTGTACCATGCTCAATCGTCCTCCTGCCTTCTCTGAATAGTTCGCGTGGACGGCCGCGTGCCGGCACGTGCCGCGCTGTCGCCTGATCACTATTCACCCAACGGAACCATGGGTCGCCACACATTGTTTCATTCCACCTTCCTGCACTTGGATCCCATGCCAGCATCGCTGAAGAAACCTCAAAAACGAGGCTCGCATCTCCGTGCACTAGACTACGCATCGTCCATGCGCGAGAAGCATTGTGCATCATTTTGATGCGGTGGCCGGGACCGAAAGGTTTCCATTTCAAAAAAGAAAATGCGGGAGAAGCATCTCGCTCGGACCATGCAAATGAGCTTACATTTCGATTCTTTTGTTCATACAAAACTAGTAGGATGGCCCTCGCAAATGCGAGGGAAATCATATTTTGTATGTTTAAAATCCCCACAATTTTTTTATTGATTTATATGTATTTATATTATAAATAAAATATAATACATATTTATAAACAATGAAATGTTATGATAAACAGAAATATTTTCTGCTTTGGAAGCTTCTAATTTTTGGATCAATGATTATTACGATATTTACAAAAACATCACATTAATGGCCATATGTATCGTTTGTAGGGATTTGTTTGGTCGGTTACCGGAATTCCCTTTCACTCCCATTAAATGCATTTACTTATTTTCCTAACAATCTTCTTTGATAACCGAACGGTAATTTTTTGTAACCGTGGTTTCCATAAGGCTACTGATAGTGGGGAGTAACATAGAGTAGAAACCGTGATACCACTCTATGTTAGTACTTTCATAGTAGGTAGTACATAAGTGTGTTAACATAGAAAACCTTACTAATTACAATATAGACTCATTTTGTCTTGTGGTGTGTGATGTTACGGTAACATAATATGTTACCACAACAATCTCTCCCTCCTTAATGAAATTCAATGTCACCAAAATACCTAGTTGGCATTGCATGTATGTGCATGTTACTATCCAAGTTACTCCGACTATGAGCATGCTAAATCTCATTCATTACTCGGATTGTTTCATTATCATACCCAAATCCTTCGTAATTTGAACAAGATGTACTACATGTATATACCAAAATCTAGGTGATAGTCTTCATGTCAAGTAGATTATTACTCCATGGTATTAAATTTCCACTCATTAGCAATGAAGTTATTAATGGCGTGACCAAAACAATAATTCAGATATAGTTGTTGGGGTAAGAGTTCTTTTCTGCCCTTGGTGGAATGCCATCAATTAAGGAGGAAACTCTGCACCTAACACATGATCCTCTCAAGTCAATCAACAATTCATGGAGGAAACTGAGCAACAATAATCGATGTTAATGGCAAACTACATCAACCGGTCAGTATTAACCTTAGTTTGTTTTCATCTCTGAGTGAAATATGTGCAACCCTTATCTATTGCTCATTTATTTCCTAATGACTCAACTAACTCTGTGGTACGAAAGTAGAAAGGGCATGCCATCTCATATCTTCTAGAGGCCATTGTTATGAACACGTTTCTAAAAGCATCGCCGGTGTGTTATCTTTCTCGAGGTTCGTTGGATTGGTACCAGCTACAGTATATGCAAGAAAGATTGGTACTCGATGACAACATACGTAAAATTTATTAGCCATTATATACATATCCGACTCCCTAGAAAATTCGTATGATCTGTATCAACATGGTTTAAGGGCATTGATATTTAACAACACATGAAAGGTTGTGAATCTTCCTCTTCTCATCCACCTATTGGCACATGTAACCGCGCAATAATTTTCAGCGTATGCATATTGCACTCGGATTAGCTTTCTGTATAATTTCTTTACCTGCATCGATCTTATTTAATTTTTTTATAGCTTCATACTATCTCATTGGTTGTTGCTACTCTCTGCGTTTACTTTTATAAAACACACTACTTACCGTTTTTATTTTGACCACATATATAGTAAAATGAGCGAATCTATGTACAAAATAAGTCCATATTCACTCATTTTGAAGTGTATCTGGCTAAAATTAAATTTCCTTATAGAATTGAACGGAGGTAGTACTAAACATCTAAATCCTAAAATTGGCAGTAAGCTTTCAATTTTTCCTTCTTGCATTACAACTCTTTTGTGTTTGAAACTAAATGATGTGACATGTAAATTATCGCGCTTGGTAATTTTTTACATGCATCATTTTAAGAAATATTGTGGACTTCCATTTTTTTGAACGACGGTTTCATGTTTATTTAGTAGGCCTTTTACCCCTGTCCCATACCCTATATCACACAACTTGCATACATGCAGCGATCAACGGTCAATATCATAGTACGCATGGCTTGGGCCAGCTAGCAGGTTTAGAACAGGTTTCGTTGGATGTCATGCGATGGACATCTTTTTCCTGGTATGAGTAAGGGTTGGGTCGGGCACGTATCGCTTTGGCCAGCTGGTTAAGAATGGGTTTGGTGGGATGGACTTTTTTTTCCTGGTATGTGAACATGTTGGGTTGCTGTCTTTTTTTCTTCGTGCGTGTCAACGCCGGACACATTAGTACCGTACGTCATACTAACGCTTTTATATTCAATAAATCTCATCCGCAAATAATAGATCTAACTTTCACAATAATTTTGATGATGTGGATCTACGTGGTGTCTCGGTTTAGACATGTATATTGCTTTTTCATTGATTTATATGTATTTATATTATAACTAAAATATAATACATATTTATAAACAAAAAAATGTTATCATAAAAATAAATATTTTCTGCTTTGGAAGCTTCTAATTTTTGGATCAATGATTATTACGATATTTACAAAAACATCACATTAATGGCCATATGTGTTGTTTGTAGGGATTTGTTTACCCATAGAAATAGTATGGTTATTGGTCGGTTACCGGAATTCTCTTTCACTCCCATTAAATGCATTTACTTATTTTCCTAAGTATGTTCTTGGATAACCGAATGGTAAATTTTTGTAACCGTAGTTTTCATAAGGCTACTGATAGTGGGGAGTAACATAGAGTAGAAACATGTATGTGATATCACTCTATGTTAGTACTTTCATAGTGGGTAGTCAATAAGTGTGTTAACATAGAAAACCTTACTAATTACAATATAGACTCATTTTGTCTTGGGGTGTGTGATGTTACGGTAAAATAATATGTTACCACAACAATCTCTCCTTACTTAATGAAATTCCATGTCACCAAAATACCTAGTTGGCATTGCATGTATGTTCATGTTACTATCCAAGTTACTCCGACTGTGAGCAGGCTAAATCTCATTCATTACTCGGATTGTTTCACCATCATACCCAAATCCTTCGTAATTTGTACAAGATGTACTACATGTATATACCAAAATCTAGGTGATAGTCTTCATGTCAAGTAGATTATTATTCCATGCTATTAAATTGCCACTCATTAGTAATGAAGTTATTAATTGTGACCGAAACAATAATTCAGATACAGTTGTTGGTGTAAGAGTTCTTTTCTGCCCTTGGTGGAATGCCATCAATTAAGGAGGAAACTCTGCACCTAAGACACGATCCTCTCAAGTCAATCAATGATTCATGGAGGAAACCAAGCACTAATAATCGATGTTAATGGCAAACGACATCAATCGGTCAGTATTGACCTTAGTTTTGTTTTCATCTCTCCGAAAATACATGCAACCCCTATCTATTGCTCATTTACTTCCCAATGACTCAACTAACTCTCTGTTACGAAAGTAGAAAGGGCATGTCGTCTCATATCTTCTAGAGGCCGTGGTTATGAACACGTTGCTAGAGCACCGCCGGTGTGTTATCTTTCTCGAGGTTCGCTGAATCGGTACCAGCTACGGTATATGTAAGAAAGATTGGTACTCGATGACAACATACGTAAACTCCAGTAGCCATGATATACATATCCGACTCCCTAGAAAATTTGTATGATATGGATAAACATGGTTTAAGGACATTGATATTTAACAACACATGAAAGATTGTGAATCTTCCTCTTCTCATCCACCTATTGGCACATGTAATCGCGCAATAATTTTCAGAGTACGCATATTGCACTGGGATTACCTTTCTATGCAATTTCTTTACCTGCATCGATCTTATATAATTTTTTCCAGGTTCATACTATCTCGTTGGTTGTTGCTACTCCCTGTGCTTATTTTTATAAAACACAATACTTACCGTTTTAATTTTGACCGCATATGTAGTAAAATGAGTGAATCTATGTACAAAATGAGTCCATAATCACTCATTTTAAAGTGTATCTGGCCAAAATTAAATTTTCTTATAGAATCGAACGGAGGTAGTATTAAACATCTCAATCTTAAAATTGGCAATGAGCTTTCAATTATATTTTTTTTCCTTCTTGCATTATAACTCTTTTGTGTTTCAAACTAAATTATGTGCCATGTAAATTATCGCGCTTGGCAACTTTTTTACATGCACCAGTTTAAGAAATATTGTGGACTTCTATTTTTTTGAACGACAGTTCCATGTTTATTTAGTAGGCCTTTCACCCTTATCCCATACCCTATATCACACAACTGGCATACATGAGATAATAGGCTTTCGCCTCGCTTTATAAATAAAGCCACACGGCCAGATTGATACAAGGTGATGAGGAGAACCTCTTACAGAGCAGATCAAGGATAAACAAACAAAGGAACTAAGGAAACCGGACTTGCCACCGGAGGCACCAGCGCGAGGTCGAGACAACCCGGGACTCCACGACGACGCCCCCAAGAGGGTGACGACGCAAAGCGCCGCCGCCGCCGTGACCGAGACGGTCAAGAGTTTTCACCCGGAGCCCTAGCGCGGTGAGGGTAACCACAACGGCGCCCCCAAGAGGGTTACGGCACCCGCAAGTGTCGCCGCCGTTGGTGCCAAAGCACATAGCTTTCGCTCGGAAGAACCCTCTCACCACACCTGGAAGCGCAACCCACCTAACGCCTCCGAGTCAGACCTCCAAAATCGCGATCTGTGGAGCCACCATTGCCGAAACGATGTCGGCACCAGAATCTCCCGCCGCCAACTCCCCGCCACCCGCGTGGACCGAGAAGAGGACCATCACCACTGCCACGTCACTCACCGCCGAGTCGCCCGTGCAGACCACCTTCCGAGGCCGCCGCCTCGGCATCCAAGACCCCGCCCAAACGGGGTAACGGAAAACCTGATGGAGGTTCCTCCGGGGCGGACAGGAGATGGGCAAATCCCGTCAATAGCTCAAGGATAGCGGGGGTACGACTAGCAGGACGCACCCGCCGGTCGCACCCGCAGCCCCGAGTAAACGGAGCCGCTGGGCAGTCACCGGATCTAGGCCCGTCAAGCCCGGATCCAGCACCCCAACCATGCCATGGCCAGGGGAGGGGCACCCAGACGCGCCGGGAGCCACTGAAACCACAACTGGCATACATGCAGTAATAAACGGTCAATATCCTGGCACGTATGGCTTGGGACAGCTAGCTGGTTTAGAACAGGTTTCTTCGGATGTCCTACACGATGGACATTTTTTTCCTAGTACATGTAAAGGGTTGGGTCGGACACGTATCGCTTGGGCCAGCTGGTTAAAAATAGGTTTGGTCGGTTGTGCTGGGATGGTTCTTTTTTTTCCTGGTATGTGTACATGTTGGATTGCTGTCTTTTTCTGGTATGTGTCAGCACCAGACACATTAGTAACGTACGTCGTACGTAACACTTTTATATTCGTTAAATCTCAGCCGAAAATAATAGATCTAACTGTCATATTAATTTCGATGATGTGGATTAACGTGCTGTCTCGGTTTAGACATGTATATTGCTTTTAGTATATAATAGATAGATACCATCTCCGTTATCAAATAAGTGGGTGGGTGTTTAGCATTCGAATTTGTCTACAAAGTCCAATGCACTTTAAAATAGAAAGAAAAAGCGTCTTTCTTATCCCCCGGGAATTAAGCCCAATAACAGTTAAGAGGTAGTGATTTAAACAGAAGAGATGATGACTTGCACCTTTCCAATACCTGTTCTACTTAACTCTATTATTACTTTAGAATTTCTATATATCCACTTATTTTTAACAAAGGGATTATGTAAAAAATGATATGAAATGCGGCGGAGGGGCGGAGTAGAAGACGAGTTCTGACATGCCGCTAGCTCCATGCCAGGACACTGGACACATCCCGATGCACGCAAGGTCGTCGCATCGCACACAGCTAGCACAAATTATCCATAGAAAAATCGATAAACTAGTGTTAGACCCGGTCGTGCACGTGGTGTCGCTCGCATTCCATACTCTGTTTCTACGGTCCAGCGAGAGAATGTGAGCGGGCGGCGTATAGTGATTGAGAGGTCGAAACTTATCAGAACTTTTCTTAACACTAGTTAGTATGCAAGTGCAACACACGTCTATCTAATCACGGACTATGAAACTACAAATCAACTAAAAAAATTGAATTATTTGCGACAAAATAGTTTTCAGGGCCGGGACTAAAAGTGTTTGAGGCGACGCGAATGGTTGCCAGACGACTGTTAGTCCTGGGCCATGTTAGACGCAAGACTAAAAGGCTTCGAGGCGACGCGAACGGTTGCCCCTTCCCTTCTGGTCCTGGACTAAAGGTAAAAACCTACAAGAGTTTTTCTACTAGTGGTTGGACTCACCGCCGTGCCTAATATGTAAGACAGTGGGATAACTAAGTTCTACTTGCCAAAAATTATAGAGATGTTGATCCTTCTTACGCTAGTTGTGCTAAAGAGTAAATTATATTCTTGTCAACAGATTCGTGTTAAAAAATAACTACATAGGATTATGGTTTTGTCACGCTTGGGCCGGTGTCATTATAAAATTCACATTTTTTATTTGTATCTATGTTAAACTAATTATAACAGAATTATTCCATGGATAAAGCTATTGGGGAATTGTTTTATCCTAGCACCGCTTTCTAATTAATCATACCACTCCCCATCTCGCCCCCCTTCCCAACAAGTTACATCTAGCCCAGGGCCGGCCCATAAGGCGGGCAAACGGGGCGACCGCCCCGGGCCCCCGAAAAGCAGGGGCCCTAGCCCAGGTAGTTCTTCTATACTTTTATTAGTATAAATCCCAGCTTAGAATAGTACAAAAGTTAAAAAAAATAAAAAGCCTAGAGGTAGAGCCCCAAACCAACACGTTGTAAGACCAGCCCACCATGCTCCACACGTACAAGCCAGGACCAGCAGCCATCGCTCGATCTATTCTGTACGTGTACGCTCGTCTTCCGTCCTCCTCCCAAAATTCCCCAATCGCCTCTCCTATAACAGCGCCACTGCTCCCGTTCTTTCCGATTCCATGGTCACGGCCAGGCTTTAATGGAGATCGACGACGCAATTGATCCACCCCCAATCAGCTCTCATTCCCTCCTCAACGTTCGTCTAATTCCTCATCAAATATACGTCGGAGAAGGTGCGTGCTCATTCTTCCCGTTCCTAGAAAGCTAAGTTGGATGAAATAAAAGTTGATGCAATTATCAATGACTTTGCTTCCCGGAGTGTTAGAAGAAATTCTAAGATCTGATCTTATTGCTTGGATGAAGACAATGGAGCGATGATATCAATCATTCTTGGATTAAATTTGGAGGATTTGGAAACACACACGTAAGTCTAGTTGTTCACTTTATATCCCATGGTAACCGTAACACATAAGATTTGACAAGCTTGTTTGTTCTTGCAGAAAATGATGGTTTCCGGCCTCCTATTTGTTACGTGTGACGCATAGGAAGATCTCCTAGGAAGGCTGGAACTACAACTACAATATCGTTTCCTTGCTGTTATGTTCTCTTCAAAAGGAATTGATGAAAATAAATAGTTTGTGCTCTCAGTTTTAGAGTCGGCAGATGATCTGTCTATATTATGTACTGGATTATATTTTGCATTGAAATACAACATATGTTTGAGGTTTTTTAAACATGGTTTGAGTTTATATGCGCATACAAAGGGCCCCTGGCTGCTGTCTTGCCCCTGGGCCCTGTAAATATATGGACCGGCACTGATAGTTTTCACCAAAATTCTTAGATTGCATGATTACAAAATCAACCAAGCGTAAACAATAGTCATTCTACCCAATATATACCACATAGAAATTATAGAAATGTTTTCTTAGAAAAATATATAGTTAACCCAATTTTAGACAAATGATTGGAGAAATAACCACACAAGTCATGACGCCGTCGTGTACTCCGGTAAGGATCTCATTGCTCATGCTCTAATGGCATTGACGGTACGTAAGGCACCACATGGGCTCGCTTTGGTACACGCCAAACACTGTACGTGTCGTCCTCGAAGCCGGCGCATGTGTGTCTTGTGGTCTCCTCACACAGGCTATGCTTATTTTTGATGACGTCCACCATGCAACAGAGGTAGGAGGGGTGCTGGCGAACGTGGCTTTTGTCGGTTGCGTTCTGATCGTACATGAACTGGTTTTGAAGCCAACGGCGTACGACACAGGGACAGCTTATAAGCTGATGGGTGCTGATGCTCGAGTAAGTTGTCAATTAATCTAGAACACTCGTCGTCTTTTCCGAGCACGCGTAAAAGACTTTGCGCGTGATTTTTATTAAGATTTAGGAAAGATTTATTTTAGATATAAAGAAAAGGAACCAAAAGACTGCCTAGCAAGACAAGGTCCTAAAAAACACGCGACTCCTAGGTCCGTTTGGCCTCCACGCGCCTACAAGACAAGGAGCTTCTTCTCAATTAATCTAGAGCATCCGTCACGTATAAGAGCATCTCTAGACGGGCCCCCAGGAGGCCCCCATGGCGACCTTTTTAGCGCCAGTACGCAGTTTTTTGCCCAGTCGCGTCCCCAGCATGTCGAATATCGCCGGTTGGGGCCATTTTAGCGGCCGACGAACACAGGCCGAACCCAGCGCGCTGGTGGGCTGCTGGAGGCACCGGTGGAAGCGAAATCGCGTTTGTGGGCCAGCATAGTCAGGCGAAGGGAGACTTTTCCATGCCCTCTTTCCCCTCCCTCGCTGCATACCGCCCACCCTCGTTCCCTCCCTTTTCCGATGTCGGCGTCGCCCCTCTACCCCAAACCTCCACGCCGGCTAGAAGCCATTTCGTTGTCGCAACTCCCCGCCGTAGACACGCCAACCTCGCTCCCTCCTCTAGACGAGCTCGCCACTTCAAGGAGAGGCCACAGGCAGCCGACTCTCCACCACGCCCGTGAGGTGTTCGACGTTTTGCCTCTTCAGCAATGGACTCCGACGATGAGGAGATGTTCGCCACTCTGATGGACGAGGAAGCTGACGCAACTGTCGACGACTCCGAGCACATCATGTGCCTCGCCGCTCTGGTCGCTCTGTTTGTACAGAACGCGAAACCCTGACGTGATGGATCATAGTTCTGTCGCCGGAAGGGAAAAGAGAGGAAGCGATTGGAGGGCTACTGCATACTCTACGCCGACTACTTCGTCGGTGCTCCATTGCACGACGAGGCAGTGGTTTGGCGCCAATTCCGCATGAGCCGGAAGCTCTTCCTCGACATTGTGCACGCCGTTCAGGAGTTCGAAAGCTATTTCATTTCCATGAAGGATTGCACCGGGACGGTTGGATTCACCTCGCTCCAGAAGTGCACTGTGGCTATGAGAATGCTTGCATACGATACTCCCGGCGATACCCAAGATGACTGCATGTGCATGGCTGAGTCCACCGCCTTTGAGTGTTTGAAGAGATTCTGCAAAGCAGTGGTGGCAGTGTTTGGCCCAAATTACTTTAGATCATCCAATGCTGATGATGCTACTCGGATCCTAGCACAAAATGAAGAAAGAGGGTTTCCGGGGATGCTTGGAAGCATCGACTGTATGCATTGGGCCTGGGAGAACTGCCTGTTTGCTTGGCAGGGGATGTACAAGGGCGCGAAAGGATCTTGCAGTGTGATACTTGAGGCAGTGGCTAAAGAGGACCTCTTGATTTGGCACGCCTTCTTTGGCATGACTGGAACTCACAATGACATCAACGTCCTGCAGTGCTCCCTGGTCTTCGCAAATCTTGTTGAAGGCCATGCCCCTCTAGTGAACTATGAGATCAATGGCAACCAGTACAACAAGGGATACTATCTAGCGGATGGTATCTATCCAATATGGTCGAAATTTGTGAAGATTATCTCCAACCCAATACCAGGAGGCAAGCATTCTTGGTTTGCTCAGCGCCAAGAGGCTTGTAGGAAGGATGACGTGCGAGCATTTGGTGTGCTTCAATCTCGGTTTGCTTTTGTCCGGTACCCTGCTCTCACTTGGTCCAAGGAGAATATGTGGGAGGTGATGAATTTATGTGTGATCTTGCACAATATGATCATCGAGACCGAGCGTGACGACCCAATGTTTGAGACTGAACAATATTCCAGACAGAGTCCTCCTACAACTGTCGATCATCAGGTGCCGGCAGAATGGAATGCATATCTAGCTAGGCGACAGCAGATCCGAGACCACCAGGTGCAACAAAACTTGTTAAATTATGTTGAAATATCTGGTTTTTGGCGATTTGTGTGCCAAACTTTGTGATAAATATATGTTTTGTACAAAATCATGCCGAAATTGGTTGAATTTAATCGAACTTGGGCGAAAACCGACGAAACTATGCAAATTCTGGCGAAAATGAACCGCTTGGCGCACTTTGTGTGGGTACGCGTCTGGGAAGATGCCCCCCGGGGCAAAAAAATAGCGTCGGGCGCCCCGGGGGGTGCTATTTAGCGCCGAAAAAAATGCAGGGGGGGTTGAACGGTTGGAGATGCTCTTAAGTCAGTAAGAAGGTTTTTATTTTTGTGTGTAAAATCCTCATATTCAATTAACTTTCCATTCATGTCTGCTTTGGGCTTCTCCATGGTGATATGATCGGTATTTTCAAACTTTCGACCTAATCATTTTTCTCTTGTTCATGTGAGTGTCCTTTGTGTAGCTTGTCACTCTTTCTTCCCCGGGTTGCATTCTTTGGTGAAGCTTGAGTTTTTCTTTAATATGGTAAAATATAATTAAAAAATGTATATTTTAGTGATTGACGATAGATCTTCACTCTCAGTATTCTACTATATTGTAAAATATACATTGGAATATACAAATTTGTCAAACATGTAGTATTCAAGTGACCAAAAACTACTTGCCAATGCCTCTTAACTGACAAAACATAGTGACACGATCAAAGATGCCCCCTCGTAACACAAAGATCATATATACCACATATGTGTTAATGGCATAAAGAATAGATCGTCACTAGTTTTCCACTATTATCCTGTTGCGTCGTGTCCAACAACAGGTCCACAGAGTAAGAAATTTTAATGCTTCCAAGTTCTATGATTTTGTTTGCTCTATTGGCATAGAAAACATAATTCCAACTAAGTAAAAAAGTTGTGCACATTACTCATATGGTTTGTAGGTACGAACAATTCAACAACTGGGGGTATACTCTTGTTTTCCTCGGGTATGTGGGATGGCTACCATGTTCCCTCTTTCATCCTGACATGGTTAAATAGGGGCAGTACTGTCTGTCTGATACAATGAGGTGCAACAACCATGCTCTTCAATCCCATCATAAGGAGCACATTGCACAAATATACCGTTTTGACTGGGTGGAGGGGAAGAGTAAAAAATCAAAAAAAACATTATAAAATGCATGACAAATAATGAATATGAGAGTTTATCGGTCAATGTTCAAATAGGTATGGAAAAAACTCTCACTATTTACAGAATATATAGTCATCTAGAATATGTTGCCAAGATGATAAGCGCCAACTAATTAACTGAGACCACACCAAACCGCAAGTGCAGACATGGTGTTTTTCATATAACATGCCAAAAGGCTAGACATTTAATTAATAATGCCTTCAACAACGAAAGAGATACTGAGCTGAACTAGCTTACGTGATCAGTGAAGTAGTAGGTTAAAGAAAAGGAATTGGGCAGAAACAAATATAGACACCGAACAACATTGCGACAACAAACCTATATAAAATAGGTTATACTCCCTCCATTTGTAAATATAATTTGTTCTATCTATTGTTTGTGTTGACTAGATTCAGACTAATATGAGTGGATATATACACTAAAAGTTGTCTAGATACATATAGATATACGTGAATGTGAAAAAAATGATGAAATGTTTTATATTTAGGAACAAAAAGAGTAGAATTTACTTCGAGCATACTCCCGTCTCGAAAGAAATTACAAAATGATGCACGTCTGCATGGGCCTAATCGTCACCATGATCCATTAACACGAATAATCCTAACCGATGTTTGGTTACGACACGTACCTACGGCCTACCTATCGCACGAGATCCACCATGGCCTTCCAGTGAATTGAAAGTTCAAGTGTGACACCATTTGGCCGAAATAGATTACTCGTGCATGAACGTCGTCGAGCCGTTTATGTTAGTGTAGTTAGTGTACAGGTGTGGAGAGACCGTGGCTGAACGGCCCTAGCTAATTTAGTTATGGTTCTCAGGCAATACATATGAGATGTACTTTCCCAACAGGGGCCACGCAGTGCATCGTTAAGTATAGATTATCCGATGACCGAGGGCGGCGGGCTGGATAATCTATTTCGTTGCGGATCATCTCCTTGTTAAACGTCCCCTGCACTCGACAACGATTAAATCAAGGGACCTTATTGATTAGGCGACATGATAGTGTAGTTGGGCCAGCTAATTAAACGAATACATGGAAGTGAACGGATTTATGCATATCCGTCTTATATGGCCCATACATCACAATGACCTAATCAGTTACTGACCATGCCTTCAATTGTTTCCAACAACTAAGACATTGCGTCCTCTGTCTCCATGTACAATAACGTCTAAGAATCGTACAACCAAGTTATTTTGATAAGGCAACTAAATAGTTTAGTTTTTCAATTATATGTGACAAACAATATGACTAGTATGTAAGATTATATTCATTTACGATTGTGTTTACCTTTTTAAAGGAATAATTAAAACGCGCGCGGGTTCTTTAACTAAGCAGGAAGGTTTATTTTTAGTGTGTAAAATCATCATATTCAATTAACGCGCCACTCATGTCTGCATTGGGATTTTTCCATGATGGTATGATCAGTGGTGCAGAACTTTCAACCACGTCCTTTTTTTCTTTGTGCTTTTCGATGGTGATATGATAAGTGTTGCAGAAATTTTAGCCTCATCGATTTTGTCTTTGTCACGTGAGTGTCTCTTACTTGCTTAGGATGCATTTTTTTGTGAAGCTTGAGGTTTTATTTAATATGATAGATTATAATTTTTTAAATGTAGATTTTAGTGATTAACAATAAATGTTCAACCCCAATATTCTACTCTTTCGAGACAACTACACTGTAATATACTAATATGTCAAAGATGTAATATTCAAGTGACCAACAACTACTCGCCAATGCCTCTTAACGGACTAAAAACATAGTGATACGACCCTAGAGGCACTTACTACAAAGATCACATATGTCACATTTGTGTTGATGGCACCAAAAATAGACCGTCACTAATTGGTCATTATATCATGTTACTTCATGTACAAAAAAAGGTCCGCGAAGTAAGAAATCCCGATGCTTCCAAGTCCTATGATGGTTTGTTGATTCGTATGCGTTGCAAACACAATTCCAACTAACTACAAAAGTTGTGCACATTACTAATATGGTTGTTAGAAATGGAAAACGAACGACTGAGCTATACTCTTTGCTTTTCTCACGTATGTGGGATGGTGATCCTGTTCCATCTCTCATGCTGACATGGTTAAATAGGGACACCACTGCGTGAAAAATAATGAATTGATAGAAATGTTTAAATAGGTATGGAAAAACTATCACTGTTTACAAAATTTATAGTCATCTATGATATGCATAAGCTTACAAGCGCTAACAAATTAGGCGACGCCACATCAAATTGTATATGCCTGCATGACGTCAATGAAGCAGTGCTGTCAAGGTTAGGAAAATAATTAAGAAATAAATAAATCCATGCACTCATCTACATTGCGACAACAAACCTACATGACTATATCCCCTATCGGCCGACTGGCTCGTTCACTGTCACCGGTGATCGAGTGCCCTGTCCCCACGGTTTCCCCTGGGAGGCCGGATGGGCGAGCGGTATTGTCTCGAATTCCCTGTGACCTACGGGTCAATTTCATGCATGAGGGCCCAAGCTAGTAGCTCTAGTGGGAAGAAGGCGATCCATTTGCTTGTTTATGGCCCATTTACGTTTCTGCTCTGGTGTGATCCTTTAGAGCTTCTCTAATAAATTGTGGAAACTTGGGTGTGTATATGTTCATATACAAACTCATGTAAAAAGATTACATTTTAGATGATCTCAGTTTTTCAGTAGAGTGTCTAAAATTGAAGACGTGTATATACTCTCTCCTATATTTGAGTAATATAATGCGACCGATAAATTTAAATAAGTTGGTTAATATCCATTTATAAATAAGTGGCACATACATCACCAAATAATCAACACCATTAAGATAAGCTTGATTTCTACAAAAAATGAATCTGCATTTTGTCTTTCTAAAAATATGGGGAAAAAACCTAGACATAGACAAAATCTAGATCTATAACTGTGTATATTTTCAAGTCAAAATTCATATTACTCATCTCTCCCCCTTTTGGTTGTGGTTGAAATATAAATACATTCACACTCGAGCAAAAGTTTGAGGGCTGTGGAAACGATACACTACACCCGTTTTCACAGACCACTAGAGAAGGTTTTTGCCCCTCCTTTGTCCAAATTGTGTTTACACACGCGTATACACAGGCCACTAGGAATGCTGTTATGTGGATCTCCTTCCTCCTAGCTTCCTGCGGGACAGGTGCCCCTCACTCAACCATTGGATTGAGAGCGCCCAGACTCAACTCCCCATGTCGTTGTGCAAGGGTTGGAGGGCTCTCCTCCATCTCTCCTGGTGGTCATTTTGAAAATAGAGGAATGCTTGAATCTTCAACCTGCAGCCTGTGAGACACAGTATTGTAAGTATACACGTACGTGTATTGGACTCTGGTCCGATCCCCACCTGTACACACGTACGCGTATTGGACTCTAGTGCGATCTCTTCCTACACGCTTGCACCTAATCATAACTTTTAAAAAACCTTGGTGATCTTCACTTCTTTCTGGGACTTGAAGTTCAAAAGTTAATGATGGGTTAGTTACTCCCTCCGTCCACGTCTACTTTTACACTAAGTCAAACTTTTAAACTTTGACCAAATTTATAGAAAATTATAGTAATATATATGACATCAAAACGATATATTTTAATACTTTATGTGAAGACAAATCTATTGATATTAATTTGGTGTCATAAATGCTAGTACTTTTTCCGGTAAAGTTAGTCAAAGTTTAATTAATTTGACCGACGAAAAAGGAAAACGTACACTTTATCGTGGACGGAGGGAGTACGAGTCAAGAAAAATATGCTCGAGATGTTATTGCACGTGTTGGCATGGAACATTGCAAAAGCTTCCCTCGTCGCCGTCAAAAAAGATTACTGCACATGAAAGAGAATTGTTGGGGCCAGATGATAGAAAAAAATATAGAAGCATGGTAGTTCCGTTGCAGTCAACAGTATTTGCCAGTATTTACATGCTCCCACTATAGTGCATTGGACGGATGCTAAGTGCATTATGAGATATGTTAAACATACAACGTACGTGATGGACGGTAGCTTTGTTCTTTTCTTTGGATCAAATCTTATTTTTTGGAGTGCGAACAAGCAAGCCACAATGTCGTGGTCTAGCACCGAAGCAGAATATAAGTCCTTGGCGAATGCTACGTCCGAAGTAATATGGGTTTAATCACTACTTGCAGAACTTGGCGTTAAGCCACCATGTCTATGGTGTGATAATTTGGGAGCAACATATTTGTCAGCCAATCATGTGTTTCATGCGAGAGCAAAACACATTAGGATAGATTTCCACTTTGACAGAGAAAAAGTTCTAAACAAGCAGCTGGAAATTCGCTTTTTTTCTTCAAAAGACCAAGTTGTTGATGGTTTTACAAAACGCTTCAGGTGCGCCACTTTGAGGAATTTAAACATAATCTCAACTTGACCAATTTGTGATTAAGGGAGCGTGCTAGAGATAGTATTGTAATTATACACGTACGTGTATTGCACTCTGGTCCGATCCCCTCTTGTACACGTACGTGTATTGGACTCTAGTCCGGTCTCTCCGATGTTAAATGTGTGATCTTGTACGAAGCTCGCCATTCGTAGGAGGCTGGCGGCGCAATTACTCACTGCCTGATCCAACGAGCAATGGGGGCGGATCATGCTCCATGTTTTTCCATGGCAATGTGTAGTTCTTCTTTTTTATGTTTTTGATCTTCTCTTTCTTGTTCATGAACTACTTTTATTTTGATAAAGCAAATATATTGACATCAAGATGATACCAAATACATCTAGTTTCTGCAACAACATAATGTTTATAGCTAGTCTATACATTAAGGATACAGGTAGCTAAAAAGTAAAACAAAAAAGAAAGACCCCGTTGGAGCGATTAGAGCCTTGCAGCAGTATTAACAAACAAAAATCATTGAAAACACCTAAACTCCGAATAAGGTTCTCCAAAGTGATATCTCAAGAAGGTAACAATACACAAGCTTTGTCGTCGCCCTATCTAACCACAAAAGGCAGATCATGGCTTTTTACCCCGGAGATGTCCAATATCCAGACAATGTTTTCATCAAGGAAACGACTATAGAGCCGCCACTGGCACAACCAATAAAGATCAGACCTTGGGATTTCATCCCGGAAATTGAAACCTAGAGCTTAAGGAGCACCACCTAGAACGAAGTCATCCTGTGTCGCTGCCTCCACTTACCGAGAATACTGAATACTGCTACATTTGCTGAGCATCCGGCTAAAGATCATCACGTAGACGGTTTAAAGTGAACATAGCCACACAAAAAAACCACATGCACACCGAGTCTGCATCTTCTTCCCAACCTCTGCAAGTACTCACTAGGATAGCCACTGATACTAAACGATCTCGACTCGACACGAGCATTAGAGATTATACCTTCCGAGCCTAACTGTTCTTCACACATGACCGCCTTCATAATCCCGCGTCAACACCTTGGTAATCGGGGCCAAGAAGATGCCGGTGTCGATGTACCCAAGAAGTTGACATTGATGCACTTTACATTCGCCTTGAGCAAAGGACGTTGCCTTCTACGGCCTTGGATATGCACCTGCATCACAGGCGCGGGACTTGGAGGACCAAAAGGCAAGAGGTGACATCCTTAGAGCACGAGCCTTCCCGGAGCACGGAAAGCCGGAGTAGGCATGAGGGTGCTGTGGTTGGCAACCAAAACACGGATCGGACAGGATGCTTGGGCCATTGTCGGCCATGAGCACACTGACATCCCGGCATCCCACACAAAATTACGGCCACTTAGTGCACAGCAAGCAAGCCATTAGTCATGCAGGATTGCAGGCCCCAACAGCCTCACATTCAACTCAGCATGTACTTGGCGAGGAAGGCATGCACTCCAGGTCTCGTTGGGCCCATCGGGTTGCGCCAGTGAAAAAAAATTCGTCGAAATTTCGACCGAAATTCGCGAAATTTACGATTATCGTGACAGGGCGAGAAAAGCCCCATATCGTCCGAATTTTTTTGGCCCGTTTAAAATGTTTCGGCCCAGCCTGCCGTCCTGGCCTGCATCCTTTCTACGTATGCCCTGTACTCCTGCCGCAGCCTCGTAGCACACAGTAACTGCCTTAGGTTTTCCCCTGATTACTCGATTCATACGGCGGCGTTCTTGGCGTGAGCATGACCGGTGACGGAAAGTGGACGCAGCATCAGAGAGGGGGCAACTATGATCTAGGGAACTGGGAAGGGAAGGAAACGCAAGATGACGCCCATGGCAGCAGGGAGCGTCCCGGCGACGGCGACAACGCGAGGCACGGCTGGCCGGCCGAAGTGGCGCGGCAGACGCTGCGCTGGGCAACGGTGGTTCAGGTGTGTGAGTGTTCAATACATGGTACCTGATCGAATTTCATCTCTTCACAACATGCAGCACGGTCTAGTTGATTACATCGATAGACATACAGAGAGAGGCTTGATCAATCTTATCATCTTTACCATTATATATATAAGTGCCATACTGAACATACCTATATTTTAAGATTCAAATATTTTGATTGAAAGATTCAAACAGATTCATTCATATTTGTCCGAGATTTTTGAATTTTTTCTTCGAAATTTCGTTATTTTCTCGAAATTCTCGAATCTCTGAGAGGGGCGAAATTTTTTTAAGAATCGAAATGTTGAACCCTGGGTTGCGCTGCCCCAAGCAGGAATTTTGTTTCAGGTCTACAGGTAAACTCCAGCCAGATCGCGTTCATAAGTGGCAGCTGATCCAGCGACTGACTGCTAGCCTGCAGGTGCACACCGGCCGAGATGAGGCAGCTGAACCCGCGATTGGCTGCCAGCCTGCAGGCGCACTCTGGCCAGATCGCCGTCAGATGAGAGGTAGCTGATCCAGTGGTTGGCTGGTTGCCTGCAGGTGTTGTCCGGCCAGATCAAGGCCAGCTAGGGGTTCCCTGCTTGCGTGCAAGTGTCCTCCGGCCAGATCGCGGTCAGAAGAGGCAGGTGTTCATGTACTACTGTATACTCTTCTCCTTCGATTAATGAAAAGCAGCTCCTACTGCATTTTCGTCAAAAAATTAATTACCAATTGCTGCCGGTATGGAGACTGACGCTGGCGACGAGCATGGCCACGGATTAATCGGAAGGGGTCGTTTGCGAGCGGTTCCTTTCATGAAAGATTGCCGATACATGGTTCAGGAATCACGACGTGGCACACAGGTTGTGGGTGAAATACACAACTGCAGACTCGCGTGACCCTCAACCATCCTAGCAAGGTACAGAGCCTTCACAAAAGAAAAGGAGACGGGTGGACATTTGATCGCCCTCACAAAACCAGGCCGCTGATGTTAAACCTTCATGAACATACTTAAACATCCAGTCATCCACCGACACAAGCCATGACTGCAGTCATAAAGGGCTAGACAGGTCGGTTGCCTACACGCCTGCAGTCCGTGAGCCTTCCAGGAGTACTTATATATGTGCGTGTATAGTTTCTTCAAAGACACAAGTTGATACCACTAACAAATCACTGTATAAATAATCTTAGAACAGCAGAGGATTGGTGTACGCTGAAAGTGGTTAAACAAAACATAGGATTAGGAACCATCGGGACAGAGGGCGTAACCTGATGTAACATTCTTCCAACTTGGCTCGACATTCATCCTCCTCCTGGTTTCCCTCGGTCGCTGGCGTGGACCGCCGTGTGCCTGCACAGGTCGCCTTGTTGCCTGATCACCATTCAACAAAGGGGACCATGCGCAGCCAGACTTCGTTGCAGGGGTGCTTCCCGCGCTTGGCTCTCTGCCAGCATCGCTGGAGAGGCCTGAAATCGGAGACCTAAAAGACAATCTGTAATTTTTTTTGCTAAAGAAGGAAATAGTATTTAATTTAAATATGGCTTTGGCCACGATTTGAACTCGAGACCTCTGTGAGCTCTGATACCAATTGAATTGTTGCACTACCTAATAATAAAGGCATTAAGCTTTCTCCCAAAATTTTCGTCCAACATAAAATGACCGATTTACCCTCTCACCAAACTACATAATATTGCACAATGCCACGATATGGGATACCAGATACAGTTTTGTTTTCTTTTATTTGTTCTATCCGTATGGACGTCTCGCCTGCCGAGTCTATGTGTTGTGCACGCCCGGAACCTTCCCGACCTGTGCCGGCTGTCATCCCGACGAGATCTCCTACTTCTTCATCATCGAAGGCAACAACTTCCCGCAAAGCATCGACGCCACCGCGTGAGCCTTCCACCTTCTACCTTGCACCTTCATTCCCACATTCCCACCAATCTCGCAATTGGGAGGTCAGGATCGGCAGCAGGACTCGGAAGCCAACAGCTGGACCCGCCGTCCAGATGAATCCAACCACCCGTACGTCCGGAGTTGCCTACCGACGCGGTGGTGGATGTGCTCGTCAGAGTCGGGATTATAGAGGGCAAGGACCACGGCGGGCGCGAGTGGAGGACGGGAATTTAGAGGGAGAGGGGAAGCTCAGATGTGGGCGGCGCCGGTCAAGGTCGCACACGAGAGAGGCTGCCAAGCTCGACTGATGGCGGACCTTAAGCCACCACCAGTGGTAGAGTTTGAAGACAGCCCTCCGCATGGCCCTAGGCAGCGCCGGAGGAATCCAAGTAAGAAAATGGAGGTGGGAGGCGGAGAAAGGGTAGCCCCAGTGTCAGGCTTAGGCGGAGGGGAGGCTGCAGCGGCGCATCGACGATGTTCGATCAGAGCACCATCCCCTTTCTGTGCGTTGCAAGGAAGAAGGGGATTGCCTTATCCTTCAGATGGGGCCTAGGAGGCTTGTACGTTAGTACTCCCTCCATCCCAAAATAGGATGCGTATAGTTTTTGCTTAAAGTTAAACTTATTAAAGTTTGACCAACTATATAGAAAAAATATATCAATTTGTACAATATCAAATCCATATGATATGAAAATACATTTTGTGACGGTTCTAACTATATTGATTTGAAATTATAAATATCAACTATTTTTTCTATATAGTTGGTCAAAGTATGAAAAGTTTGACTTTCAGTAAAAACTATAGGCATCCTATTTTGGGACAGAGGGAGTACTAGGAGCACCAGTTCTCTTTTTCTTTGCCCCACATATTTCAATGACATGTGGGACCTCCTTTTTTTGCCATGACTTCTGGTGCCTTTTTTTATGATTGAGCTTTCTCATTTTACTTGAGCTGAAGCACAGAGCGATCCCAAATACACATTCACGTTCGTGCTTCCTCATTATCAGAAAATTATTTCAAATAAATCGATAAACCATAAAATTGTTTTTTTTTTCTTTAATTTTCATCGAAAATACCTATAGGAACATGTGCGGTGGAGGAGACATGCGGGATGCGATGTCGTGCAGGATCCAGGGGACGGCGACGCGGCAAACCATTAGCGAAGGGAAGAAGGACTTGCAGTAGTACGTATGGAGGGAGGCCGTGCGGAGGATAGGTAAGGTTTAGAATGGATGGATCGATCTTTCGTTCATTCAATTCCTATGCGTGTGAGATGGACGGACTTTCATGTCATAGTTTTTCTAAAACAAGTTTGGATTTTTTTGAAACTTGTCAATTTATTCAAGTTTTGATTATCGACAACGGATTTAGCTTATTCATGTGATCGTTTTTCATGCACTCTTAAATGCCGAAACGCTCAAATATCGATCTATATCTATTTGGGTTGAGTTGTATCTTTAATGCCTCACTCGGGCCACAATTATTCTCCCTTCGAGTGCAACGCACGGGCATGTTTACTAGACAATGGTTCACAAAAGAGTTTCTTATGTGTGCAAGCAACTAACTAATAATAAAAGAAGGAGTGTTCCTGTTTCGTCCGTGCATTTTTTGTCGTCCGTCAGCTCTGATCAATTTCTTTATCCCATGATTCCTGTTTATGTATGGTTGTAAAGATTTCTTTGTCCCACGTCTACACACGCCGGACCGGATACGCTCTGCAAACCCCAGACGACGAGTTATAGCTTTATAAAGCACCAACTCCCACGCGTTTAAAAAGCATGCGTAACCAACAGTGTACTCAAAATCGACCTCATGTCTCCATGCTACGGCGTCTTGATCCGGACATGCGCGTGCACAGGGCTTAGCCAGGAAAAGCATGGACGAGATGAGTGGAGCGGGACTGGCGCATCCTCCAAGAGGACTTCGGAATATCCAACAACGGTTCCCCAAGACGTGCCGCGAGCTAGGCGGAGAACGGGCTCCAGGTGGAGCTTCTCTGCACCGTCGATGTGATCGAATACATGCGCCGACGCCAATCCAGATGTTCTTTGGGGCCGCGCCGAGGCGGATGCTGCCGAGGGTCCGTAAGAACAAGTACAATAGGATGACGTAGGCATACTGTAATGATTTAAATACAATATTTTTGCTGAGTTGGAAGAAAGAAGAGGAGAGAGATGGGAGGTGGTCTGTAGGATAAAAGTCAGCTCTAGCACATGCTACTAGGCACTTTGTGAGAGCGAATGGTAGGTCATACATAAATAAAGTAACATATCTTTATATTTATCTATTGTACATATTGGATATAGAGATGGCTATAAGTGACGCATCAATGTCTTATAGCCAACCCTTGGCTATACGATTAAACTTTCTCTAAGCACCCGTCATTGAGTCGGCCCGCGAGCTCGCATAGCAAATCAAGAGGGAGACCGCGAAGTTCACGGCATAGCTCTACATCAGGGTGGCCAAGCCCATGAAACTCGTGCCTCGTCGATCCTCTCTCCTTCTGATGTCTCTTCCCCATCACAGGTTTGTGGATCAATATCCTTAATTTTCTAGTTTTCAAACAGATCCTATACACTTCCACGGACAAGGTATAATACCTAAAGTCCCAAGGGAAATCATGTAGCTAGACTGCTAGACACCCAGAAAAGAGGTGTCATTCTTAAGTAATTAATCTTGCTTCTGGAAAAATAAATCCACATGAAGGTGAAGTGTTGGAACTCAGTCATACCCTTCGGTAAAAACAGTGAGACATTAACATGAATGATTACAGATATTCAGCTGCACAGATCAATGGTTCATTAAAACAAAGATGAATAATAAAATAGCCAAATGAAGATATTTTAAGTCATTGAAATGCCGAAAGATGTCCAGTAGGTGAAATATTTCGGTCGACTTTCAGTTCTAGAAAATAACAGATAATCAAAATCTGACTTTCATTTCAGTGTGATCCACCGTAGCACTTGATTTTTTTTGCGTGCGTTGCACGAGCAGATTGAGCATAATTAATTAGATAACATTGCTTATTTCTATGGTGCCATAAGCCAAGTTAAAATATGATGTTTATGAGTTTAGTATAGTCTTGCAGAAACAGGTAAAGTGAATAGATAACATATCTTTGAATGATTTCATTTTATTGTTCATAGAGCATAACTGAAATCTGTGCTATTTGGATAAGCATACGTGTCATCGGAGAGGTATGGCTTGTTTTAAAATATTGTTGGATATAAGGAGAGTAGTCGGAAAATAATGTGTCCATAGGATCTTCTTAATCTATACATGTGTTTTTTTAGCAAGGAGAATATTTATGTTTAAAGGAAGGTGTTTTCATTGCATACTGCTACTACATTATTGTTGGTTCTGCTTGGTTTGACTATTCATAGACTTCACCCCCACTCGTGATGTGTTGGAGCAGATAATGGAAAAAAGGGCGATCAAGGAAAGGGTTACGCGAGTCGATAGCTTTTTGACGAACATTTGGGTTTCCTTGATATTTCTCCTACAAAGCTTGATTTTTGTTACTCTACTATTGCAACACATTGGCATAATCATGGCCATGGTTAGGCGGGTCGATAGGCTTTCAATCAACATTCAGGTTTCCCTCGTGTTTTTCGTCGAATTATTTTCTCTCGTTGCAACGTACGGGCCTGTTTACTAGTTATCTTTAAAGTCCGAACTGATGGAAAGGGCTAGCCAATACATTATATTCTTAACAAGATAATCTGTATAAGCCTTCAACAACGGTTTGGAGATGTGGTGAACTGTTTTCAATTTGGGCTAGATCAGTGCCGGTCCATATATTTACAGGGCCCAGGGGCAAGACAGCAGCCAGGGGCCCTTTGTATGCGCATATAAACTCAAACCATGTTTAAAAAACTTCAAACATATGTTGTATTTCAATGCAAAATATAATCCAGTACATAATATAGACAGATCATCTGCCGACTCTAAAACTGAGAGCACAAACTATTTATTTTCATCAATTCCTTTTGAAGAGAACATAACAGCAAGGAAACGATATTGTAGTTGTAGTTCCAGCCTTCCTAGGAGATCTTCCTATGCGTCACACGTAACAAACACTACTAGAGAAAAGATTATTGGAGGCTCGTTTTTTTGTTATTCGAGGCGCATATGGAATGAGCCTCGAACGCCAAGCCTCGCATATTTTGGCTTATTAGAGGCGCATTTTGAAATGCGCCTCCTATACCTGCATATAGGAGGCGCATTTGAAATGCGCCTCCTATAAGTTATACGAGGCGCATTTAATAATGAGCCTCCTATAAGTTATAGGAGGCGCATTCCAGAATGCGCCTCGTATAAGTTATAGGAGGCGCATTCCAGAATGCGCCTCGTATAAGTTATAGGAGGCTCATTTCGGAATGCGCCTCCTATAAGTTATAAGAGGCTCATTACTGGAAGAAAGTAGAACAGAGCTCGCTAAACATGGTTTTGGACGGGGAAGGGACAACTAGCCAAAGCGAATGCCCGGCCCGCCAGATCTGCAAAGAGATCTCGCATTTGAGGTACTACCACATACAGATCCAAAAAGTATGAATCGATCGATCGAGATTGAAAAATGCTCTATTATAATCACCAATGAATCATCATACAGTAGTACAATTTTGCAGGCATTATCGGAAAAAACAAATTCTCAAACTGTTAATCTTTTATTTGGAAGCAAACGCAGTTCCCAAGCGCCTGTCTGTCATTTGTTGATGAAGGCCACCAAGCGCTCCTGCAGCTCGACGCCCTCCTGCAGCTCGAACAGCTCCATCTCGCCGGCGTAGCCGCTGGCCTTGAGCTCCCGGTAGTACCACAGGCCGCGCTCCTTGAGCAGGACGTCGGTCTCGGCCACGCACACCAGCACGCGCTCGCAGGGGATCTTGGCGACGGCGGCGCGCGCCTCGTCGTTGACGAAGGGGTTCACGAGCGGGTCGTCCAGCCCCAGCGAGCCCGGGAAGACGAACCTCCAGGTGCGGTCCATGAAGCCGCGCACGTCCGCGGCGAACGCCACCTCCTCGCCCACGGCTTCCTTGCCCGTGAAGTAGGGGTGCACGGCCAGGAGGCCGCGGACGGTGACGGCCAGGCGGCGCGGACGGCCATGTTGTGCGCGAGGTTGGCGCCGGCGCTGCACCCGCCGAAGAAGACGCGGGAGAGGTCGGCGTGGTCGAGCAGCCACGGGTCGGCGCCGTCGCCCCGGGTGACCGCCCAGCGCACGGCGGCCCAGCCGTCCTCGTAGGCGGCCGGCAGCATGTGCTCCGGCGCGAGGCGGTAGTAGACGGAGACGCCGATGGCGCCGGCGCGGGCGACGAGGTCGTTGAGGTAGTTGTGGGTGGAGGGGCGGGCGGGGGAGCCGACGACGAAGCCGCCGCCGTGGAAGTGGACGACGACGGGGAGCTTGGCGGGACTTTAGTAATCGCCTCGTAGCTAGCATTATCGCCCAGCGCTCACATGGATTTTTATTCCCCGCTGCTCCCAACCGCGTCGCCATCCGCACAGCCACGCGTGTTGCCCAATCGGCCACTCACTTTCAGCTACTCAGACCTCCCTGGACGCTCAGCCACATCAATGACATGTCGACCCCACGCAACACTGGTCCCAGCAGCCATCGACTTGGAACACCGTTGTTTCCCCGGCGAAGCGGCTGTTCCAGGAAATACGGGGCGCATCATTTTCTACGTGGCGGGCCCCACGTAGCTAGCGACAGGAGTAGTGGTGTGCCCCCACGCCAGGACCACTGCTCCGGTCACCAAACATGCCAACCACCCTATCAGGCCGGCTTCCGGGCCCGTTGTCTCCCTGACCCCACGGTCAGCCACACATACCCCGGGTTTCTAACGTAGAACGAATAATATCCTGCCCACGAGGTCTCTCTCGCGTGGGGCACACAATGTTGGGGCTCTGCATGTGGGCGTGCTCCATGATCATTGTCTTAAGCTACTGGTGGGCAAGTGATTATTGTAAAAGTTTGCTCTTGCTGTTAGCAAGACATGTGAGAACTAAGATGCACGATATTTTCACCTCCACGTCTCTTTCCATTGCGACGGGGTGCAGGCGCCACAAGTCGTTGGATTTGAAGATGCGCCTCCTATATATTATGCGAGGCGCATTTTGAAGATGTGCCTCCTATATGTTATGCGAGGCGCATTTTGAAGATGCGCCTCCTATATGTTATGCGAGGCGCATATTTGTGGAATGCGCCTCCTATATACTCCAACTATAGGAGGCGCATCTTTGAGATGCGCCTCGACTTCGCTGACTCAGAAGCCACCCGGGCCCACACAAAATATTGGAGGCGCATATTATAGAAGTGCGCCTCTTATAATTACATTATTGGAGGCGCATATTGACAGATGCGCCTCGCATAACCAGGGTCCAGGAGGCTGTGGTCCCTACATGAAGTATTCGAGGCGCATATGTTTGGAATGCGCCTCCTATATATGCATTATAGGAGGCACATCTTGGAAATGCGCCTCGCATAATATATAGGAGGCGCATTTTGCCAATATGTGCCTCGAGCCCTCATTTTCTCCTATAGGCTTTTCTCTAGTAGTGAAATAGGAGGCCGGAAACCATCATTTTCTGCAAGAACAAACAAGCTTGTCAAATCTTATGTGTTACGGTTACCATGGGATATAAAGTGAACAACTAGACTTACGTGTGTGTTTCCAAATCCTCCAAATTTAATCCAAGAATGATTGATATCATCGCTCCATTGTCTTCATCCAAGCAATAAGATCAGATCTTAGAATTTCTTCTAACACTCCGGGAAGCAAAGTCATTGATAATTGCATCAACTTTTATTTCATCCAACTTAGCTTTCTAGGAACGGGAAGAATGAGCACGCACCTTCTCCGACGTATATTTGATGAGGAATTAGACGAACGTTGAGGAGGGAATGAGAGCTGATTGGGGGTGGATCAATTGCGTCGTCGATCTCCATTAAAGCCTGGCCGTGACCATGGAATCGGAAAGAACGGGAGCAGTGGCGCTGTTATAGGAGAGGCGATTGGGGAATTTTGGGAGGAGGACGGAAGACGAGCGTACACGTACAGAATAGATCGAGCGATGGCTGCTGGTCCTGGCTTGTACGTGTGGAGCATGGTGGGCTGGTCTTACAACGTGTTGGTTTGGGGCTCTACCTCTAGGCTTTTTATTTTTTTTAACTTTTGTACTATTCTAAGCTGGGATTTATACTAATAAAAGTATAGAAGAACTACCTGGGCTAGGGCCCCTGCTTTTCGGGGGCCCGGGGCGGTCGCCCCGTTTGCCCGCCTTATGGGCCGGCCCTGGGCTAGATGTAACTTGTTGGGAAGGGGGGCGAGATGGGGAGTGGTATGATTAATTAGAAAGCGGTGCTAGGATAAAAAAATTCCCCAATAGCTTTATCCATGGAATAATTCTGTTATAATTAGTTTAACATAGATACAAATAAAAAATGTGAATTTTATAATGACACCGGCCCAAGCGTGACAAAACCATAATCCTATGTAGTTATTTTTTAACACGAATCTGTTGACAAGAATATTAATTTACTCTTTAGCACAACTAGCGTAAGAAGGATCAACATCTCTATAATTTTTGGCAAGTAGAACTTAGTTATCCCACTGTCTTACATATTAGGCACGGCGGTGAGTCCAACCACTAGTAGAAAAACTCTTGTAGGTTTTTACCTTTAGTCCAGGACCAGAAGGGAAGGGGCAACCGTTCGCGTCGCCTCGAAGCCTTTTAGTCTTGCGTCTAACATGGCCCAGGACTAACAGTCGTCTGGCAACCATTCGCGTCGCCTCAAACACTTTTAGTCCCGGGTCGTAACACTGCCCGGGACTAAAAGTCGTATGACGACCCTTCTTCTGGCCTGGGAGCATTTAGTCACGGTTCGTAATACGGCCCGGGACTAAATGCCCAAACCGTTTGCCTCCCGCGCTTCGGAAGTTGTTCCTCCGTCAGGAGAGGCTTAAAAATAGAGAAAATTCTTATTTCTAGAGTAACCGCGACCGTGCTCTTCTTCCTCTTGCTCTCCTCTCTTAATCTTTCCCCATTCTCCATCATGGTAATAGAGTTTTTGAATGTGACCACACATGGTAGGATTCTCGAATTCGCCTACACGAACGAGAGGAAGAGGATTCCGGGTCTTCTTAACCTCTTGAAGCAATGGCTCTGCGAGGATGGTGGGGATTTTCTTGGCCTTGATCTCTAGTACACGACCAATCAAAAAGATGTGGCCGTGATCCAAATTGCTCACAAGAGGCGTGTCCTTCCAATGGGCAAGGTAAACACAAACTTCTCCGATCGATTTTCTCCTCTCTTTCTTTTCCCAATTTTCTCCTAGATCTTATTTTGATTCTATATATAGGATCGGAAATTGCATAGGATAGAAACATGTGTATCCATGTGTATTCATATAGCAATGTATTAGAGATATCTATATATATATATAGCAATGTATTGGAAATTGCATAGGATAGAAACATGTACGTGTATCCATATGTATGATCATATAACAATGTATTGGAAATTCCATTTAATTTGTTCCCATTTTAATCCTATATGTGCATTCGAAATAATAAACTTGTTGAAGCGGTGTTTAACATTTGTTACATTTATTGTTGTATTGAAACAAAATACTTGTTGCAGCGTATTAACATTTGTTCCATTTGTTGTTGCATTTGAAATAATATACTTATTGCAGCGGTATTAAGATCATTTTTTTCTATTTGTTGTTGCGTTTGAAACAATATATACTTGTTGCAGCGGTATTAACATTTGTTCAAAAAAAATTGTTGGAGTAGTGAAAAAAATTGTTCAGAACTCCTGGATTTCCTTGTCAACAACGTCATACGTTTTGCTGCCGTTGATATATGGAATGACAATTCGAAGATGAGGAAAACCTAGCTAGGGTATTGAGATACCATCTCAGTGCCATATTAATCTTCAGGACCCGTTCCAGCTTAAGTATGAAAAGACTTTGATGGCTGATATGGCAGTTGCATTGATCGACGAGAAATACAGTGTCATGAAGAAAGATTTCCCCAGTTGGCAGCACAATTTTTGGGTACATTGCCTACGAGTTGTACCGTGTTATCAGTATGTTTGACTATGGACAGCGTCACCTAGTACCACGTTCTCCTACTGTTTGGGATTCGGAGGACGAGCCGCTCGAGTAGATGGGAGCCTCTCGTGACACTGTGTCACACCTAGTTCCATTATTACTAGTACCATGTGTGTGTCGTCACTATATATATATTATGTACTGCTTGGTGTCGAGCATCTCGTGACGTGATTTTTAATTATATCTATATTTATATTCCCTAGAAGGCTTTATGTAGTACTATATATTATATCTACATTAATTATGTCCTTGTTTAATTATATATTATCTGAGAAAGCTTAATGAAGCAATTGATGAATATGTGATGAAGTTTTGAAAATTTAATTTGAAATCCGAGCTATGTTGAAATTTGGATTAAGAGAAAAAAATCTATCTGAAGAAATGTCTAAATGACTAACAATTTGAAGTAAATTGTGTACATTTCGATCTATATATAATGAAGGAAAATATGGTATGAAAGGTCGATCATATATATTTGAACTTCTCTAATTTTTCTAATCTACTTAGACAATATCATTTGCTAATTTTTTATTTTAGGATATTCAATATTAAAAACAACAAAATTTATTATTATTTAAATTAATTAAAGATTATTTGAATTCAAGATTATTATTACTTATTTATTTTTACTTAATTAAATAATTATTGGGATTCAAAAAATAAAGACGTGCGACACCATCGTTCAAAGTTTAACATGAATGACATCATACTATTGTCAGTAAAACAAGATTTGTTTCTTTGAAGCTGAGAGGGAAGGAACACAGAAGTTAAGCGTGTTCAGAGTGGAGTAGTTTGAGCATGGGTGACCTACTGGGAAGTGTCAGTTCAGAGTGAAACAAGAGCGATTAGAGTTAAAAATAATTGATACTAAGGGAGAAATGTTATAGTTAGAAATAATAGAGACTAAATGAAATAGAACACTAGTGGAAAACAGGGTTTTTACCCACTATCGAGCACCCCTTTCTCCCCGGATCGGCCACCACCCAGTGCAAAAGACTGCAGAGGTGGGGCCGTGGCGAGCAGGGCGTGTGGTGTTGGTCTTAGTTGCCCCGGTTGGTGGCTAGAACCGGGGCAAAAGGCCCTCGACAAGCAGGGTAATGGCGGGCGCGTCGTTGGTTGGTATTTTGCCCCGGTTGGTGGCTCCAACCGGGTCAAATGAGTCCCACCTAGATGAAATGTGGTTTCTTTATTTCTATATTGCCGTTTAATATAATTATTGTTTCTTCAAATCCAAACTTTTTCTTTTTTTAGAAACACTACATGCCAGCGTTCTCCACTTCTCATGCCACTCACCTTTTTGGTACGGTCTGCTCAGTTGTTTTTGGCATCCGGCTGATTTGTATTCGGTCGATGAATCTTCAAGGGGGATGTAGAACAAAACAATCGGTATCGCCATCATACAACCCGACCGTGGCTATTGAGTGCATATATGCATATCAAAAGAACGGTCGGACGTATGATGGCGAATCCGTACGATTTGTATTTGGTCGATGAACTGAATGATGTATCAAACCTTAATGGGAGACGTAGAACAAAACAATCGGTATCGCAATCATAGAGCCATGTCGTGGCTACTAAGTGCATATATGCATACCAAATGCACGGCAGGACGTATGATGGCGAATCTGGATGATTTGTATTTGGTCGATGAACTGAATGATGTATCAAACCTTAAAAGGGGGATGTAGAACAAAACATCGGTGTCGCCATCATACAGCCCTACCGTGGCTACTGAGTGCATATATGCATACCAAATGCACGGCAGGACGTATGATGGCGAATCCGGATGATTTGTATTTGGTCGATGAACTGAATGATGTATCAAACCTTCAAGGGGTATGTAGAACAAAACAATCGGTATCGCCAGCATACAGCCCTGTCGTTGCTACTGAGTGCATATATGCATACCAAATGCACGGCAGGACGTATGTTGGCGAATCCGGATGATTTGTATTTGGTCGATGAACTGACTGGTGTGTGAAGGTGGGGTATATATAGGGTCCTCTGGCTTGCAAACTGTTGTGCTAGGGTTTTGATCCAACGGTTAAGAAACACCCCTGATCCAACGGCTCACAACCGCTCTAAAGAAACACACCTCTGATCCAACGACTCACAAGCGCTTGAAAGAAGCACACGATCCATGTGATCCAAGGGGTTTGTTTCTTCTCACTATATATATGTGTACATGCATTGCCACCATTGGCATAAACACATATAAACTACCCACTCTCCCATGCCTTCTACCGTACCCACTCTAACCTTCCTGCAGGCGGAGGCACTTTCCGCCTCGAACTACCCCTGCCCGCCCGGCTACAGCGTCCCCGCCGGCTGGATGCTGAGCGCCGGAGGAGTTCCGATCCCTCCTGTTCCTCAAGGTGTGGCGCGTCGGACGGCCATCACGAACCACTACTACCACGAGCTCACGCCGGAGCAGCAGAGGAATCCCAGTTGGAATCCCGACTACCGCCCTACTTGGGGCGCCTTCTTCATTAATCGGCGTGAGAGTGCGCTCGCCAGGTACGAGGAGAACGGCCCACCTCCTTCGAACTTCAACGAGGCCGGTCGTCGGCTGTGGTGGGGCGGCGGACGGACTCTTCAGAGCGTAATGAACTACATCAGGGCCGGCCATAACTCCCGCTTGCGCCACCCTCACGCGCAGTCCTGGGGTCGTGATCCTCCGAGGGAGTCTAGAGCACCGTCCGACGATAGTGACGACGGCGGCGGCGACTACGACGACTACAAGTCAGAGTATTATAGGCCTAGGTAGGAGTATGACTAGTAGATCGATGCACTCTTGCCATTATGTACTTCCTTGTTTATTTAGATCTATATATGCTCTCCGTTTAGGTTTAGATGCAATATTTCCATATTATGTGTATTGTGCCTTGTTTATCTATCGAAATGTCCCCCCACCCTCCCTAACGTGAGTCGTTGGATGAGGGGTGTGTTTCTTTTTGGCGTATGAATCCCACCAATCAGGAAGAATCACACGGAAAAAAGAAAATAGACGCGCTAGCGCGCCGCAAATTCCCGGAATACAACATATTCTTTCATTAAAAACATAAAACAGACGAACACTACTCCTCGTCGTTGTCGGGGAACTCGTCGGTGACCTCCTCCTGGTCGTCGTCGGCGGCGAACTCGTCGGTGACCTCCTCGTCGTCGTCGAAGGTGCATGATGGTATCTCCGAGATAGGCCCCCACCTCGGATCATCGGAGGCCCAGACTTCGCCGGCGTGGTCGGCCCGACGGAGCTCTTGCAGCGCCTTCGTCCTCGCCTCCCGAGCAGCATCTAACGAGAAGTGGCGTTCGAGGCGCCGCTCAACCCGCTCAGCCGCGTGGGTCTGCCAAAGCTCCTTGTCGGCGCTCTTCTCCCCCGGATTGTTCCGATAATACTCGCGGACCACGCGGTCGTTCCTGGCGTCGACTAGGCCCTGAAACGCGCAGTGCCTGAGGTTGCGGTGGTCGGCAGCAGTGACGATCTGCGGCGTCGGCGCCCTGGCCTCCGCTTCCCAGAGGGTGTGGCAGTCGTTGAAGTTCATCAGCGACCGTGGGCGGTTGAGGCGCCAGGCCGCCGCGTCCCAGGCGCGGGTGGCCTCCTCCACCATCGCAAAGGAGCCGAGGGGGATGCGGTTGTCCCCGGAGCGGATATGCGCGGTGAACATTCTGTTCTGTCGTGCTCGGACGCTGTGGAAGCCGGTGGTGTTGTTCCTCCTCGTAGGCATGGTGGCGGCACGACGGTGCGTGGAGAGGAGAAGACGCTCGAGGCGCGCCAGTTTATACCGCGCGCTCGTGGCCACGTGACACAACTCACGCGCCACGGATCACAACTCCCGCGCCACGCGGCAGGACTCCCGCGCCACGAGGCACAACTCCCGCGCCGGTGGTATTTAGAATCTTTACGCAATTTTAAACACTTTTCATATTGAAAGTTTCTTCAAAGTCAAAACCATTCGTAAACTAGATTTTAAAAAATGTTTGAAATTTCAAAAATTGTTACTAGTTTAAATAGTTGGAATAATTAATTTTTTAAACAGAAAATGTGATTGAAATCTTTGTCCGAATTTAAACACATTTCATATTGAAACTTTCTCCTAATTCAAAATTATTTGAAATGTAATGAAAAAACATTTTGAAAACGTATTTAAACGGGCAGGGGGAAAAATGGCGGCAGGAAGCCAAAAATCTAAATTTTGGGGATTTTGCCCCGGTTCGTGCTACCAACCGGGGCAAAAGGGGGGAGGTGAGCGGAAAGCGGGGGCCCTACCTCCCACCCTTTTCCCCGGTTGGTACCACGAACCGGGGCAAAAGACCCCCTTTTGCCCCGGTTGGTGTTACCAACCGGGGCAAAAGGCCTCCCAGTATATAACCCCGGGCGAAGCATCCGCCCGTGGCAAACCCTCACAACTTGCAGAAACCGCTAAGTCCCCGGCGCCGATTTCCTGTCCGACGACGTCAGGCTGCCCAAATTCTCCGCCGCAGGAGAGAACTGCACCGCGCCGCCGGAGAGAGCTCAATCGCGCCGCGCCATTAAGCTCTCCGCCTAGCTCGCCACCGCGCCCTTCCCAACGCCCCCGAGCCCGCCCCCGGCCCGCGCCCCCGAGCCCGCGCCTAGCTCGCCGCCGAGATCCTCGTCGCCGCCCTCGAGGTACTGCTCGCCGTAGTGCTCGCCGGAGAGAGTTCCACCGCCGTAGTGCTCACCTCGCCGGATTTTTTTTTGTTCATGTTTTTTTAGTGTTAATCTTTTTTACTGTTAATCTTTTTAGTGTTAGTTTTTTACTGTTAGTTGTTATTAGTTGTTATTTAGTTGTTAATATTTGTTAGTTGTTATTAGTACTAGTGAATTTGTAGTTAGGAATATTAGTATTAGTGAATTTGTACTTAGGAATATTACTTAGTGAATTTGTACTTAGAATATTAATTACTTAGTGAATTAGTACTTAGAAACTTAGGAATTTTTAGTATACTTAGGAATTTTTAGTATACTTAGGAATTTTTAGAGTATACCGAGGGGAACCGAGAGGGAACCGTGATGAACACTACACGTTAGAGTACTACATGCATAGGCAGGAGTATAAATAGCAGAACAGATCCACTCTTTCCTAGTATACTTGTGATTCGAACGGGTGCATAACAGCGTTCCAGATTATCCAATCATGTGTGAAAACATTGCAGATCACTTTCTCTTCTTCTGAAAATATTGCAGATCACTTCATCTTCTTCTTCAAGCCGGAAGATTGTCTCTATCCATATAGAAGCCGAGCGAGAGGACAGATAAAGAAGGATGCAACGGTCGTAGCACGGGTTGGTGCCTTGGAAGCCGTAGTGATGCAGCAGCAACTACGGCTTGATGAGCTTACTAGCCGGACCTCCCAGACGCAAGACACTAGTACATTCGAGGAAACAACACCATCTCAACGCCGGAGCAGCGTGGCTTTAACGGAGGTACCGGCTTCCGCCGCACTTCTGCTTGTTGATGTCCCTCCACAGACGGAGCACGTGGATGCAATCAAGGAAAAGACAAGTTGTGCGCTATACATGTCGGTCTCAAACATATCCATCAAGGTGGCGGACCGCTACGCTTTACCTTGTGTAGAGGGAGCGACCTCGCATGGCCGTCCGGTTAAACCTGGCTATGCTCGTGTCGGCGTTGATGATGTTCAACCGGATTGGAGGATATTGCGGCTTGACATCCCCGGAGGTGACGGGGTAGAGACACTTTGAGAGGCCGTCAATTCCATAATTCAATGGAAAAAGAGTGGCATAGTGTTTCCCCCACGCGGTCCACCACCGCCACCACGGCCACCTTCTCCTAGACGCAGTCCACCGCCAACACAAGCAGCTAGTTCTCCGAGACGCAGTTCATCGCCGCAAACACAAGCAGCTACTTCTCCGAGACGCAGTTCACTGCTGCCACCACCACCACCTTCTCCGAGACGCAGTCCATCGCCGCCATCACCGCAACCTACTTCTCTGAGGCACAGCCCAACTCGATCATCGCCAGCACACGTCGACGCCATGGACGTCAGCAGCCCGAGTCCGGCTCGATCTCCGATGCTTGAGCCGACTCCGCCTCCCACTAAGTCTTCTAAGCGGAAGGCTGCTGCCTCTAAGTCTTCCCCGAAGAAGACGAAACTTCCGCGGAAGAAGAAAGCCAAGAAGCAGCCAGAAGTGTTGCCTTACAATAGGACTGACGAGAAGTTACACAAATGGGTGTCTGCGGACACGAAACATCAGATGGCTTCGTGGGGAAAGAGAACCCCGGAGCCGCCAAAGATACCAATAGATCCGGCTGTGAAGAAGCACTTCAAGAATATGCTGGAGATGCCATCCCAACTTAAGATGAATCTTCCAACTGACTATGATCGCGGAGTAACGATTAGTTATTCCATAGCCAAGAAGGCGGGGAGAACAATTCCCCCGCTCGGATACCAGTCAAAACAATCGGTCCCCCCGATCAAGGTGTCAGACACACAGGCTCAAGTTGATATGGAAGGAGCCGAGTGGTTTGCCAGAGAAGCTGGTATAACAGTTGAGCAACTCTTAGACCAATCCGACGACTTCCAAAAGGCTGAATTGGCATGGCAATATAAGTGGGGGAAGTCTCTCGTCAAACCTACTCAGCTGGGCTCTATGACAACATTGAAGTGTCAACTGCATACGTGGTATATCCAAAGCGCATGAGATGGGATAGACCAAGTTGAGGTGAAAATTAGACAACAGGATTACTTCCGCGATGAAAAGATGTATATTGATTTTGAAGATCTTTTTTTCTTAGATAATCTAGACGCACTCGACAAATCGATCATCAGCACCTATTGTCTGTAAGTATCTACCTCAGCAAGTTCGATCATTGCTTCTTATATATATTATATCCTCACTGCACGATATATATTATGCATGATGAAGATTCTGGAATGTAATGGAAATGGTGGCGTTGGGTTCATTGACCCATATGTCGTCAATGATGTCGTCTTAAAGATACACGCTAAAGATACAGAGAATAACCTAGTTATGTTTTTGAGGAATCAATTTCACTGTAGTGAAATACTATTTCCTTACAGACATAAGTGAGTGTTTATTGTCTTATGCGTATTCCTTCACATTTCTATTTCGCTAAGTCGGTGTTAATTAATTAAGTGTAATTGATGAGTTAATCGCATGTGCAGCTTTCACTGGATTCTTTTCGAGATTCACGTTGACACCGGAATAGTTGATCTCATGGACTCTATGGATAAAGAGAAAGAGGAGTACCAGGCCATTATGTCAATACTCACAAAGTAAGTTCAATCGTTGTCGCACTACACCGTCCCCTTTTGTTAAATCGTTATCGCACGATGACCCATATTTTTTTTTTCCGGATAGGGCTTGGAACCGGTATAAGAAGGAACAACCCGGTGTAGCGGAGTTGAATATGAGATTTGACAAACTCATCGTAAGTAGTACTTGCTACATTCACGCATCTCCTTTAATTCCTTGATCATTATTTGACTCAATTATATTTCTCGTAAAGTGCCCTCAGCAGGCACAGGGAACACATTTATGTGGCTTCTATGTCATGGAGAACATACGGATAATCGTGAATGAGCGGTTAGGAAGAAAAATAAATATAAGGATCCACGATCTCAAGAGGCAGCTCCTACCGGCAGACTGCTTACAAGCACGTCAAGAGGAATGGGCGGGTTTTCTGCTGAAGGAGGTCATATCTCATGATGGAAGATTGCATTGTTATGTATAAACAATGATCTGCATGTAATTATCTCTCAATGTGTATAACTCTATTCGGATGTAATGATCTAATTGAGATCAGTGTAATTATATTTTGATGATATCAATGCATGCAATGATTTTTATGATGATTACTATCGACGTGCAAAAAATATGTTATTAACAGCCTCACCAAAAAAAACAGCCCCAAAAGAAACATGCCAAAGCTCTGCCGCGGCAGAGAAACACCCAAAAACTCTGCCGGGGCAGGATACCTTTTGCCACGGTTGGTGTTACCAACCGGGGTAAAAGGTGGGTGTCTGCACGCTACGCAGAGGTCACGTGGGGCCCGCCTTTACCCCGGTTGGTAACCCAACCGGGGCATAAGGGGGCCTTTAGCCCGGGTTTGAGGAACCCGGTTGGGCATCCGGGGCATTAGGCCCTTACGAACCGGGGCTAATGCCCTGTTTTCCACTAGTGAAACATCGGAAAAAAAGAAAAAAAGAATTAAAGTATACAGTCCTAGGTTGTATTACCACCCGGGACTAAAAGTGGTGCACCGGGAGCGACCCCATGGGGTGCCCTCTAGTGGCGGTTTGGGGGCTAGCGGGACAAAAGGGGGGCCTCTAGTCCCGGTTGATCATTCCCGAATAGGAATCCGGAACTATGGCCCATTACGGTCCGGGAGGGCCTGTTTTCTACCAGTGAACTGCAAGCTCAAATAACGAAAGACAATGCATGTATGAAGTAATTAAGTATAAGGTCCACAATGAAATCACGTGTTTGATGAATATCACAATAATTTATACATGATATAACTTATGAATACATATGGATTAAGTGATTGCCTCTAGGGCTTAGATATTACCAACATGGATCACATTAGAGCAGAGGCGACGTGGTAATCGAACCAACTGCGCCAAAAATTGACTAAGTGTATGAGAAGGTGCCCGAGATGGAGAGGAAACCTCTCGGTGATGGCGGCAGTAGCTGGGAGCTCCGGCAAGAAATTTCACCATCCTGGCGGCGTCATTTTGATGGAGATGGTAGGGGAAGTAACGAGGGAGCCGAGAGAACTTAAAGGAGGCCGGTGGTTCCATTGGGAGAGAGGAGGGTGAGTGGGAACGTGCTGCCATCGCAATGGAGTCGTTCACAACTAATAGGGGTGGGGTTTGAAGAAGATGGGGTGCTGATATATGGGCTCGAGTGGCTAGCGGCTGCGGAAAATAAAAGAGGAGACAAGGGCCGCGGGCCGTTGGGTTGGGGTTGTTGGCTGCGACTGGGCTTCGGCCTATTGGCTTTCCTCATCAATTTTTTTGTTCGATTCTTTTTATTTGTATTTCTTGACAAATTAATGCCAAAACTAAATTTTCAAATTTCATATTTTTAAATAATTCAAATAGAAAATATTTCTTATTTTGTGTAGAAAGAATAAAAGATAGACTTTAGGACGATAAGGCCTATTTTGCGAATACAAGAGAATATGAGTTTTAGGGTTAGAGAATTTCATTCCAAGCCAAAATTAAATGCAACATTCTTATCAATTTCAATAATTTAAAATGCAAGCTTACCCTGATTGCTTTGAATTCTATTAATGATTTTATTTTAAATTGATTCCGTAATTTGTTGAACCTTCTAAATTTTCAACGCTTCATATTATAACTTTTATTTTTTTTAATTTGAAATATTTGGGATGCTAAAAAAATGGTCATATGCTCCCTGCCCTCTGGTTTACTTTAATATGTTCTCTCACACATTTCTACATAGTAGATGGTCGGTCTCAAAGCACAACTGAGCGTTGAATTCTAAGATATAATACCACGGAGATGAGCAATGCTACTTCTGCGTTGATGGCATAAACGATAGACCATGACCACTTGGTCATGGTTATCATGTTACTGCATTTACAAATCCATGTCCAAAGAGTGACAAATCCCGAAGCTTACAAGTGCTATAATTTTTGTGGGTTGATTGGAATTGCAAAAAATAATTCCAACTAAGGAAAAAAAAACTTCTATATATTACGCGTACTCTATGTAGACATGGACAAACCAGCAATTGAGCTTTACTATTTACTTTGCTCAGCTATACGGGATGTTTTCTATGCAAATTATGGTCATATTCCATATCTCGTGCACTATTTCATTAATTTCTCATACAACACGGTGCAACAACCATGCCTAAATAGGTGCACTATTGCATTAATTTCTCATACAACGCGGTATTTTTGGCATATGATGGACTCATTTAATCTTACAAAAAATTACGAGGTGGGAGTCACTAATAGTCAGAAATTGGACACATATGTCAAATCACTCCATTTTAGATTCGGAATCAGTTGTGGATGGATAAAATTATCCATAAAACTTAAGAAACTATATATTTCGGAACTTTTCTCAAAAACCTATATGCCTTACATTCAAGAACGGAGGGAGTTCAAAATTTAACATTGTTAGATTAGTATTGAGAAGTACATTTTAACGATGCAAATTATTTATAAAAAGTCCTCATCTTCTTGTAGTAGTTCTTGGTCAACCCTAAATCTCATATAAACCTGTACACCTTATAAATATGAACATAATGAGTACCAATCAACATCTTAAGTTTGGATCAGGACCAATTAAACTTTTTCTTAGTAGAGTGCACTATGTTGGTATCTTTATATTCGTCCAGTCGTCTAGAATTCATAGCATTGTACATAGACTGATCAAACCGTTGCAGATTGCACTTCAAATAATTGATCAATTGTGTTTCTCATACCATGCAATTAAATTAAATTTTTGAAGGGTAATAATTGTATGATTTGTTAATGTTTTTTTTAAGATCTAATCATATGGACAATAATATTTGGCTATTTGTTTTAAAAATAATACTTTTTATTAATACGGAAAATAATATGCTTTTTTATTTTCATAAATAATATCCATCTTCCTCGGTGAAGCTTACTGGTTCCTGTCGATTTCGTCGAAGGCGATTGGTCGTAATCAGCTTTGCAGAAGACTCTTGATCCTAGCCGTTCATATGGCTGAAAAGTTGTTGGAAAATTCTCATGCCCCTATTGTCCTCCACCAAGCTGATTTGTACCAATCGTCTTCGGCAAAGACGATAGGATCTAGTAAGCTTCGCCGAGAACCTATATATGTTTATTTTCCTATAAACGAACATGGCGATTCATACGGTAAGATCTTCATTCCGAAAAATTCTTGATATGTTTAATTGTTTCAAGAGTCCACATCTCAAAAAGGAAAAAAGTACGTATATATCAAAACGTAATCTTCTACACATTAACGTGTCAAACGTACTTACTGAATAGTCACGTGACTAAGTAACTTCTATTAAATCCTAACCATAAATTCTAGATCTAACGGTCTAATATTTCCGATGTTGTGGCTCAACCTGGCAACTCTATTTTAGACATGTATATTGCTTTTAATATATAATAGATAGATTGTTCCGCTCATAGCACTACTATTTGTCCAATTTTACAATGCTCTACACTTTAAATCTTGGAGTCTACGTGCTACACCCTATTCTATGCATGAGTCTCTCTTGTTAAAAAAAGAAAAGAAACTTTACATGCGTGTGATATTATCAAAGCACAAAGATGCATTGGTAGAAAATAGGCCTTTCATACGCCCCCATTAGTCCCCAAATTAATCGAACCGCGACCAAAGGGGTCTTTAGTCGCGGTTCGGGAGGAGACCCGCGACCAACTATCTGGGCCCAGCGCGCTCGGTCCACAGCTGGCGGACGGGAGGGGCTTTAGTCCCGGTTGGCCAGGCCAACCGGGACTAAATGACCATCCCTATATAGGACTCAGCTCACTGCACTTAGCCACATTTGGTGTCACTTCTATTCACAATATTCACAAGGGGTGGTGGGTTTGTTTTTGATTCCTCCTATGCACACAAGGTGTTCGATGAAATGCCCGAGAGCATGAAACAAACATGATATGAAGTGTCTGAGCCACACTTGAGCTTTCTCATTTATTTTTCCTCCGCGATCGTGGTTAGCAACTTGAACCTTTCATGATTTGTATTATTTCTAGCTAGTTAGTTTAACAAATGCATGATGGTTAATTATATACTTTATATAATAATAATGCAGATGAATCGGCAATGGATGTACGGTAACCGACTCTCCGGCGAGTTCACTACGGGTTTGAAAGATTTTCTCGTAGTGGCAAATGCGAACAAGCAGCGAGATTTTATTATCTGTCCATGTGTTTTCTGTAAGAATCAGAAGGGTTACTCCGCCTCAAGAGACGTTCACATGCACCTGCTTCGGCACGGTTTCATGCCAAACTATAATTGTTGGACCAAGCATGGAGAAAGATGGGTTAGAATGGAAGAAGATGAAGAAGGGGATGATATCGATGACAACTATCATGAAGCTTTCGGTGATACTTTCATGGAGGATGATGCTGAAGGTGGGGAAGGGTTAGGTGAAGGTGAAGAAGAGGCACATGATGAGCTCGCTGATGATCTTGGTCGGACCATTGGTGATGCACGGAGACGCTGCGAAACTGACAAGGAGAGGGAGAATTTGGATCGCATGTTAGAGGATCACAAAAAGTCGCCGTACCCAGGATGCGATAATAGTCTGAAAAAGCTGGGCTGCACACTGGATTTGCTGAAATGGAAGGCACGAGAAGGTGTAGCTGACTCATCATTTGAAAATTTGATGAAACTGTTGAAGAATATGTTTCCGAAGAATAACGAGTTGCCCGCCAGTACGTACGAGGCAAAGAAGGTTGTCTGCCCTCTAGGTTTAGAGGTTCTGAAGATACATCCATGCATTAACGACTGCATCCTCTACCACGGTGAATACGAGAATTTGAATGAATGCCCTGTATGCACTGCATTGCGTTATAAGATCAGAGGCGATGACCCTGGTGACGATGTTGAGGGCGAAACCCAGGAAGAGGGTTCCCGCCAAGGTGATGTGGTATGCTCCTATAATACCACGGTTGAAACGTCTGTTCAGGAACAAAGAGCATGCCAAGTTGTTGCGATGGCACGAAAAGGACCGTAAGTCCGACGGGGAGTTGAGACACCCCGCTGATGGAACGCAATGGAGAAATATTGATAGAGAGTTCAAAGATTTTGCAGCTGACGCAAGGAACATAAGATTTGGTCTAAGTACTGATGGCATGGATCCTTTTGGCGAGCAGAGCTCCAGCCATAGCACCTGTCCCGTGACTCTATGCATCTACAACCTTCCTCCTTGGTTGTGAATGAAGCGGAAGTTCATTATGATGCCAGTGCTCAGCCAAGGTCCGAAGCAACCCGGCAACGACATCGATGTGTACCTAAGGTCATTAGTTGATGAACTTTTACAGTTGTGGGGCAGACCTGGTGTACGTGTGTGGATGAGCACAAAGAAGAGGAATTTGACCTACGAGCGTTGCTTTTTGTAACCATCAACGATTGGCCTGCTCTCAGTAACCTTTCGGGACAGACAAGTAAGGGATACAAAGCATGCCCGCACTGCTTACATGAGAATGAAAGTGTATTTTTGGATAATTGTAGGAAGAACGTGTACCTGGGTCATCGTCGATTTCTTCCCCGAAATCATAACGTAAGAAAGAAAGGCAAGTATTTCAACGGCAAGGCAGATCACTGGCCGAAGCCTGCGGAACGTACTGGTGCTGAGATATTTGATGTGGTCAAGGATTTGAAAGTCATCTTTTGAAAGGGTCCTGGCGGATAATCAGTTCCGCTGGGAGTTGACGGGCACGCACCCATGTGGAAGAAGAAATCTATATTTTGGGAGCTACAATATTGGAAAGTCCTAGATGTCCGCTCTGCAATCGACGTGATGCATGTTACGAAGAATATTTGCGTGAACCTGCTAAGCTTCTTTGGCGTGTATGGGAAGACAAATGATACACAGGAAGCACGGCATAACCAGCAACTTTTGAAAGACCCAGATGACCGGCATCCGGAATGGCTTCAAGGTCGTGCCAGCTACGCTCTTACCAAAGAAGAGAAGGTCATTTTTTTTGAATGCCTGAGCAGTATGAAGGTCCCGTCTGGCTTCTCATCGAATATAAAGGGAATAATAAACATGGCAGACAAAAAGTTCCAAAACCTGAAGTCTCGCGACGGCCACGTGATTATGACGCAATTGCTTCCGATTGCTTTGAGGGGGCTCCTACCGGAAAATATTCGAGTAGCCATTGTGAAGCTATGTGCATTCCTCAATGCAATCTCTCAGAAGGTAATCAGTCCAGAAGATCTACCACGGTCACAGAACGATGTGGTCCAATGTCTTGTCAGTTTCGAGTTTGTGTTCCCACCATCCTTCTTCAATATTATGACGCACCTCCTGCTCCACCTAGTCGAAGAGATTTCCATTCTCGGTCCTGTATTTCTACACAATATATTCCCCTTTGAGAGGTTCATGGGAGTATTAAATAAATATGTTCGTAACCGTGCTAGGCCAGAAGGAAGCATCGTCAAGGGCTATGGAAATGAGGAGGTAATTGAGTTATGTATTGACTATGTTCCTGACCTTAAGCCGATTGGTGTTCCTCAATCGCGGCACGAGGGGAGACTAAGTGGAAAAGGAACGATCGGAAGGAAATCAACGATATGTATGGACGGTCATTCTATGACTGAAGCACACCACACAGTTCTGCAAAATTCCAGCTTGGTGGCTCCGTACTTCGAGCAACACAAGAATATTTTACGCTCGGACAACCCGGGGAAGCCTGAATCCTGGATTAGAAAGGCCCACATGGAGACTTTTGACAGTTGGTTGAGAAAACATTTAATGAATGACAATGATGTTGGAGATCAGCTGTACATGTTGGCCAAGACACCATCTTCGACTATAACGACATTCCAAGGGTACGAGATAAATGGGAATACATTTTACACGATCTCCCAAGATAAAAAGAGCACCAACCAAAACAGTGGTGTCCGCTTTGATGCAGCAACCGAGAATGGGCAAAAGATCACATATTATGGTTACATAGAAGAGATATGGGAACTTGACTATGGACCCTCCTTTAAGGTCCCTTTGTTCTGGTGCAAATGGTTCAAGCTAACAGAAGGTGGGGTAAAGGTGGACGAGCAATATGGAATGACAATGGTGGATTTCAACAATCTTGGTTACCTTGACGAACCATTCGCCCTAGCCAAAGATGTCGCTCAGGTTTTCTATTTGAGGGACATGAGTAGCAAACCGAGGAAACGAAAGATAATAAAACGATCAGTACATCATGCGATGATCCAAAGCGCCACATTGTTCTTTCAGGGAAAATAAACATCGTGGGAGTGGAGGACAAGACAGACATGTCAGAAGATTATAATATGTTTGGTGAAATTCCGCCCTTCAAAGTGAACACTGACCCAAGCATTAAGTTAAATGATGAGTATGCTCCATGGATACGGCACAATCGTAAGAAAGCAGGGACACAAGGGAAGAATTGATGTGTAATAATTTATTGTACCAGACTTTGTTGAATGGATCATGTGAATTATATTATCTCTGATATGTTTTGGGGCTTCCTTGGGCCCACCCTAGCATGATGTATCAAACCTTAAAGGGGGGTGTAGAACAAAACAACCGGTATCGCCATCATACAGCCCCACCGTGGCTACTGGGTACATATATGCATACCAAATACACGGCAGAACGTATGATGGCGAATCTGGATGATTTGCATTTGGTCGATGAACTGAATGATGTATCAAACCTTAAAGGGGGATGTAGAACAAAACAATCGGTATCGCCATCATACAGCCCCACCGTGGCTACTAGGTGCATATATGCATACCAATTACACGGCAGGACGTATGATGGCGAATTCGAATGATTTGTATTTGGTCGATGAACTGAATGATGTATCAAACCTTAAAGGGGATGTAGAACAAAACAATCGGTATCGCCATCATACAGCCTTACCGTGGCTACTGGCTGCATATATGCATACCAAATGCACGGCAGGACGTATGATGGCGAATCCGTATGTTTTGTATTTGGTCGATGAACTGACCGGTGTATGAAGGTGGGCTATATATAGGGTCCTATGGCTCACAAAGTGTTGTGCTAGGGTTTTTTTTCGAGAGTACGCCAAGGGCGTACCATTCTTTTATAGAAGATAGAAAGCAATTTATAAGAAGAAGGGCAGGGGAGTTACTCCTAGCTCCCCAACGCACGAAACCCTCCGACTCCTACGGCAAAACACTCATGCTAATCTCTCACAACCGTAGTTCTCCCTCCCTCTCTAGCTATCAACCATGAAGCATACTCATCTGACACACTCCTAGCTAGAAGTAAAGCAGTTTTCTGTTCCCGTGGTTTACCAAAAACCCATGCATTGCGATGTTTCCAAAGCCTCCAAGCCACGGTGATGACCAGAGTGTCAAAGAACCTCCTATCCTTGGCTTGTACTTCCGCTCTCCTTCTCTCCCACCACTCTTCGAGATTGTCCTGGGCCTGTGGTATCCCCAAAGTGAGTCGTAGCTCTGTGAAGACCCTAAACCAAACCTCCCTAACATAGACACACTGCATGATAATATGCTCGGTGGTATCTTCCTCCTGCAAACAAACGAAGCACGCATCCACCTGATCCTGCAGCTCGTGCCTCTGTCTTCTGTCAGAGGTCCATAGCCTATGTTGCAAGGCCAACCAGGTGAAAATTCTACACTTGGCAGGTGAAAATGACTTCCAAATCCAACTCGCTCCGTTAAACTCCTCCCTACCCAGGCACATCTTCTTGTATGTTTCCCTTGCCGAGTAGACTCCCGTACTAGCACATGTCAACACAAACTGATCTTTGTTAGCCTCTTCTCTCTCGACCTCCGAAATCGCCACCCACAGCCGTATGAGTTGCGCGCAAGCTCCGTTGTCCAACACGCCCCGTAGATCATTGATCCACAAGTTATCAGTTAGCCCTCTCGCCACAGTCCTAGCATTCCTAGCCCTCGTTCCAACGAGTTCCAGCACATCCGGCGCTAGTTCATGCACTGTCCGCCCACTAATCCATCGGTCTTTCCAAAATAGTGCATCCGTACCATCTCCAATGGTGACACGGGTGCAACTAAAGAACACCCCTTCCACATCCGTGTCCTTGATCATTGGCAACCCCTGCCAAGGTCTGCTCTTGTCGGTTCTCGCGAGCCACTCCCATCGAGCCCGGAGCACAAGGCCCTGCAACTTCAAGTTCTTAACACCAAGACCTACAAATCTCGTAGGCTGACACGCCTTATCCCAAGCTACAAGGAATTCTCCTCCATGTATCTTGTCCTTTCCTCCCCAAAAAAACGCGTGCATCCAGGAATTCAGTTCCTCCAAGAGCCATGCCGGCGCCTCGGCGACTAGGAGATGGTGAACGGGGCGAGCAGCCACCACCGCCTTGACAAGGACCAACCGTCCCGCCCTCGCGATCATGCCACGTTGCCACGGCGGCATAAACGCAATGTCCCTATCAAGCATGGGCTGCCATTCACGCTTAGTGAGCGGGCGCAGCGCAAGTTGCAAACCCAAGTATGTAATCGGGAACCTCGCAATCCGACACTGCAACTCAAGGCTCGCCCTCTCCTCATCCAGGTCCGACCCGCGGATGACCGTGGCAGTGGTTTTTGTAAGATTCACCCGCAATCCAGTCGCTTCTCCAAACATGGCAAGGAGCATTTTCATTGATCCAAGATCCTCGCGTGATGGTTTGCAAAAGATCACAACATCATCCGCAAACGCCGATACTCGCTGAAGTGGCCTAACACCTGGCAGAGGGGATAGGGCTCCAATCTCCACTGCCCTAACAACAAGTGCTAGGGTTTTGATCCAACGGTTAAGACACACCCTGATCTAACAGCTCACAACTGCTCGAAAGAAACACACCGTACCCCTGATCGAACGGCTCACAATAGCTCGAAAGAAACACACGCCTGATCCAACGACTCACAAGCGCTTGAAAGAAACACACGATCCGTGTGATTCTTTCTGATTGGTCGGAATAAAACCCTAACCATTTCGTCCCGGTTGGTAAAACAGGACGGGACTAAAGGGACGATCCGTTTCCCAACGAAACCCGAACCGGAGACAGGAGGCGGGAAGAAACTAGGCGGGAAGAAAGAGGCGGGATTTTAAGATTTGTATTTTTTTTGATATATTATTTATATTTTTAAGATTTTAAAATGACTTGGTTTTATTTTTCTGATTTTTTTGATATATTATTTATATTTTTAAGATTTTAAAATGACTTGCTTTTATTTTTCTGAATTTTTTGATATATTATTTATATTTTTAAGATTTTAAAATGAAGTAGTTTTATTTTTCTAATTTTTTTATATATTATTTGTATTTTTAAGATTTTAAAATGAAGTAGTTTTATTTTTAAACGGATCGTGTGTTTCTTTCAAGCGTTTGTGAGTCGTTGGAACCGGGGTGTGTTTCTTTTTGAGCTGTTGTGAGCCGTTCGATCAGGGCTACGGTGGGGTTTCTTTCGAGCCGTTGTCAGCCGTTGGATCATAGTGTTTCTTAACCGTTGGATCAAAACCCTAGGAGAACATCCGGATTCGCCATCATACGTCCTGCCGTGCATTTGGTATGCATATATGCACCCAATAGCCACGGTAGGGCTGTATGATGGCGATACCGATTGTTTTGTTCTACATCCCCCTTTAAGGTTTGATACATCATTCAGTTCAACGACCAAATACAATTCATCCGGATTCGCCATCATACGTCCATCCGTGTATTTGGTATGCATATATGCACCCAGTAGCCACGGTGGGGCTGTATGATGGAGATACCGATTGTTTTGTTCTACACCCCCCCCCCCTTTAAGGTTTGATACAGCATGCAAGGGTGGGCCCAAGGAAGCCCCAAAACACATCAGAGATAATATAATTCACATGATCCATTCAACAAAGTTTGGTACAATAAATTATTACACATCAATTCTTCCCTTGTCTCCCTGCTTTCTTACGATTGTGTCGTATCCATGGAGCATCCTCATCATTTAACTTAATGCTTGGGTCAGTGTTCACTTTGAAGGGCAGAATTTCACCAAACATATTATAATCTTCTGACATGTCTGTCTTGTCCTCCACTCCCACGATGTTTCTTTTCCCTGAAAGAACAATGTGGCGCTTTGGATCATCGCATGATGTACTGATCGTTTTCTTATCTTTCCGTTTCCTCGGTTTGCTACTCATGTCCTTCAAATAGAAAACCTGAGCGACATCTTTGGCTAGGACGAATGGTTCGTCAAGGTAACCAAGATTGTTGAAATCCACCATTGTCATTCCGTATTGCTCGTCCACCTTTAACCCACCTCCTGTTAGCTTGAACCATTTGCATCGAAACAAAGGGACCTTAAAGAAGGGTCCATAGTGAAGTTCCCATATCTCCTCTATGTAACCATAATATGTGACCTTTTGCCCATTCTCGGTTTGCTGCATCAAAGCGGACACCACTGTTTTGGTTGGTGCTCTTTTTATCTTGGGAGATCGTGTAAAATGTATTACCATTTATCTCGTACCCTTGGAAAGTCGTTATAGTCGAAGATGGTGTCTTGGCCAACATGTACAGCTGATCTCCAACATCATTGTCATTCATTAAATGTTTTTGCAACCAACTGCCGAAAGTCTCCATGTGGGCCTTTCTAATCCAGGATTCAGGCTTCCCCGGGTTGTCCGAGCGTAAAATATTCTTGTGTTGCTCGAAGTACGGAGCCACCAAGCTGGAATTTTGCAGAACTGTGTGGTGTGCTTCAATCATAGAATGACCGTCCATACATATCGTTGATTTCCTTACGATCGTGCCTTTTCCACTTAGTCTCCCCTCGTGCCGCGATTGAGAAATACCAATCGGATTAAGGTCAGGAACATAGTCAATACAGAACTCAATTACCTCCTCATTTCCATAGCCCTTGACGATGCTTCCTTCCGGCCTAGCACGGTTACAAACATATTTCTTTAATACTCCCATGAACCTCTCAAAGGGGAACATATTGTGTAGAAATACAGGACGAAGAATGGAAATCTCTTCCACTAGGTCGAGCAGGAGGTGCGTCATAATATTGAAGAAGGATGGTGGGAACACCAACTCGAAACTGACAAGACATTGGACCACATCGTTCTGTAACCGTGGTAGATCTTCTGGACTGATTACCTTCTAAGAGATTTCATTGAGGATTTCACATAGCTTCACAATGGCTACTTGAACATTTTCCGGTAGGAGCCCCCTCAACGCAATCGGAAGCAATTGCGTCATAATCACGTGGCAGTCGTGAGACTTCAGGTTTTGAAACTTTTTGTCCGCCATGTTTATTATTCCCTTTATATTCGACGAGAAGCCAGACGGGACCTTCATACTGCTCAGGCATTCAAAAAAATGACCTTCTCTTCTTTGGTAAGAGCGTAGCTGGCACGACCTTGAAACCATTCCAGATGCCGGTCATCTGGGTCTTTCAAAAGTTGCTGGTACTGTCGTGCTTCCTTTGTATCATTTGTCTTCCCATACATGCCCAAGAAGCTTAGCGGGTTCACGCAAATATTCTTTGTAACATGCATCACGTCGATTGGACAACGGACATCTAGGACTTTCCAATATTGTAGCTCCCAAAATATAGATTTCTTTTTCCACATGGGTGCGTGCCCGTCAACTCCCAGCGGAACTGATTGTCCGCCAGGACCCTTTCCAAAGATGACATTCAAATCCTTGACCATATCAAATATCTCAGCACCAGTACGTTCCGCAGGCTTCGGCCGGTGATCTGCCTTGCCGTTGAAATGCTTGCCTTTCTTTCTTACGTTATGATTTCGGGGAAGAAATCGACGATGACCCAGGTACACGTTCTTCTTACAATTATCCAAAAATACACTTTCAGCCTCATATAAGCAGTGCGTGCATGCTTTGTATCCCTTATTTGTCTTTCCCGATAGGTTACTGAGAGCAGGCCAATCGTTGATGGTTACAAAAGCAACGCTCGTATGTCAAATTCCTCTTCTTTGTGCTCATCCCACACACGTACAACAGGTCTGCCCCACAACTGTAAAAGTTCATCAACTAATGGCCTTAGGTACACATCGATGTCGTTGCCGGGTTGCTTCGGACCTTGGATGAGCACTGGCATCATAATGAACTTCCGCTTCGTGCACAACCAAGGAGGAAGGTTGTAGATGCATAGAGTCACGGGCCAGGTGCTATGGCTGGAGCTCTGCTCGCCAAAAGAATTCATGCCATCAGTACTTAGACCAAATCTTATGTTCCTTGCGTCAGCTGCAAAATCTTTGAAGTCTCTGTCGATCTTTCTCCATTGCATTCCATCAGCGGGGTGTCTCAACTCCCCGTCGGACTTACGGTCCTTTTCGTGCTATCGCAACAACTTGGCATGCTCTTTGTTCCTGAACAGACGTTTCAACCGTGGTATTATAGGAGCATACCACATCACCTTGGCGGGAACCCTCTTCCTGGGTTTCGCCCTCAACATCGTCACCAGGGTCATCGCCTCTGATCTTATAACGCAATGCAGTGCATACAGGGCATTCATTCAAATTCTCGTATTCATCGCGGTAGAGGATGCAGTCGTTAATGCATGCATGTATCTTCAGAACCTCTAAACCTAGAGGGCAGACAACCTTCTTTGCTTCGTACGTACTGGCGGGCAACTCGTTATTCTTTGGAAACGTATTCTTCAAAATTTTCAGCAAAGTTTCAAATGATGAGTCAGCTACACCTTCCCGTGCCTTCCATTTCAGCAAATCCAGTGTGCAGCCTAGCTTTTTCAGACTATTATCGCATCCTGGGTACAGCGACTTTTTGTGATCCTCTAACATGCGATCCAAATTCTCCCTCTCCTTGTCAGTTTCGCAGCGTCTCCGTGCATCAGCAATGGTCTGACCAAGATCATCAGCGGGCTCATCATGTGCCTCTTCTTCACCTTCACCTAACCCTTCCCCACCTTCAACATCATCCTCCATGAAAGTATCACCGAAAGCCTCATGATAGTTGTCATCGATATCATCCCCTTCTTAATCTTCTTCCATTCTAACCCCTCTTTCTCCATGCTTGGTCGAACAATTATAGCTTGACATGAAACCGTGCCGAAGCAGGTGCATGTGAACGTCTCTTGAGGAGGAGTAACTCTTATGATTCTTACATTCAGCACATGGACAGATAATAAAACCTCGTTGCTTGTTCGCATTTGCCACTACGAGGAAATCTTTGAAACCCGTAGTGAACTTGCCGGAGAGTCGGTTACCGTACATCCATTGCCGATTCATCTGCATTATTATTATATAAAGTATATAATTAACCATCATGCATTTGTTAAACTAACTAGCTAGAAATAATACAAATCATGAAAGGTTCAAGTTGCTAACCGCGATCGCGGAGGAAAAATAAATGAGAACGCTCAAGTGTGGCTCGGACACTTCATATCATGTTTGTTTTCATGCTCTCGGGCATTTCATCGAACACCTTGTGTGCATAGGAGGAACAAAAAGAAAACCCACCACCCCCTTGTGAATATTGTGAATAGAAGTGACACCAAATGTGGCTAAGTGCAGTGACCTGAGTCCTATATAGGGATGGTCCTTTAGTCCTGGTTGGCCTGGCCAACCGCGACTAAAGGCCTTCGGGCCAGCCTGAGGTCCTTTAGTCCTGGTTGGCCTGGCCAACCGCGACTAAAGGCCTTCGGGCCAGCCTGAGGACCTTTAGTCCTGGTTGGCCTGGCCAACCGGGACTAAATCCCCTTCCGTCCGCCAGTTGTGGACCGAGCGGGCTGGGCCCAGATAGTTGGTCGCGGGTCTCCTCCTGAACCGCGACTAAAGACCTATTTGGTCGCGGTTCGATTATTTTGGGGACTAATGGGGGCGTATGGAAGGCCTATTTTCTACCAGTGTGCAACGATCGTGTCTCTCCTAGTGATAAATCATAAACTCTCTACTCTTGCTTAACTAATGAAAAGGAAAGCCTTCTTGCCCCAAAAAAATTAGGAGCTACCACATGTCACAGAAGACACGAATAGACAGGGCACAGGCACGGCCGAAAAAAGAGCATGAGTAATCTAATAGAGGCACGGAGAAATATGAGATAATTCATTGGGTTGTAGTACAAAATTATGAACGTTTAATTTATTTAAATTCCCATTTGGATGTAGAGCAGATGTGGTCAGCATCTGTCTCTCACAGCTAATGAACAAAAAATATATTAGGGGTTTTCCATTGCTTGCTTGTTGATTAAAATGGCTCATCAATCATGTATAATGTAACACTAATATCGACCGTGCTGAAGAAAACGAACACAAAAAAATGTTGGACAATGGACACATTCGAGGCAAATGATTGGCCTTCGTTCAGACGGTTGGTTAGGCAAGTTTTGAGTTTGAATAATCGGAAACAAGATACATAATGAGATACGAGTTGAATAATACATTCTTCTGTATAGTTCTATTTCATAACTACATCTGCAAAACACCCACAACAAGCAAACAAGTAGAACACCCCCTAACGGACTCACTGACCATATATATCTTAAGAGATCTAAGCGTAGGGTTATTCATGCCCTGTGGTTGCTCCGCTCCTATTTGTGTCCTCATCTGGCAGCCAGAGCACCACTTTCTCTCTCTACCTTTCCTTCTCGAGAAAGGCTCTTGAGTCCCGACTCCATAGATCCTTGCCCACCTTTCGCCGGAGAAACATAAACCCGCCGCCTTGCCCAGATGCTCATCTCTCTCCCTCTCCTGTGGCGAGGAACGGGCTGGCAATTTCAACATGCTTGAGCCTGTAGGAGCAGACATCGTCGGAGATACAGAAGGTCACCACGGTTCTTTCCGCCCGGCGATGACGTGATGCGGCGATGCTGACGGACGTCCGCCGCCTCTGGGGCTGGGTCGCCTACCTCGATCCGGCCAAGATTGACAAGGCTTGCGTCCGTCCCGCAGCATTTTGTCTCTCACAAAAATTTAATTTGACCTCGCTTTTTTAGGGGGGCTGAATCTTAGGATCTATGAAATTAGATTATTATTCTCCTGAAAGCAAACCATGTGGACTTCTACCCTATTTCTAGTTTTGTGTATTTCCCCTAGGTGTGGGCTAGATGTTCATGCCATCTGGATTTTGGACAGTGATTGGGCTGGATTTGGTGTGATATGTCCGATAGGGTATGCCGATCTGTGGTGTGTGCATCGAGTTGTTGGATTTTGCACATAGGGTTAATCCTCAGACAGTTATTGTGTGCTCTGGAAGCAGTACATTCCATTTTGGATTTCATCTCTCACTCTCAGTACAAGCTTTCGGTCTGAATCATCTGTCCTTGATGTTTGAGTACCATGCATTCACTATGACACACATGTGCGTGTGGACTAACAACCTTTGGAACTTTAAACCGTGTCATCTTCTAAGTCCAAAAGTGTTCGTCTAAAACCAACTATAGGATTATTTCAGATGGTACCCAAACATGATTTCAAAATTTTCTCATGTATTATTTTGGTATGAACAAATTGTAGAATCTAATTTGCATATGAGAGAATCTCCCTATGAATGATGCATTTTCAGTTCATGCTCTGTCTCATTTACAGGAGAAGCGGGGAGATTTTCTGAAACCACACTGGTGGCAGTGGCAGTTCTCTTGCTATGAAGGGAGCGACAAGGGACCTTACCAAGCTCCAGGACATGGGGCTCGGCCCCTCAGCGGTGTTCCCTGCAAGGAAAATATCCAATTCGTGATAATTCTTCTCTCTCCTACCTGCTTATTTTGTTTTGTTATGCACCCAGTTTATGCTTCAGATTGAGGTGATGACTTATTTCAAGAAAATCAATTGTCGCGAAAGAATTTGATTTCGATATGGTTTTCGATGATGCAGGGCTCATTTCTTCAGTCTTTTTGGATACCTAAAAAGAGCAATTAGAGAAATATTTGGTACAAATTAATATTGTGGACTTATAGTTTTGTGTAGCATTTTTTCCTGTGGACTAGAATTAGGATTCAAGCTGATGTACTTTTTGTCGAACTATCGCTACACGAGGACAGGAGGTGTGATAACTGAAGGTAGATCAGGTCTCAATGAGTTCTCGATTTATGCGAGCAGCCATTGCTTTAGAAAAATCCCTTATACTGCAATTAGAAAACCACTTAGGCTCTTGAAGTCCTTTTGGTTTAAATTTCAGTCCTATGCATTTATATATGTGTGTGCTCACACTTCTTCAGTTTTGCCAGTATAGGGGAAGATGTTTGTTCCCTCTGCGTTTTAAATATATGGATTTACTATCATTTTGTTTTGGAGTCTTTTTAGTTTTTCCTGCATGATTAATTTTTTTCATGCAATTCTGAGAAGAGTTGATGCATTAGATTAGTTTATATTGCTTATTTGTGCAATGTTGTAGCGGTAGCATATAAACCAAGAACGATTACCTAAAGGTTAATTATTCAGTTTAGAGTTGGACCATTGCATTGAGAAGATTACCAATATGTTCTAATATACGCATACTACCTTTTGAGAAACAAACCTTTTCATTGCAAGACGATAATCCAGGATATAGCAACAAACTAGAATTGGTGGTTCCTTTTCCTGTGAACAATGTAGTTGTAAAGCCTTGGAGGAAGGCAGCGCATATTGTTATTCAAACGAAATTTTTGAAAATAAGGCAGCTCGCATCAGGTGATTTATGAGTTACCTTATATCCTTAACATTTTTTACATAGTTGAAAGTCATTTGATATGTGTTGGCTTTCCGTCAGGTAGAAGCTGGTTATTATAGCTGCTGATAATGATGCATCAGTTGAAGTGGCCATTCTTTTGGATGTCCTGCTAAAAATTTGCTTAGAAACACTTGGGAGTTGTGATGTATTGCTGATAGAGTTTATGTCCAATTTGACCAGCATGCAGCCAGAAATTGTTGCGTTGTTTACACAAAAATATGTTGTTGGTGTGACTGATCACGTTTTCTTACCGTAGAAAACATTATCGCTTTTCAGGTATCTAAGCTATTTTTCTGAAGGTGGTTCCCTTTCGGTGGTATGGTTGAGTGTAATACATGGAACTTTTTTCACATGTAGATGTGTATACATGCATTTTTTTTTATAACTGACCGTTCTGCATCAAGGACTCAACGACTGGACGCAATTTGATGCCACAAGAGGTCCTTACCATGAAAGAAGAGGAAATGATTCAATCGAGTCGCAAAAAGAAAAGCTAGAAGGCACACTCTCGGAGGAAAATCTGCACAACATGGTGTAGATGCGGGGAACTAACACCAGCCGTAACAACAACCAAGACCCACATCGTTTCTGCGAGAAGTGAAATCAGAATGTTGTTCTTTTATTTCGATACAAGAATTGTCTGATTCAAGATTTTATCATGTTCTGCTCAGGCTTCATGTTCTGTGTTTATGCTAACAAAAGGTATGTACTTAGCGATGTGTTTATACAGGAGTTTTCTTAGCTATAGAGTGAAAATCGTTATGTAATGTGAAGAGGACCCATTCAAGATGATATTTTTTGTGTTCTTTTCCAAGTATACTGAATAAAGATTCATGTTTAGCCCTCCCACTAGACAGTGATTGGTCATATGGGATATTCCTAAAGCCTTTGTACTGGATAAGAGGTAGTCATGCTTAAATTTAGAAGAATTTGAGTCTGAACTAATTATGATACCTACTTTAGAAGGACCTAAGCTCGTGCTGATTCTGTGCATGTTAGACACGCAATTCAAGTTCTTTGAAACTACAAATTTGAGTAGTTGGGTTGCCATGAAATCCATGCAGTAATTATGGGTCAAATTCATCACTATGACAACGCTAGCACAGACAACGGCGCAACAAAGTGCGCAAGGTCCTTCTAGTACTGATGATGTCGGTACGTCCCTATCAAGAAAACGTTGACTCAATCACTCGATGGAAACCTAGATGGACTTGGTCTTCTTCTCTGGTGGTGTCGGGTTTTTGACAGTGACCACTAGATGTTGTTCTTGTATCATATGTAGACAACTCTTGCAAGAATGACCGTGGTGACACGCGGCATTCGAGGGAGATGTACCTATAGTCTCCTTCATCTCGCTTCCGCTTCTTGGCGACATTGCTGTTGGACCACATGGATGTTAAGTCCTTGAAGAGGATTGCCATGCCATGTAACCATCATGTGATTGTACTTAGTTTGAATCATCAAACACGTGCTGTAAAAAAATCCAGATGCTTCCAACTCCTAAGATGTTAGTTAGTTTCAATGGCATTGCGAAACCAATTTCAGCTAAGTGTGAAACATGTATGCTAATACAATCCTGGCAACAGTTGAGTCTACTCCTTGCTCGGCTGAGTTATGGAAGATAGATTATTTGTGGTGTGTATGTTGTTCCATTTCTCGTCACGTATAAACTATCACTACTAAATAAGATTTTTTTTATACACACGGTTCATCAACTCCCTCTTCCATGCAATTAAGTAGTTAGAGGGACCACATGGGCACCCCATATGTTGTTCTGGACCATCCGTCCGGCAAATAAATAGCCCTTTCAAATACGTTTTGATCCTATCTATTTCAAGTGTAATTTATTAAGATGGCAACATTTTACTTTTGATAAAGGGAATATTTTAATATCAGAAATATCCAATACACCCAGCCTCTGCAACAACATAATGTCCGGATCTAGTCAAGACTCTAAGGATGCACACAACAAGAGAGAGAAAAAAAAAGAGAAATAACCCGCCGATCGGTCAAATGAAGCAGCATGAACTACCACCACTAGAGGCCACACCGGACTGCAAAAAGGTTCTCCAAAAACGACGCCTCCAAGAAGGGAACCGTGCACAAACACCGCCGTCGTCCGATCATTGATCATGAGTTTTCACCCAAAGAAAGTCTGATTAAATTCCAGACAATGCCTTCAACAAGGAGATCAATAGAGATCCGTCATTGTCATGTACAACCAGTGAAGGTCAGACCTAGGGTTTTCACCCCGGAAGTCGAGACTTGGTGCCAAAACAACACCCCCAAGAAGAAGTCCACCTGTGTTGCCGCCCCCGCTTGCCGAGACTACTGCGAAACACTGATCATCCGGTTGACAGTTTTCACCACATCCAATCTCGCCTCTATCATCACTTGTAACCTCGACTCGATATTAGCCATCGAGATACACTGGTGATTCGGAAGGAACATCATGCCAACTGCAACGACCGAATTTTAGGGTGATTGCCGGCTCCGATGATAGTCTGACCGTCACCATCACGTGTGGCCGACTTCACCATCCTGACTGTGTCACCTGCGGCCTTCCGATCTGGCAAGTCACGTCGGAGTTGACACTTATGGATAGCAAACCACCAACGACTTGTATGAGTGTTGGGCGTGTGAGCGGAGTCTAGATCAAATCCTGCTCCATGCACCCTGCCCCATGCATGTCCGTGGACGGCGGCCGCCGCGAGACCAACCGATCACCCGTGCATATGCACGAGGGCATTGGATGGCCGCCAGCCGCCCGGAACGCCAGGTATAGATCAATCATCGTAACCCATGCACATGCACGAGGACCTCCAGATGAGATCCGTCCTGTGCACATCCGTGGTTGCCGGCCGGCGAGCCGGAACTCCATGTACAGATCGATCATCGTAACCCATGCACATGCACGAGGGGCTTCAGATGAGATCCGTCCTGTGCACATCCGTGGCCGCCGGCCGGCCGGAACGCCATGTACAGATCGATCATCCTAACCCATGCAGATGCACAAGGGGCCTTGAGATGAGATCCGTCTTGTGCACATCTGTGGACGCCGCCAACCGGAACGCTAGGTCCAGATCGATCATCTTGACCCATGCATATGCACGAGGGGCCTTGAGATCCAAATTCGTCTTGTGCACATCCGTGGATGCTGCCGGCGGAACGCAATTCCAGTCCCCCGGATCGGTGATGATGGATTTAAGGAAGACTGTGTCTAGGTTTCAAAAGAAAAAAAGGAAAACTGAAGGGACGCCCCGCCGCCGCCGTCCGCCGGCCTCCTCCGGCGGCGGCAGGGAGTGGGAGATCGGGTAGGGTGGCTAGTGGCTGGAGCGCGGCAGGTCCCCACGAGTCGGCCGACCTTAAGATGGCAACATGTTGACATGCCTTCGTATTAGCTTGTCCCGGCTACTGCTGAGCTGAGGGATGATGATGACGATGAGAGAGAGAGAGATTGGGTTTAAGTGCATGATTGTGAAGGTAAATGGTCGGAACAACCTGCAACAACTAGTAGATGCACAATTAGGGCATCTTCAACAATGTACATGTCATCGTAAGATAGCATGCCAACTCAGCTAAAATACTACATGGCATAGTAATAATGAGATGAGAAAATATAGGTTGTATGATATGCAACCAACAAGGTAGCACGTATGCCAAGATACGTTTTTCTTTGGTCCCACTAAATGGACTATATGATTGGATAGATTGTACTACTTTACCAACAACTCTACCAACAAACATTGAGATAGTTGTATGATAACTTGTTGGTTGATGAGCTGGACAACTATCATACGGTCTTATCTTACAACCCATTAAAGATGCATAAATATACGTGCATAAATATGGCCTATTCTACGGTACCTTTGACTACCTACATAATTGACTAGTGTGAATTAAAATCTAACATTGATTAAGAGAGACTATTCAGGCTCTTAATTAGAAAATCATTTATTGAGGCGCAAATACTACTACCAAATATTCCCTTATTTTAGCCTATAATCGTGGCTAGCTAAATCTGATGATCTATACAGTTCACGTTTGTCTAGCTGAAGCTCCCGATCGAGAGTCCATTAAATGCGGCCAGCTGGGCAACTCGGGAGTACAGGTGGCAGGGTTACTGAGCAGCACGACGGCAAAGCATTAGAACCTATGGCAGCCGGCCGGCCGGCCGGATAGCACGACAAAAAAGAAATTAGAACATGATCGACGGAATTCATGTATACCGTAAAATAGTGGAGGCCTGACACTCTGATCAAGTAACAATGGCTTTCGGAAGGCTATAGCCGGGCTATAGCCGGCTATTTAAAACTATGATTGTAACACTGCATATATTACCATTCCTTTTTTTTAGCGGGCCTTCCTTTTTTAACGTGAGTACTACTCTAGCTTTATGGACTAGTATGTTTTATACTAGCTAGGTTTTACGCACTAGTACTGTAATAAAGGCCATTAGATAGACGAAAATAAGCGGCCTATATTTAGTTGTGGTACCATTGTAGTCCTCATAAATATACGTCATTTCGTAGAAGAACGATGATGGACTTTACTAGGCTGGCAATTCCTTCTAAATTTCATATCTCTCCTACATGAATTCAACAAGGGACATTAATACATTAAATCATCACATAATAAAATTTATCTGATTTCAAACCAGGGTTTTCGTTACCGGTCGGGAAATCCGGTTACCGGTTGGTAACCGGACATCTCGACCACCCCCGGGAAATGATCTTTTTTTCAAGGATACGTCCTGGAAGACGTATCGGTTTCATAGAAGAAGGGCCAAGAGGCCGAGTTACAACACGTCTGGCACGAAGGCCCAGAACGCCATCCATCCGAAACAGAGAAAGACTACTCGCGACCCTCCCACCTATCCACTATTCGAGGGCTACCCTGAAACAGCCCCGCCGCACACCAAAACTGGGCTTCCTCTACAATCGATGAAGATACTCTCTACGTCGAAGGTCGAAGCCCATCGAACACGACCCCGTTGCGGTGCCTCTAGAGGCACCAACAAACTATGTTGATGGCCGTCCACCGGTCCTTCCTGTCAGGCCCGCCTCCCCGTCTAGCTGGCAGCCAGATCCTCAGAGTGTCTCCCGCCGAGGGGGTCCCGTCCGGCCCACCCCATCTGGTGAAGAACGTGTGCCAGATCTCCCGTGCGAAGTCGCAACCCAGAAGGAGGTGGTCAATGTCTTCCGCCTGTTGGTCGCAAAAGTTGCATGCCGCGGGGTGCGGCAACCCCCTGCGGCTCAGCCTATCCACCGTCCAACATATGTTCCTCAGCGCCAGCCATTGGAAGACCTTACATTTGTTTGGCGCTCGGGAAAGCCAGATTTCTTGAGCACCTGCGAGCCTTGTCGACCCCTGGAAAAGTGCCCTATAGGCCGATCGTGCCGAATAAGAGCGGTTGGCTTCCCAGTTCTACCTGAACTCGTCATCCCTCCCTTCCATGAGGGTGATCCCTGCGAAAAGCTCGGCCAGTCAAAATAGCTCGCGGATCTCGAGGGCGTTGAGGTCTGTGGGCACATCCTCCAGCCAACCCCCGGCAAACCCCTCCTGACCGTCCTGGACGCGCAAGCCCTTTTGGACACCAACGAAAGGAGGTTTGGCGCCAGGTCCTTAATGCGCCCCCTATCCAGGCACCTGTCCAACCAGAAGAGTCCAACCCGGGAAATTGTCTTACCGGACAAAAAAAATTCCGATTCTGTTTGAAAATTTTGAATTCTAACAAAAACTCTCGGTAAATGGTCATATTAAGAATAAAAAATTTGAAGTTTCGAATTTTGGTTTTCAAATTTGTCCGATAACCGGTCGGGATTTCCCGGTAACTGGAAATCCGTACACCCTTGGGAATTTATTTTATACCGGTAACCAAAACCTTGTTTCAAACATACAAAATTGTTATCTCTTCAATCGCTACGTTTCGTTTTCATCGTTGGGTTAGTCATCGTGATAGATATTCCAAACTAAAGCCCATTCTCATATGTTTCGGCAATTTCTCTTTCCTCGTGGGTCACCAAATTATTATCGCTTATTTACTAAAGCCTTATTTGCTGCATTACAATACCATGGTTGCATTGCAATAATCTATCTATAATCTCTAACGGGGAGCAACCTCCTAAGTTTATTTCTCTCAACATGCATCTATGCCACGTCATCAGTCTTCCATGTCATTGTTTTAGGCCACGTCATCGGTTGGTCCGATTCATTTTCGTTCGCTTTCCGTAACAGCGAGTATGAGTATGCATCAAGCAATCAATTACCAATTGAATGTATGTCTCCGGAGGAATGCTATACTTACAGAAACATTCTATGGAGTGTAGTTACGGACGTGGCATGGCACAATTGGTGCAGGTTTAAACAGTTGCTCGGAAAATCAAAGGTCACGAACAAGAGCCGCACGCCATGCATGTTCCGATTTATTTCTGTCCTATAGGTCTCCGGCCATCTGTTCTTCAGTACGCACTTCACCTAGGCTTGGATTTTGTCGATGTCAACCTCCAACGAATGTAGCACTGTTCCTTACTTTCAGATGTCACGAGTGGAAAATAAAAAGGCAACATAAGGGCCCGTATTGTTCAAGTATAAAGTATGGCAGTAACATTTTTGTCCTTGAGAAAGATTGTACATATTGTATTAACTTTTTTTTTGGGAAAAATTGAATAGAACTTTACATCAAGTGAATGAATGCTATATTGTAGTCTGTAACTATTTCATGCATTTGACAAACTTACTACTAAGTTCTGCAAAAAATAGTTGGTAGTTTACCAAACTGAACAAATGAAGAATAAATATTTAAGTATGCTAGCTACTTCTTATATATTTGAATTTCCTCACTGATGACAACAAACTTGAGTGGTAAAATTAGTTTTTCTTATTGTCCTCTAAGAACACACATCATCTTCTCCTATTTAGCCAACTAATGTCCCATAGCAACATGCGGGGTATCATCTTGTTATTATAATTACTACCACTCGTTTCTTTATGCACGGAGGAGCTCCGCTGGAATGTTGCCTCACGATAGGGCTAAATAGGGTACTGCCCCAGTTAAATTAGCCGAACAATGATCTTGAAATCTCACATCCTACAATTTTTTCACCTACTAGTACAGATCATCTTGGCCAGGTGATTATTTCTGAGTGGAAGTACATGCCATGGTGTCCTAGTGGCTAGGGCCAAGGAGGCAGAGGTGTTGGCATGCTTAGAGGGATTGAAACACATAATAAACCTCCAGTGCACCTCTGCTAGCTTTGAGTCTGACTGTTTCCGTGCAATTCAGTACCTCTCAAGTAGAACTCAAGACCGATCAGTGAGCTGAGCTTTTGAAGATTTATGATCATATTAGTGTGGTTAGAGTGGATTGTGTGAGCTATGGAGCGGCGCATGCCTTACCGCAGTTAGGCAAAAATGGATCTAATAGTGTGTTACGTGGTTCTGCCCTGGCCTGTCTGTCGGTGCGTGTCAGTGGTGACGGCTTCTCATTGTAAGAATATTATTGCCTAATCAATAAAGCTCACGAGTTATGTCGGGGGGCTGCCCACCGCGTAGGCTAACTGCCAGATAAAGACAACACTAAGTAGAACAGCTGGCTGGTTTAGTGCTTTACCAGGCGGCTAGAGTTAGATCGGCTGGTCATGGCCGGCTGACCTCGGCCGTGTGATGACATCAACCGGACGACCCTGGCAAAGAAGGACAAGCATGGGATAAAAGAAGGCATGTGCTAAAAGACAACAAGACAACACCCACAATATCAACTATGTTTTTACTATAGCCACCTGCGTCATAATTAGTAGTTTCCTTGCCTAGTACGATCATGTACTTAAAAGGCCGTACAACCTGCCCCTCCTGTCAGCCAGACTGTCAGCCCCTGTATAAGGCAGTCCGGGCCTCTCTTTGGAAGGGCGAATTTGGCTAGCAGATACAGCTCTAGAAGCACATTGTAACACCAGATAACACCACTCATAGTTCTTCCTTGCAGGAGTAACGACCTCACAAGGTTGAGGTCCGGAACCTGGGTACATCGTATCTTCACCATGCTCTCCCAATGTCGCACGTACACCGAAGTTTGCGCAATGTGTCCCTTCTGTAACTCCATTGCTAGCACGATGGTGATGCCGTGCATGATATAACGACACTTGGCGCACACCGACCGGCTCCGGGGAGCTTGTCCCTTCTGGAGTCTCGTTCCGCGCGGGACCCTGTCCGGCTAGAGTTTTAATTCTTGCAAGTCCTCCGACCGGCTTCGACGAGCTTGTCGCCTCTGGCCTCGCCATGACGTTCGGTGCCTTCGATTGCAACCTCAACAACGTCGGATACTTCATGGAGGAGGAGACCATCCCAGCAGGCGGCTTGATCCTCTCTTTCGGAGAGTATCGCGTCTACATCGATGTCGTCCCCGAGTACCCTGCCAAGGTGCTCACTTTCTCAGACTATCTCCCCGAGGAGGTAGCCCTCAGCGAAAGCAGCGCCGAGCCCCGCATCTTCGTGGAGACCATGGTCGTCATCGGCCCAACCGCGAGCCACGTGCCAGATGGCCCCCGTCCGACTGGCTTTGGCAACAACAGATTTGCAGAGGGACTCAACGTGCCCATCACCCCCGACGACGACCCGGCGAAGTCATTTGAAGAGCTGGAGAAGATGCGTCTTCTGCTTCTGCGCAAGGCGGAGTAGGTGGCAGCGCCAAGTGGAGGTCACCGTCCACGAGTACAATGTTGCCCATGGCTTCACTCTGCCGCCAAACGTGCCTAGCCGTAGAGACGAGGTGCGCCGTCGCGGCGGCAATCTCCTCGGCGAGATGCACCAAGGGGGCTAGTCGGCTCCGGATATGCCCAGACGGCCGGCCTACAGCACACCAACGCAGACAATGAGGGTGGCCTAGGCGGCCGCACAAAAGTTGTCTGGTCTAGAAGGTGAGGAGCAACGCCGTCAACAACAATGTCTCGAAGACCTCGTGAGGGCTACCAACCGGCTGCAGGCGGCGTACGACGCCTCCACCACGCGCTCGAGCGACCAAGAAGGAGACATCAGATCTCACGGTGGCCAGCAAGCCGCTACACCACACCGCCATCGCAGCACCCGCCGGCAGCTGGTCGCCGCAGGACACCGCGAGCCCAACGTCAACTCCGCCTCTAGAGACGAGCTACATGCTCTGTTGGCTGCAGGCGGCAACCGGAACGAAGACCAAGGCAGAAGGCGGCACCAGTCGGCAGCACAAGTCAGTCGGGCGAACAGGGGAACCAACCCTGAGACCCCAAGCCGGCGCAGCTGCGTTGATTGATAGGATCAGGCTCTCCCAGGAGATAGAAGACGAGCCGACAAACTGGTAGCGTCAGGATCAATTTTGATGTTGATAATTATGTCAGGATCAATTTTGATCCAGCTGATGCAGTTTTGACTGGTAGCGTCTTGCTAAACATAAGGCTCAAAACCATACCGTCATCTGAAAAATAAGACTTATTGGGCCTTATCTGGCCCGAGTAGCAGTATATAAGGAAGTGGTGACCGATAAAAAGCAAGTAAGATGTATTTTAGTATCCTGCTGTTTCTGTATATCTTTTTTCGGTATTTATGCAAGTGTTTTTTCTTGTGCATGAGGCACATGCTGTAATTTAGTGCCTATTTTCTGAATGTTTGCCTGTAATTTTAATTGATTTAGTACTGCAGATCTTTAAGAAAGAAGTATTCATTGTATGTTGACTTGAGTATTGTACAAAAAAAACATATTCTCGCAGATATACTTCATGTTTGCAATCCCTTCGGCTATTCTTTGTTCCTAATATGATCGAATCACCATTTATTTCATTTATTCTTATTAAGTGTCAACATCATATATTTTCATCTGAGTTTTTTCCCGGTATTTCATCTTCCCTCATTACTCGGTTGATCGTGACTCTGTCAAATTTTGGCATTGCATGTTAAAAATCATGTTGAGAGGATTCAGTCTTCAGCTTTTTGTAACACTTTCCATAACGCAGCAGCTTACCTGGATGGAGCCATCATGCACCTGAAAGTATACACGTCAGGGTTTCTGTCCGGTTGTTATTACGGTCACAATCAATGAATCAAGGCAGTGCACGAACATTTCAGCTTGCCTCTAGAAATAATGAATGGGGTGTCGAGGTCCTGAGAAAGCAATATATTCCCCTCGTTCGGGCAATGGAGGTGATATTGTTCTACACAACGTCCCTATGATTCATCTTATTTTGCAGAAGATAATTGTAAAAGAAGAGAGTAAAAACTAAAAAGGTAGGCCCTTTTTACCTATGTCTTCTCATACGATAAGCTAGGAGATTAACGAAAATTCATGAATAAACCATAACTTATGAATCATTGATAGTAAGTGCAGGACATGGAAGCTTTTATCTCCTGCAATTATTACCAAATGAGTAGCTTATCTATACTTCTTATAAAGAAAAACCCTACTAACAGACATTAATGATTTTTGTATCTTAACATGCCACCTATCCACATCATCAATTCTTCTATCCAATCAATTATCCATGTCATCTCCACTAATATTTAGTAATCACTACATGGAAACTGCATATCATCAATTTCTTAGACCACCCAATTATTCTTATTAATAATTTAAAAAATATATAAGATGATTAATTGAATTTTGCATATTCACTTAGAAAAGATAATACATCACGTCTCTTATATTTTTTATTAGAATCTACAGTAGTTTCTAAAGCGATCCGCGCTGCAACACGCGTGGTATTCTTTTTAGTATGGCTATAAGTAAATGGCCACAAAATTTACTTCTTAGGCATGCTTATCTTCTTATCTAGCTTAAGAAAAACCCCAAACTTGTGGGCTTGTATAGTTTGTAGATTTTCAGATTAATCATGATGTTCTTGTGTGTGTTTGTGCTCTTTTAATGTTCATGACAAGATCCTCTAATTACATTCATGTTTTGATAGTTTTTATCCCGTTTTAAGAACCATCGGAAGCAACCCTGGCACCATATTTCAGAATATAGGAAACTACATTGACGTCCAAGGTACAAAGATGTTTGATGCATATCATCAGCTCCAACTCCACAAGTGAAGTTTGTTTCTGGTTAACTTGTAGAGTTTCATGCAATCCCGAATCTAAAGGAAGACCAACACTCTAGCTCGTGTGATCAAATACCCTTGTTGGCATGGTGTTGTAATCTGATTGATCTGAATACACTAAAATAGTAACTCTCGAGTGGGTCGGCGTGTCCAAGACATCTTTGTTCAAATGTATCTAAGAGAATAAGATGTCATATCATGTTACCTAGAAACAGTTTGTTCCCTTGACATTTGCTCATTTTTGTAGTCGTTGTTCTATAATATAAAACTGTATTCATGTTTGTTTTGTAAGAGAATAAGATGTTAGATCAAATTACTACTAAACATTTTGTCCTGTTGAGAGTGTCGATCTTCTTACCCATTGCTGTTGTTGTCGCATGTGGAACAACTGAATATAAATTGCTACCATCTTTCCTTGTCTGTGAGCTAATTATGTATAACACTTGAGCTTTCATCATAAAGAACAAATATTAGAATGACAGAGTGTTAATTGTGGAGCGTGGAATTGAATGTTACATTGAATTATTAAGGGAGGCTGTTATTTTATTGGTTAGCTTGGTCTACTGCTTGCAGTCGTATACCATATTTGCAATCAACTTGTTTAAGTTGTAAAAGAAAATTTGGGTTATATATGTGATCTAGATATGTTTAACAAGATCTCCATAAGGAGGCAGCTTACCTCGATTTAAGTTTATTTTTGCTATGCAAATGTACATAGTAAATCTTCATAAGAACGAGTTTTCTTACATACATAATAAGAAGTCCTTATATAGCAGAAGTCGCTTATAAGTCACATGGCTTTTCTAGAGCAAGCAGGGCAACTGACTGTAATGTGCGGGCCTGCTAGTTAAGAACATGCACTGAGTGACACATACTCTAGCTGCAGTCATGAAGAGCTAGCCAGGCCGGTCACGTGCAGTCCGCGAACCTTCTGGGAGTAGTCTATATATACGTGCGCGTGTATGCATTCCTCAAAGACTTCAGTTGATAACATTCGAAAGAAAAATATTCTTGGAACTGTGTGAAAGGATTTGATGCACTCGCACCCAAGGGGTTAAACAAAACGTAGGATTAGGAAGCATCGGGAGAGAGGGCGTGACCTGCCCTCACATTCTTCGAAGTAGTTAGCGCACAAAGACGACGTGTACATTGCTCAGTCGTCCTCCTCGCTTATCTGACTCGTTCGCGTGGACGGCCGCGAGCCGGCACGTGCGGCGCTGTCGCATGATCACTATTCACCCAACGGAACCATGCGTCACCAGACTTTGTGGTATTCCACGTTTCTGCACTTTGCTCCGTGCCAGAGGCTCGCATGTCCGTGCACTAGACTATGCCATCGTCCATCCGCGAGAAGCATCTCTCTCTGATCGTGCAAATGAGATTACATATATGACGATTCTTTTGTTCATACGAAATACCACCTCTATTATCAAATAAGTGGATGGGTGTTTGGCATTTGAATTTCTTCTACAAAAGTCCAATGCACTTTAAAATAGAAAAAATGCGTCTTTTCTTATCCTTCGGGAATTAAGCCCAATAGCATTTAGAGGTGGTGTTTTAAACAGGGGAGATGATGACTTGCACCTTTCCAATACATGTTCTACTTAACTCTATAATTTATTTTAAAATTTCTACATGTCCACTTATTTTGACAAAGGGATTATGTAAAAAGATATGAAATGCGGCGGAGGGGTGCAGTAGTAGACAAGTTCTGACATGCCGCTAGCTCCATGCCAGGACACTAGACACATCCCGATGCACACAAGGTCGTCGCATCGCACACAGCTAGCACAAATTAGCCATAGAAAAATCCATAAACTAGTGTTAAACCCGGTCGTGCACGTGGTGTCGCTCGCATTCCATACTCTGTTTCTACGGTCGAAACTTATCAGAACTTTTCTTAACACTAGTTAGTATGCAAGTGCGACACACGTCAATCTAATCACGGACTATGAAACTATAAATCAACTAAAAAATATTGAATTATTTGCGACAAAATAGTTTTCACCAAGTTCTTAGATTTCATGATTACAAAATCAACCAAACGTAAACAATAGTCATTCTACCCAATATATACCACATAGAAATTATAGAAATGTTTTCTTAGAAAAATATATAATTAACCCAATTTTAGATAAATGATTGGAGAAATAACCAGATAAGTCATGGCGCCGTCGTGTACTCCAGTAAGGATCTCATTGCTCATGCTCTAATGGCACCGAAGGTACGTAAGGCGCCACATGGTCTCGCTTTGGTACACGCCAAACACTGTGTCGTCCTCGAAGCCGGCGCATGTGTGTCTTGTGGTCTCCGTCACACAGGCTATGCTTATTTTTTACGACGTCCACCATGCAACAGACATAGGAGTGGTGCTGGTGAACGTGGCTTCTGTCGGTTGCGTTCTGGGCGTACATGTACTGGTTTTGAAGCCAACGGCGGACGACACATGGACAACTTATAAACCGATGGGTGCTGATGCTCGAGTGAGTTGTCAATAAATCTAGAACACTCGTCGTCTTTTCCCGAGCACGCGCAAAAGATTCAGGAAAGATTTATTTTACATATATAGAAAAGGAACCAAAAGACTGCCTAGCAAGACAAGGTCCTAAAAGAAACACGCGACTCCTAGATCCGTTCGGCCTTCACGCGCCCGCAAGACAAGGAGCCTCTTATCAATTAATCTAGAGTATCCGTCACGTATAAGAGCATCTCCAGCCGCGCCCCCAGGAGCCCCCTCGGGCGATCTTTTTAGAGCTGGTACACTGTTTTTTGTCCAGTCGCGCCCCAGAATGTCGAATAGCGTCTGTTGGGGCCTTTCTAGCGGCTGACGAACCCATGCCGAACTCAGCGCGCTGGTGGGCTGCTGGGTGCACCGGCGGAAGCGAAATCGCGTTTGTGGGCCAGCATAGTCAGGCAAAAGGCGACTTTTCCATACCCTCTTTCCCCTCCCTCGATGCATATCGTCCACCCTCGTTCTCTCCCTTGCCGATGTCGGCGTCGCCCCTCGACCCCAAACCTCCGCGCCGGCTAGAAGCCATTTCGCTGCCGCAACTCCCTGCCGTAGACACGCCAACCTCACTCCCTCCTCTAGATGAGCTCGCCAGTTCAAGGCGAGGCCACAGGCATTCGACTCTCCACCACGCCCGTGAGGTGTTCGGCGTTTTTCCTCTTCGGCAATGGACTCCGACGATGAGGAGAAGTTCGCCACTCTGATGGACGAGGAAGCTGACGCAGCCGTCGACGAGACCGAGCACCTCATGTGCCTCGCCGCTCTGGCCGCTCTATTTGCGCAGAACGTGAAACCCTGACGTGATGGATCATAGTTCTGTCGTCGGAAGGGCAAAGAGAGGCAGCGAGTGGAGGGCTATTGCATACTCTACGCCGACTACTTCGCCGATGCTCCATTGCACGACGAGGCAGTGTTTCGGCGCCAATTCCGCATGAGCCGGAAGCTCTTCCTCGACATTGTGCACGCAGTTCAGGAGTTCGACATCTATTTCATTTGCAAGAAGGATTGCACCGGGACGGTTAGATTCACCTCGCTCCAGAAGTGCACTGTGGCTATGAGAATGCTTGCATACGACGCTCCCGGCGATACCCAAGATAACTGCATGTGCATGGCTGAGTCCATCGTCTTTGAGTGTTTGACGATATTCTGTAAAGCAGTGGTGGCAGTGTTTGGCCCAAAGTACTTTAGATCATCCAATGCTGATGATACTACTCGGATCCTATCACAGAATGAAGCAAGATGATTTCCTAGGATGCTTGGAAGCATCGACTATATGCATTGGGCCTGGGAGAACTTCCTGTTTTCTTGGCAGGGGATGTACAAGGGCGCGAAAGGGTCTTGCAGGATAGATTTCCACTTTGACGGAGAAAGAGTTCTAAACAAGCAGCTGTAAATTCGCTTTTTTTTTCTTCAAAAGACCAAGTTGTTGATGGTTTTACAAAACGCTTCAGGTGCGTCACTTCGAGGAATTTAAACATAATCTCAACTTGACCAACTTGTGATTAAGGGAGCGTGTTAGAGATAGTATTGTAATTATACACGTACGTGTATTGCACTCTTGCCCGATCCCCTCTTGTACGCGTACGTGTATTGGACTCTAGTCCGGTCTCTTCCTGTACACGCTTGCATCGCGAAGTGCTGCATATTAATACGAACCAAATGGGGCTCGGGAAAATCATCCGAGTAGTCCCAAATCAATCTACCTGGACATAACTTTTACACAACCAACCTCTCCGATGTTAAATGTGTGATCTTGTAAGAAGCTCGCCATTGGCACGAGGCTGGCGGCGCAATTACTCACTGCCTGATCCAACAAGCAATGTGGGCGGATCATGCTCCATGTTTCTCCCTCGCAATGTGTAGTTCTTCTTTTTTATGTTTCTGATCTTCTCTATTTTCTTTTTTGAGAACGATCTTCTCTTTCTTGTTCATGAACTACTTTTATTTTGATAAAGCAAATATATTAATATCAAGATGATACCAAATACATCCAGCTTCTGCAACAACATAATGTTTATAGCTAGTCTCTACATTAAGGATGCAGGTAGCTAAAAAGTAAAGCAAAAAAGAAAGTTTAAAAGAAAGACCCCATTGGAGCGATTAGAGCGTTGCAGCAGTATTAACAAATCAAAATCATTGAAAACACCTAGACTCCGAATAAGGTTCTCCAGAGTGATGTCTCAGGAAGGTAACAATACACAAGCTTTGTCGTCGCCCTATCTGACCATAAAAGGCAGATCGTGGCTTTTTACCCCGGAGATGTCCAATATCCAGACAATGCCTTCATCAAGGAAACGACTATAGAGCCGCCACTGGCACAACCAATAAAGATCAGACTTGAGGATTTCACCCCGGAAATTGAAACCTAGAGCTTAAGGAGCACCACCAAGAACGAAGTCATCCTGTGTCGCTGCCTCCACTTAACGAGAATACTGCTACATTCGCTGAGCATCCGGCTAAAGATCATCACGTAGACGGTTTAAAGTGGACATAGCCACACAAAAGAACGACATAGCCACCGAGTATGCATCTTCTTCCCAACCTCTACAAGTACTCACTAGGATAGCCACTGATATTAAACGATCTCGACTTGACACGAGCATTCGAGATTATACCTTCAGAGCCTAACTGTTCTTCAAACATGACCGCCTTGATACGTCAACACCTTGGTAATCGGGGCCAACAAGATGCCGGTGTCGATGTACCCAAGAGTTGACATGATGCACCTTACATTCGCCTTGAGCCAAGGACGTTGCCTTCTACGGCGTTGGATATGCACCTGCATCACAGGCGCAGGACATGGAGAACCAAAAGGCATGAGGTGGCATCCTTAGAGCACGAGCCTTCCCGGAGCACGGAAAGCCGGAGTAGGCAGGAGGGTGCTGTGTGTTGGCAACCAAAACACGGATCGGACAGGATGCTTCCGCCATTGTCGGCCATGAGTGGGGGTGGGCATATAACCGATAACCGAACAACCGAACCGAGTTAACCTGAACCGAAGCCGAAACCACCGAAACCGATTCCATGAGTGCTGACCTCGGTTAGCAATTGTGAGAAACCAAACTTAGTTCGGTGAGTTCGGTGCTCACCCACGGTCCACCGAATTGACCGAAACACCGAGACATGTATATGTTCCCGTGCATGCCCTAATCCTCCTAGTCTCGTGCGCCTCCACAAGCAGAGCCCGCACGCTCCAATCGCCCATTGATTTCCCTACCCAATCCTCTCACGGAAACCGCGCCCTGGATTAATCTCCCTATATTAGCTCTGCTGCCTAGATGCATCAGCTCGACGCTCCCTCGCAGGCCACGAGACCGTCCGTACAAGCTCCGCACCGCCGCACTGGAAGGAAAAATCTGCCGCTGCAATCCACGGGAAGCGACTATATCTGTGTTCCTCGTGGAACACTTCTGGTAGTCCGTATGCTATTTTTCAGTCCGCCCTATTTCTTCAATCGATCCAAGTTCTCCTATGTACTTGTTGATTGCTTGCTGCTAGCCTGTGAATACTTGTTGACTGTCGATGCTTTGTTGATTTATTTTCTAGGGTGTCGTCCGAGGCAGAGGAATCACAGGCGCTTGTTCGTTCCCATGTTGACTCCATGGTCGTGGAGAATGAAGATAGCCAGCGGTGGGCGCCTGCGAATTTTTCTGTACATAATTTGCAGCCTTTTTTTTTTAGAAGACATAATATGAAGTCAATCGGCTGTACCAACCCATTCCCATCTTATATTGCATCCGTAGAAATTTGCAGCTTGAGCTCTTGCTATGAAAATTTGCAGCTGACCATACGTAAGCCTGCTTATGTCTTGCCTGTTGGTGCAGTTTGGGGTTATCTCACCTTGTTTTCGTGAGAGGAAGCGGTGCGTATGTGCCTCTCTATCTCACTTTTTTCTCTAACGTGTATTCGCTAGCCGAGATAATAGACAGCTCCGGTCCCAGCTAGCATTAGCAAGTATTCTACTCGATGAGACCAGCCCAGCCTAGCGCCCCAGGCCAGCTTTTCCATTCGGCTGTTTCCTCGTGTACTCGCTAGCTCTGACAGAGGAGATGAACACGAGGGAGAGAGGTTTGTGCTGCGCGCAATCTGCAGCGTTTTCTGTTTCTCCTTTTATTCAACAGAAACAAACGGATGCCGTACCGATCGCTCGATCTTACCGGGTCATGCCATCCCATAACCGATCGTGGCGTCGAGGCCCTAGATACCTGCGAGTGGCGCACAGACCGCGTCCACTCCTAACAACCTGAAGCTACGAGTTTTCTGACAGCTAACTGAACGACTGAAGCTAACTGAATAACGAAAAGGAAACAAACAAAGACACCTAACTACAGAGATTTGGATGGAGACAGGGTTTAAGCCAACAATCTCCCCCTCAACTCTGGCTCACGTCGACGATCCCCACCTTTCCGCGTAGCTCCTCGAAGCGAACACGGCCAAGTGCTTTTGTCAGGATGTCGGCCTTCTGTTCTCCTGTCCCGATGAATTCCACAACCACCATGCCTTTCTCGACGCAGTCTCGAATGTAATGATAGCGTAGATCGATGTGCTTACTGCGATCATGGAGTACCGGGTTCTTGCAAAGTGAGATGGCTGACTTGTTGTCGATGTAGAGGACGGTGGGAGCTGCGTCCAGACTGAGCAGCTCTCCAAGTAGCCGTGCCAGCCACACGCCCTGGCGCGCCGCTGTGGCCGCCGCAATGTATTCGGCTTCACAGGATGATGTCGCAACGACCTGCTGCTTCTGTGACTGCCAGCTGATAGGGCTTGAACCAAGAAAATACAGCATACATGTCGTACTTTTCCTGGTATCCACATCTCCTGCGTGATCTGAATCACTGAAACCAATGAGTGTCTCTTGGTCACCGCGTCTGTACACGCATCCATGCGTTAGTGTGCCTGAGATGTAGCGTAGCAGGTGTTTCACGGCTGCGAGGTGATCAGCTGCAGGTGCTTCCATGAATCTGCTCAGAAATCCAACTGCAAATGCAATGTCAGGGCGCGTGTGTACCAGATACCGCAGGCTTCCAATGATGCTGCGATAGAGGGTGACATCCACGGTGGCCTCCTTGCTTTCCTTGCTCAACTGACATCTGTTCTCCAGCGGTGTCCGAGCTGCATTGCATCCTGCCATCCCTGCCTTCTCAAGGAGCTTAGTCGCATATGCTGTCTGCACAATTGTGGTGCGACCATGTCCTTGCTTGACCTCCAGGCCAAGGTAGTACCTGAGCAAGCCGAGATCGCTCATACTGAAGAGTGTCTGCATCTCGGCCTTGAACTTCTGAACCTCCACCTGCTGAGCACCAGTGATGACAAGATCATCCACGTAGACACCTACAATGAGCAGCGTGTCCTTGCTCCCCCGTGAGTACACGCCATGCTCGGTGGCGCTTCGAGTGAACCCAAGTGATGCGAGACTCGAATCCAGTTTCGCGTTCCAGGCGCGCGGGGCTTGACGCAGACCATACAGCGCTTTATGGAGCCTGTAGACGCCGTGTTCTTGTCTATCAGCAGTGAACCCTGGCGGCTGCGACACGAACACCACTTCCTCGAGATCACCGTTCACAAACGCGGATTTGACATCCATATGATGCACTTCCCATCCACGGTGAGCTGCAAGTGCGAGGATCAGCCGTACTGACTCCAGCCTTGCCACTGGCGCAAACACTTCTTCAAAATCTACGCCAGCCCTCTGAACATATCCCTTTGCGACGAGTCTTGCCTTGTGTTTAACAATGTTGCCGTGCTCGTCGCGCTTCAGCTTGAACACCCATTTGAGTCCAATTGCTCGATGTCCAGGCGGTAGAGTGGTGAGCGTCCAAGTACCATTTTCATCAATAGACTGAAGTTCATCCAGCATCGCGTGGCGCCAGCAGTTCTCTCGCTCCGCCTCCGCGAATGTTGCCGGTTCCTCCCCGGCCATAAGGTGCAGCTCCTCCTCGTCGTCGGAGGAAGGAACCAGCGGCCTAGGTGCCCTCTGTGGGACACCGCCCTCGCCACCTGCGATCTCGCTGACAAGCCTGAAGCGATGCGGCCTGCTGGAGCTGTCGTCGGCGTCCAACATCTCCGTGTGCACTGGCGGCGGTGACACGATCGCCGCGGGCCGTGAGACTGGCGTCTGCACCAGCGGGGATGCAGGTGAGCTGTTGTCGTTGTCGAGCTCGGACCCACCGTCGCCATGGCCTGCCGTTTTCTCCTTTTCAGCTTGCTTCTCGTCAGGCGAGTGTACCGGGGCAGAGAAATTCACATTTTTCTCTGCCGCGGCAGAAACTTCCGCGTAGTCCGGGTACTCGACGACGAACTCGCTGCTCGCCGGTGTCTCCCCCGGCGCCTCCCAATTCCAGCGTGCCTCCTCGTCGAAGATGACGTCCCTAGAGACGTGCACGCGCTCAGATGCCGGATCGTACATGCGGTACGCCTTTGAGCCTGAGTCGTAGCCGATGAAGACCATGGGCGAGCTGCGATCGTCGAGCTTCTGCAGGTGCGGCTTCGCCGTCTTGACATGGCCTACACAGCCGAAGACACGGAGGAAACGCACGTCCGGCTTCACTCCATGCCAGGCTTCGTAGGGGGTCATGCCGTTGACGGTGCTCGTGTACGCGCGGTTCAAGATGAACGCCGCGGTGAGCACCGCCTCGCCCCAAAACTGGTTGGGGACACGCTTGGCCTTCAGCATCGATCTCGCCATGTTCAGCACTGTTTGATTTCGCCGCTCCACCACGCCATTCTGTTGGGGTGAGTACGGCGCGGTCAGGTGCCGCTGGAATCCCTTCTCTTCGCAGTGCCGATAGAACGTGGCCGACATGAACTCGCCGCCGCGGTCAGTGCGCAGCACGTGCAGCTTGTGTCCGCACTCGACCTCCGCCGCTGCCTGGATCTTGACGATGGCTCTTGCAGCTTCGTCCTTCGAGGTGAGCAGCTCCACCCACATGTACCGGCTCCGATCATCGATGAGCAACAGGATGTACCGGCGACCCCTTGGCGTAGGCGGCGTGATCGGCCCGCAGAGGTCACCATGGACCAGCTCGAGGGGGCGTTGAGCCCTGAAGCGAGTTTTCTGCGGGAACGGGAGGCGGCGTTGCTTGCCAGCAAGACACGCCTCGCAGAGCTCATCTGCGTGCTCCACCGCGGGCATGCCGTGGACCAGTCCGCCGCGCGACATCTTTTGCAGACCATCGAAGTGGAGATGGCCTAGGCGTGCGTGCCACCTCCAAGCATCAGACAGGGCTCCCACGGCGAGGCAGACCGGGAGAACGGGCCGGAACGTGAGCCTACACAACCGATTCGACGAGCGCCTCACCTTGGCAATGAGTCTCCGGCGGCGATCGCGCATGGTGAGCACGCCACGGTGGATCTGAATGTCGTACCAGCTCTCGTCCAGCTGGCCCAGGCTCACCACGCTGCTCTGCAGCGCAGGTATGTAGAAGACGTCGCTGAACGAGCGGTGGTCTCCTCCGTCGATGGCGAACACGACGGTGCCGCGCCCTTGGATCTCCACGACCGAGCCGTCCGCGAACCGCACTGTGCCGGCCACGGAGCGATCCAGCTCAGCGAACGCGGCCAGCGAGCCCGTCATGTGATTCGTGGCCCCCGTATCGAGGTACCACGTTTCACCTTCGTCTTCCTTGTCGAGAGCCGGCGTGATCACCGCTCTCTGCTCGTTGAGGAAGATTTGGCCCCCCGTGTGTACCGGCATGTCCTGCGCGGCCATCATCACCGCGGCGTCAGGTACGATGGCACCTGGCTCGCGTCGGTGGATCTCCACGACTCTCGCCATGTTCAGACGCGGGTCGTCGTCTTCCTCCGCCTGAACGAGGTGCGCCGCGCCGGTAGCAGAGTTCGCCGCGGCGGCCGCGGCCTCGTCGCGTTGCCGTTTGTGACATTCACGGGCCCAATGGCCCTTCTTCCCGCAGTACTTGCACTTTTCACGGTCGATCACCTCGCCGTTGGGTCCGCGCGCCGGTGGAGCTTGCTGTCGCGGTTGTGAGTGCTTGCCTCCGTCACTCCGGCCGCCACCTCGCGCGTCAGCCTTGGCCGCACCACCGCCGCCGCGCGGTTGCTTCTTGCGAGCTTCCCACTGCTGCTCGGTGAGAAGGAGTTGTCCGCTCCCGCTGCCGCTGCCGCCGCGGTCCTCGTCGAGGCGCGCCTCGCACGCGCGCAGGTGGCCGGTGACCTCCTCGACCGTCAGGGTGGCTGGATCCATCAACGTGTCAATAGAGAACGCGATCTGGACGAAGCGAGACGGCACGACGGCGAGGAATTTTCTGACGACCTTCTCCTCGCTGATGGTGTCGCCGTAGGAGCGCAGAGAGGCCACGATGTTGCTTATCCTCATCGCGAACTCGTCGATCTTCTCTGCATCCTTGAATGCCACCGTCTCGAACTCTGCACGGAGTCTGCGCAGGTGCGTCTCCCGCACCCGATCACTCCCCTGGGATTGCATACGGATTGCCTCCCACGCGGCCTTGGAGGACCCCTTGCCTATGAGCATACAGTGCATGTCCGTGGGAGTGGATCGAAGCAGAGCCGCCATGGTCTGCTTGTCCTCCCGGCGAGGGACATCGTCGTCCTCGATGGCATCCCACAGGGACGCCGCCTGCAGGTTTACCTCCATCACCATCGCCCAATGGTTGTAGTTGGAGCGCGTCAGCATCGGGAAGGACAGGTTCGCCGTGCTCCCGCCAGACTCGCGCACCAGCTGGCGCACGACCATCTCGCCACCGCCGCTGCTGCCGCCGCGGCGTGACAGACTCCGGCCACGGCTCAGCGAGCGCCGTCGCTGGGCGGGTGGGGGAGTCGGTGTCTTGCCCGAGGGGGAGAGGGGGAGCACATCGGAGGAACCATCTTTTTCTCCGAGCTCGCCGGCCTTCCCTTTCTGAGCATCACCAGTCATGGTCGCCTGATCGCAGTGCTCTGATACCAATTGTTTCCTCGTGTACTCGCTAGCTCTGACAGAGGAGATGAACACGAGGGAGAGAGGTTTGTGCTGCGCGCAATCTGCAGCGTTTTCTGTTTCTCCTTTTATTCAACAGAAACAAACGGATGCCGTACCGATCGCTCGATCTTACCGGGTCATGCCATCCCATAACCGATCGTGGCGTCGAGGCCCTAGATACCTGCGAGTGGCGCACAGACCGCGTCCACTCCTAACAACCTGAAGCTACGAGTTTTCTGACAGCTAACTGAACGACTGAAGCTAACTGAATAACGAAAAGAAAACAAACAAAGACACCTAACTACAGAGATTTGGAGGGAGACAGGGTTTAAGCCAACATCGGCCACATGCACATCGGTCTATTCGGTACAAACCCGATGACCGAACCGAAGTTGCTGCAGACCGAACTGTCGGTCATGTTAAATAGCAGAGACCGATCGGTCCAAGTTATCTCAGAACCGAAATTTAAAAATCACCGAAGCACCGAACCGAACGGTGACATCCTTAGAGCACGAGCCTTCCCGGAGCACGGAAAGCCGGAGTAGGCATGAGGGTGCTGTGGTTGGCAACCAAAACACGGATCGGACAGGATGCTTGGGTCATTGTCAGCCATGAGCACACCGGCATCCCGGCATCCCACACAAAATTACGGCCACTTAGTGCACAGCAAGCAAGCCATTAGTCATGCAGGTTTGCAGGCCCCAGCCTCACATTCAAGTCAGCATGTACTTGGCGAGGAGGGCATGCACTCCAGGTCTCGTTGGGCCCATCGGGTTGCGCTGCCCCAAGCAGGAATTTTGTTTCAGGTCTACAGGTAAACTCCAGCCAGATCGCGTTCATAAGTGGCAGCTAATCCGGGGACTGACTGCTAGCCTCCAGGTGCACACCGGCCGAGATGAGGCAGCTGAACCCGCGAATGGCTGCCAGCCTGCAGGCGCACTCTGTCAGTTTCGCTCCTGAAACTCGAGTGCTCACTGTAGCGTTTCCGAAAACGAGCTCAAGAGAGAGAGGTTGTGCCGCGTAACTGCGTACGGCTTTTCTGTTTCGCTTTCCTTTTATTCATAACAGAATCAAATACGTGACCCTAACTATGCGCTACGATCCGGATTACTCGTGCCATCCCACGAGGCCGTTCGTGCTAAGCCACGATCCTACAGAAACGGAAAAGATCCCGCTGTGATCGAACACAGAACAGGCTGCAACGGTCATGCGACTGCACCCGTGCCTATCTACCGAAAAACATAATTCAATTGAAAGCTATAAACTACTGACGACGAGATTAGTGACATAACAAATCACCCCCCTAATCTTGTCGCCCCCTAACTCATCTTGGCTACGCCAATTCTGCTCCTCAGCCCTGAAAGCGGATTCTCCCAAGGGCCTTCGTCAGTATATCGGCGAGCTGCGACTCCGTGTTGATGTAGTCGATCTCGAGGTCACCTTGCTCCACATAGTCACGGATCAGATGGTATCGAGTGTCGATATGCTTGCTCCGATCATGAAATACTGGGTTTTTGGTGAGGGAGATCGCAGACTTGTTGTCAACAAGCAGTCTCGGTGACTTTGCCTTCTCATTCAGTAATTCTCCCAGCAGTCTGCCAAGCAAATACCCTGACAGGCAGAGGTGGCGGCTGCGATGTACTCAGATTCGCAGGACGATACCGCCACCACTCTTTGTTTCTGCGATTGCCAGCTGGTCGCACCTTCTCCCAGGAAGAACACCATTCCAGTCGTGCTCTTTCTGTCATCGACATCTCCTGCTAGATCAGCATCACTGTATCCAAGCAACTTTGGCGTCCCTGTACCCTTTCCATAACTGACACCAAAGTTCAGAGTACCTGCAACATACCGTAGAATGTGCTTCACTGCGGCTAGGTGCTCTGACGTCGGATTCTCCATGAATCTGCTCACGTAACCAACCGCAAACGAGATGTCTGGCCTCGTGTGGACAAGGTACCTCAAGCTCCGCACGATACTGCGATACTCCGTCTTGTCCACCGGCTTGCCCGTGCCGGTTTTGCTCAGCTTCAATCGAGGTTCCATGGGAACTGAACACGGGTTGCAATCCTCCAACCCAGCCTTCTGCAGCAATTTTCTTGCGTACCATTCCTGACAGAGCTTGATCTGTCCATCTTGCTGCAGCACTTGGATCCCAAGGTAATAGCTCAGCTCGCCGAGATCACTCATTTTGAACAAACTTGTCATCTCAGGCTTGAACTTCGTCACCTCCTCGATGGATGCTCCCGCAATGATGAGATCATCCACGTATACGCCAACAAGGAGCATACTCCCAGCATCTCCTCGCCGGTATACCGCATGCTCGGACTCACTGCGCTCAAACCCGAGTCCGCGAAGGCTGGTATCCAACTTCGTGTTCCAGGCCCTCGGTGCCTGACACAGTCCGGAGAGGGCTTTCTCCAATCGAAGCACCATGTTCTCCTTGCCGGCGACGACGAAACCGGGCGGCTGCTCGACGTAGACTTCCTCGATTAGCTCGCCGTTGAGGAATGCGGTCTTTACATCCATATGATGTATAGGCCATCCGTAGTGTGCGGCGAGCGCGATCAGGACACGCACGGTCTCCATTCTTGCAACAGGAGCAAAGACTTCCTCGTAGTCCACCCCCTGACGCTGCACGTATCCCTTTGCCACCAGACGGGCCTTGCACTTCTGCACCTCGCCCTCGGCATTCCTTTTGAGATTATACACCCATTTTAGTCCAATGGCGCGGCGACCCGGTGGCAAGGCAGTGAGTCACCACGTCTTGTTCGCCTCGATGCTCTCAAGTTCTTCAGCCATCGCAGCACACCATGCTTCATCCTTCTCAGCATCTGCTAGACACAGTGGCTCGTCGACGGTGAGCATGCACACATCTTCTTCCTCCAGTTCCACCGTGTCCGTGGTGTCGAACAGGTTTTGCAGCGCTCGGTATCGTCGAGGCGCTTCCTCTCCTGGTGATGGCTGCGATGCATTGGACGGAGGCGAGACGAATTCTACCTCCGTCGTGGTTGGCACGGCTGGAGTGACTGCAATAGACGGAGATCCCGTCCTCTCGTCAGCAGGTGCAGGGCTCGATGGTGACCCTGGCGTTCCCGTGCCTTGCGCGCCGTGTCGCTGTGGGCTGGCAACTGCGACAGGCAGAATGAAGTTGTCGACAGTGAAGGTCTCCGGTGTGCTTCCGTGTGGCGTGTGGTGCTCGCCGCTGGTCCATTCCCACGCTGCATCCTCGTCGAATACGATGTCTCGAGATACATGACCTCGATCCGTTGCTGGGTCGTACACACGATAAGCAGCAGTGCCAGGCTCGTATCCAAACAACACCATCCGAGTGCTTCTATCTTCCAGTTTCTTCAGGTTTGGCCGCGCCGTCTTGACGTGAGCGACACACCCAAATACACGCAGGTGTTGCACGCTTGGTTTCTTCCCGTGCCAAGCTTCATAGGGGGTTTTGCCGCTGACACTTTTCGTCGTGCCGCGGTTCAGAATGTACACAGCAGTAGTGACAGCTTCCCCCCAAAATCTGACGGGCACTCCTTTGGCCTTCAACAAGCACCTCACCATACCCACAACTGTCTGGTTTCTCCTCTCAACCACTCCGTTCTGTTGTGACGTATATGGTGCCGTCAGTTGCCGCATCACCCCGCGATCAGCAAAGTACTCACCAAGCTCGTTGGAGGTGAACTCTCCTCCTCTGTCAGTACGCAGCATCTTCAGCTTGCACCCGCTCTGCAGTTCTGCTGCTAACTGAAAGTGTTTGATCGCGGCTCCGGCTTGATCCTTGGTGGCGAGCAGGTGGATCCACATATAACGGCTGTGATCATCAACCAGCAAGAGAAAGTACCGTTTCCCTCTTGGGGTGGGCGGATCGATCGGTCCGCAGAGATCCGTGTGTACCAAACCGAGGCGATCACCTGCTCTGTTGAAGGCTTGGCGAGGAAATGGCGCACGCTTGTGCTTCCCGGCGAGGCAGGCGTCACAGAGTTTGTCCACCTCGTCGAGGAGAGGCAGCCCATGCACCATGTCGCCCCTGGATAGTCGACGTAGTGCCTCGAAGTGAGTATGTCCGTACCGGGCGTGCCAGCGCCAGGCGCTCTCTCCTCCGTGCGCCGCGAGACAGACAGGTTGCGAGAGCGTGAGGTACAGGATGTACAGGGCGTCCGCGGCTGCGAGGTACACGTGCAAGCAGCTTTCCATCGGGGTCGCGCAGACGAAGCCATCCATGGTGGATGTGGGTATCGAAACCCAGCTCGTCCAGCTGCCCCAGGGACACGATGCTGCTGCATAGCCACGGTATGTAATACACCTCTGTCAGAGTGAGGTGTGCTCCGTTGCGGCAGGTGAATAGGATAGTTCCTCGCCCTTTGATGTCCACGGAGACGGTGCCGCCCACTGTCGTGTCCAGCTCGGAGAAGAACTCGCGTCTGCCGCACATATGGTTGCTAGCGCCTGAATCCAGGAACCACGCGGTGTCGCACGCCCCCTCCTGCTTGCGCGATCTCGCCTGGGAGCGCTCCTCGTTGAGGAGGACATGCTCGGTGCCGTGCGTGTTCTGGCCCACCACGGTGAGCGAGCACAGACGTGCCACGTACAGGGCCGCCTCTTCTTCCTCCTCTGGTACCTTCGCGAGATTGACTCGCTCCTTTCGCTCTCGCCGTGGTTCTGGGCAGTACTTGGAGATGTGGCCGGCGAATTTGTTGCAGTTGTAACACTTGATTTTTGACATGTCACGGTCGCCGTCTTCGTGCGCTCGCTGGCCACCGTCGCGGCCTGACTGCTGCTGCTGCTGCTGCTGCTTTCCCTTTCCCTTCTGCTTGGACTTTCCACTGCTGCCCGATCCTTGTCCAGACTCACGTTGTCTGCGTCGAGCTTCCCACTGCTCCTCCGTGAGCAGTAATCTGCCGCCCGTGCTCTGCGTCGAGGCCGCGGTGCCTCGCTCTTCTGCGGTGCGCAGGCGCCCGATTAGCTCTTCGACTGACAGCGTGCGAAGATCCAAGAGGGTCTCTATGGAGCAGGCCATCTGCGCGTATCGGTCGGGGACGACGCGCAAGATGCGTTGCACGATTGACAGCTCCTGCACCGTGTCGCCCATCGACCGCAGGTTGTTGACGATGGTCATGAGCCGCATGCCGAACGCTTCGAGGGTTTTCCCATCCCGGAACGCGATCAGCTCCAGCTCCTTCCGCAGACGCTGCGCAGTGGCCTTGCGGACGTGCTCGGTGCCGACGCGCATCAGCCTCACCGTGTCCCACGCCTCCTTCGCCGTGGATTTCACGGCGAGCATCCCCACCATCTCCGGTGGCACCGCCCGGATGAGAGAGGCGAGCGCGGCCTTGTCGTTCGCCACGCTCGTGGGATGCCCCTCCACCGCCGTCCACATGTAGCAGGCCTCCAGGTTTATCTGCATCACAAGGGCCCACTTGATGTAGTTCGTGGCGGTGAGGATCGGCCATACCACGTTCCCGCCGGTGAAGACGCGCTCCTGGACGGTCCGCTCGTGGACGACGATTTCCCCGCCGCTCCGCTGCGATCGGCTCCGACCACGGATCTATCTCCGTGTCCGTGGTGGAGTCTCTGAACGCGGCCCAGGCGTCCTGGATCGATCTGTTGAACGTGCAGATGGCGATCCCCCTTTCGCCGCCGCCTTGTTGCCGCCTCCGTCATCCCCCTTGCTCGACATGGCCCAAGAACGCTAACAACGCTCTGATACACTCTGGCCAGATCGCCGTCATATGAGAGGTAGCTGATCCAGTGTCGGCTGGTTGCCTGCCGGTGTTGTCCGGACAGATCAAGGCCAGCTAGCGGTTCCCTGCTTGCCTGCAAGTGTTCCCCGGCCAGATCGCGGTCAGAAGAGGCAGGTGTTCATGTACTACTGTATACTCTTCTCCTTCGATTAATGAAAAGCAGCTCCTACTGCATTTTCGTCAAAAAAATAATTACCAATTGCTGCCGGTATGGAGACTGACGCTGGCGGCGAGCATGGCCATGGATTAATCTGCGAGCGGTTCCTTTCATGAAAGATTGCCGATGCATGGTTCAGGACGTGGCAGACAGGTTGTGGGTGAAATACAACTGCAGACTCGCGTGACCCTCAGCCATCCTAGCTAGGTACAGAGCCTTCACAAAAGAAAAGGAGACGGGTGGACATTTGATCGCGCTCGCAAAACCAGACCGCTGATGTTAAACCTTCATGAACATACTTAGACTAGCCACAATGGGAGTAACATAGGTGGTATCATAAGTGACACATAAGCAAAAAAGATGACGTGGCACTCATTTAATGAGGAGAGAGGTGTTAGTGGTATCATAGGTAGATACCGTAACATAACGTGTTCCAAGACAAGATGAGTCTATAGTCTAATAAATATATTACCTTATGATACCACAAATATGTTACTATGCATTGTGGAAGTGGTAACATAAACTAGTATATCATATGCATGATACTAGTATATGATACTCTCCATTGTGACTAGTCTTAAACATCCAGTCATCCACCGACACAAGCCATGACTGCAGTCATAAATGGCTAGACAGGTCGGTTGCCTACTCGCCTGCAGTCCGTGAGCCTAGCTTCCAGGAGTACTTATATATGTGCGTGTATAGTTTCTTCAAAGACACAAGTTGATACCACTAACAAATCAATGTATAGATATTCTTAGAAACATCAGAGGATTGGTGTACGCTGAAAGTGGTTAAGCAAAACATAGGATTAGGAAGCATCGGGACAGAGGCCGTAACCTCATGTAACATTCTTCCAATTTGGTTTGGCATTCATCCTCCTCCTCGCTTCCCTCGGTCGCTGGCATGGACCGCCGTGTGCCTGCACAGGCCGCGTTGTTGCCTGATCACCATTCAACAAAGGGGACCATGCGCAGCCAGACTTCGTTGTAGGGGTGCTTCCCGCACTTGGCTCTCTGCCAGCATCGCCGGAGAGACCGGAAATCGGAGACCTAAAAGATAATCTGTATATTTTTTTTCTAAAGAAGGAAATAGATATTTAATTTAAATACCGCTTTGGCCACGATTTGAACTCGAGACCTCTGTCTGCTCTGATACCATATTGAATTGTTGCACTAGCTAATTATCTTTAAAGTCCGAACTGATGGAAAGGACTAGCTAATACATTATATTCTTTACAAGATAATTTGTATAAGCCTTCAACAACGGTTTGGAGATGTGGTGAACCATTTTCAAATTGGGCTAGATGTAACTTGTTGGTAAGGGGGGTGAGATGGGGAGTGATATGATTAGAAGGCGGTGCTAGGATAAAACAATTCCCCAATAGCTTTATCCACGGAATAATTCTGCTATAATTAGTTTAACATATACAGATACAAATAAAAAATGTGAATTTTATAATGACCCTGGCCCAAGTGTGACAAAACCACAATCCTATGTAGTTATTTTTTAATACGAATCTGTTGACATGAATATAATTTACTCTTTAGCACAATTAGAGTAAGACGGATCAACATCTCTATAATTTTTGGCAAGTAGAACTTAGTTATCCCACTGTCTTACATATTAGGAACGGCGGTGAGTCCAACCACTAGTAGAAAAACCCCTATAGATTCTTACCTTTAGTCCGGGACCAGAGGGGAAGGGGCAAACGTTCGTGTCGCCTCGAACCCTTTTAGTCTCGCGTCGTAACACGGCTCAGAACTAACAGTCGTCTGGCAACCATTCGCGTCGCCTCAAACACTTTTAGTCCCAGTTCGTAACACGGCCCGGGACTAAAAGTCTGTATGGCAACCCTTCGTCTAGCCTAGGAGCATTTAGTCACGGGTCGTAATACGGCCCGGGACTAAATGCCAAAACCGTTTGCCTCCCGCGCTTTGGAAGTTGTTCCACCGTTAGGAGAGGCTTAAAAATAGAGAAATTCTAATTGCTAGAGTAACCGCGGCCACTCTCTTCTTCCTCTTTCTCTCCTCGCTTCATCCTTCACCATTCTCCATCGTGGGAATTGAGCTGTTGAATGTGACCACACATGGTAGGATTCTCGAAGTCGCCTACACGAACGAGAGCAAGAGGATTCCGGGTCTTCTTAACCTCTTGAAGCAATGGCTCTGCGAGGATGGCGAGGATTTTCTTGGCCTTGATCTCGAGTACACGACCAATCAAAAAGATGTGGCCGTCATCCAAATTGCTCACAAGAGGCATGTCCTTCCAATGGGTAAGGTAACACAAACTTCTCCGATCGATCTTTTTCTCTCTTTCTTTTCCCAATTTTCTCCTCGATCTTATTTTGGTTATATATATATGATCGGAAATTGCATAGGATAGCAACATGTGTATCCATGTGTATTCATATAGCAATGTATTGGAAATTCCATAGGATAGCAACATGTGTATTGGAAATTCATATAGCAATGTATTGGAAAATCCATAGGATAGCAACATGTGTATCCATGTGTATTCATATAAATATAGCAATGTATTGGAAATTGCATAGGATAGAAACATATACGTGTATTCATGTGTATGATCATACAACAATGTATTGGAAATTCCATTTAATTTGTTCCCATTTGAATCCTATATGTGCATTGGAAAGAATAAACTTGTTGAAGCGGCGTTTAACATTTGTTCTATTTATTGTTGTAATGAAACAATATACTTGTTGCAGCGTATTAATATGTGTTTCATTTGTTGTTGCATTTGAAACAATATATTATTGCAACGGTATTAAGATCAATTTTTTTCCATTTGTTGTTGCGTTTGAAACAATATATACTTGTTGTAGCGGTATTAACATTTGTTCCATTTTTTTGTGGCGGTAGTGACAAAAAATAGTTTAGAACTCCTGGATTTCCTTGTCAACAACGGCATACGTTTTGATGGCGTTGATATAAGGAATGACAAGTCCAAGATGAGGAACACCTAGGGTATTGAGATACCATCTCAGTGCCATATTGGTCTTCAGAATCCGTTCCAGGTTAAGTATGAAAAGACTTTGATGGCTGATATTGCAGTCGCATTGATCGGCGAGAAATACCGTGACATGAAGAAAGATTTCCACGGTTGGCAGCACAATTTTTGGGAGAAGAGCCCACTTGACCAGATCAACATTGCTTATGCAGCCATCGATGGGTACATTGCCTACGAGTTGTACTGTGTTATCAGTATCTTTAGCTATGGACAGCGTCACCTAGTGCCCCGTTCTCCTATTGTTTGGGATTCGGAGGACGAGCTGCTCGAGTAGATGGGAGCCTCTTGTGACGTTTTGTCACACCTAGTTCCATTTTTACAAGTACCGCGTGTGTGTCGTCACTATATATATATATTATGTACTGCTTGGTGTCGAGCCTCTCGTGACGTGATGCTTAATTATATCTATATTTATATTCCCTAGAAGGCTTTATGTAGTACTATATATTATATCTACATTAATTATGTCCTTGTTTAATTATATATTATCCGAGCAAGCTTAATGAAGCAATGGATGTTATATGTGATGAAATTTTGAAATTTTAATTTGACATCCGAGCTATGTTGAAATTTGGAGTAAGAGAAAAAAATCTATCCGAAGAAATGTTGAAATGACTAACAATTTGGAGTAAATTGTGTACATATGAATCTATATATAATGATGGAAAATATGGTATGAAAGGTGGATCATATATATTTGAACTTCTCTAATTTTTCTAATCTACTTAGACAATATCATTTTCCAATTTTTTATTTTACGGATATTCAATATTAAAAAAGCAACAAAATTTATTATTATTTAAATTAATTAATGATTATTTGAATTCAAGATTATCATTACTTATTTATTTTTATTTAACTAAATAATTTTTTGGATTCAGAAAATAAAGACGTACGACACCATAGTTCAAAGTTTAACATGATTGACATCGTACTATTGTTAGTAAAACATGGTTTGTTTCTTAGAATCTGAGAGGGAAGGAACCCAGAAGTTAAGCGTGTTGAGAGTGGAGCAGTCTGAGCATGGGTGACCTACTGGGAAGTGTTAGAAATAATAGAGACTAAATGAAACGGAACATCAGGGAAAAAAAGAAAATAATAATAAAAAATGATACAGTCCCGCGTTGTATTACTACCCGGGACTAAAAGTGGTGCACCGGGAGCGACCCCGTGGGGTGCCCTCTAGTTGCGGTTTGTGGTCTAGCGGGATAAAAGGGTGTCCTCTAGTTCCGGTTGAGCAGTCCCGAATAGGAATCCGGAACTATAGCCCTTTACGGCCTGGGAGGGCATGTTTTCTACCAGTGAACCGCAACCTCAAATAACAAAAGACAACACATGTATGAAGTAATTAAGTATAAGGTCCACAATGAAATCACGTGTTTGATGAAAAGCACAATAATTTATACATGATATAACTTATGAATACATATGGATTAAATGATTGCCTCTAGGGCTTACATATTACCAACATGGATCACATTAGAGCAGAGGTGACGTGCTAATCGAACCAACTGCGCAAAATTTTTACTAAGTGTATGAGAAGGTGTGCGAGATCGAGAGGAAACCTCTCGGTGATGGCGGCAGTAGTTGGGAGCTCCGGCAAGAAATTTCACCATCCTGGCGGCGTCATTTTGATGGAGATGGTATGGGAAATAACGAGGGAGCCGAGAGAACTTAATGGAGGCCCCTAGTTCCATTGGGAGTGAGGAGGGTGAGTGGGTAACGTGCTGCCATTGCAATGGAGTCGTGCACGGAGAATAGGGGTGGGGGTTTGAAGAAGATGTGGCGCTGATATATGGGCCCGAGTGGCTAGCTATTGCGGGGAATAAAAGAGACGAGACAAGGGCCACGGGCCGTTGGGTTGGGACTGCTGGCTGCGGCTGGGCTTCGGCCTATTGGCTTTCCTCTTAAGTTTTTTTGTTTGATTATTTTTATTTATATTTCTTGACAAATTAATGCCAAAACTAAAATTTCAAATTTCATATTTTTAAATAATTCAAATAGCAAATATTTCTTATTTTGTTTAGAAATATATAATAAAAGATAGACTTTAGGACGATAAGGCCTATTTTGCGAATACAAGAGAATATGAGTTTTAGGGTTAGAGAATTTCATTCCAAGCCAAAATTAAATGCAGCATTCTTATCAATTTAAATAATTTTAAATGCACGCTTACCCAGATTGCTTTGAATTCTATTAATGATTTTATTTTAAATTGAATCTGTAATTTGTTGAACCTTCTAAATTTTCAATGCTTCATATTATAACTTTTCATTTTTTTAGTTTGAAATATTTGGGATGCTAAAAAAATGGTCACATACTCCCTGCCCTCTGGTTTACTTGAATTTGTTCTCTCACACATTTCTACATAGTAGATGGTCGGTCTCAAAGCACAACTGAGCGTTGAATTCTAAGATATAATACCACGGAGACGAGCAATGCTACTTCTGTGTTGATGGCATAAACGATAGACCATCACCACTTGGTCATGGTTATCATGTTATTGCATTTACAAATCCATGTCCAAAGAGTAACAAATCCCGAAGCTTACAAGTCCTATAATGTTTGTGGGTTGATTGGAATTGCAAAAATAATTCCAACTAAGGAAATAACTTCTATATATTACGCGTACACTATGTAGACATGGACAAACCAGCAATTGAGCTTTACTATTTACTTTGGTCAGCTATACGGGATGTTCTCTTCGCAAATTATGGTCATGTTCCATATCTCGTGCACTATTGCATTAATTTCTCGTACAACGCGGTGCAACAACCATGCCTAAATAGGTGCACTGTTGCATTAATTTCTCATACAAAGCGGTATTTTGGCATATGATGGACTCATTTTATCTTACAAAAAATCACGAGGTGTGAGTCACTAATAGTCAGAAATTGGACACAATATGTCAAATCACTCCATTTCAGATTCGGAATCAGTTGTGGATGGATAAAATTATCCATAAAACTTAAGAAACTATATATTTCGGAACTTTTCTCAAAAAACCTATATGCCTTACATTCAGTAATGGAGGGAGTCCAAAATTTTACATTGTTAGATTAGTATTGAGAAGTACATTCTAACGATGCAAATTATTTATAAAAAATCCTTCTCTTCTTGTAGTAGTTCTTGGTCAACCATAAATCTCATATAAACCTGTACACCTTATAAATATGAACATAATGAGTATCAAAATCAACATCTTAAGTTGGGATCAGGACCAATTAAACTTTTTCTTAGTAGAGTGCACTATGCTGGTATCTTTATATTTGTATCTACACATTTCCTCCAGTCGTCTAAAACTCATAGCATTGTACATAGACTGGTCAAACTGTTGCAGATTGCACTTCAAATAATTGATCAAATGTGTTCTTCATACCGTGCAATTAAATTAAATTTAGAAGGGTAATAATTATATGATCTGTTAATGATTTTTTTAAGATCTAATCATATGGACAATAATATTTGGCTATTTGTTTTTAAAATAATACTTTTTATTAATACGGAATATAATATGCTTTTTATTTTCATAAATAATATCCAATCTTCCTCGGTGAAGCTTACTGGTTCCTGTCGACTTCGTCGAAGACGATTGGTCGTAATCAGCTTCGCCGAAGACGCTTGGTCCTAGCCGTTCATATGGCTGAAAAGTTGTTGGAAAATTCTCATGCCCCTATTGTCTTCGGCCAAGCTTATTTGTACCAATCGTCTTTGGCAAAGACGATAGGATCTAGTAAGCTTCGCGGAGAACCTATATATGTTTATTTTCCTATAAACGGACATGGCTATTCGGACGGTAAGATCTTCTTTCCGAAAATTTCTTGATACGTTTAATTGTTTCAGGAGTCCGCATCTCAAAAAGGGAAAAAAGTATATATATATATCAAAACGTAATCTTCTACACATTAACGTGTCAAACGTACTTACTGAATAGTCAAGAGACTAAGTAACTTCTATTAAATCCTAACCATAAATTGTAGATCTAACAGTCTAATATTTCCGATGATGTGGCTCAACCTGGCAACTCTATTCTAGACCTGTCTATTGCTTTTAATATATATATAATAGATAGATTGTTCCGCTCATAGCACTACTGTTTGTGCAATTTACAATGCTCTACACTTAAAATCTTGGAGACTACGTGCTACACCCTATTCTATGCATGAGTCTCTCTTGTTAAAAAAAGAAAAAAAAACTTTACATGCGTGTGATATTTTCAAAGCACAAAGATGTAGCCAAGAAAATAGAATGCATAGAGGGATGTTGGCATTATAGCAGCATACACGCCACTCGTGAAAAGCCACGGAGAGTCTTCAGTCCGCGGTGTATCGTCAACAGAAAAGATAAGTGAACTAGATATACTACTATGTTGGGTAGCAGCCAAAAGCCAGTGCAGCCCCACCACAGCGACCATGGTGTGTCAATACCCCGCAGCCTGTTAGATAGTTCCTTTTATGATGCACGAAGTCTACGCGCTTTAGTCTTTTACTCGTGTCACCGCCTTCTGTTGCAACATGTGTGTAGTATCACTGGCATTAATATATACAAGTACATGGTGAAGGTTACACCAGCAACTATATATATCATACCACATTGTGTAGTTAGGGCCTAAAGAGGCTTGGGCGTTGTGAGTCAATAAAATGGCGGGGGGCTCAGTCCACAACTAGTATAGTTCACAAGATATGCCTTTCTCCAACTTAGAACATGCTCTCTATATGGCCACCACTCGTCATGACGTAGCTCAACTGAAATCACACACATAAGATCGAAGGCGTTTCTCCTCATAATCACTGCGATCGCCGCGACGGATGCATGGATAGATGAACCCACTAAGCCGAATTATTTAAGGCAAGGCCAATCAATTTCGGCAATGCTCCTCATAATCACTGTAACTTTATATAAAGTTCGACAAAGAGAGTTGTACCTTTTTAACGCGGATAATTTGGGATCTTTGTCTACAACAGAAAAACCATAGTTCTCCTTCGAAAGTTCACTCTGAGCATCATTTTGCCATCTTTTCAAAACATAGTGTGGTGGAATTTTTTTGATATTTCTGATCTCAAGAACCTTCAGTACCTGGCAACACGGAGGAGCTACATTTTCAAACTTCTTGCAGCTACAAATGTATTATGATGAGTTGAATCTAACAAAATGACCCCGACGCCTGTTTTTGACAGTTATCTCATACTCGGATATGGGTCCAATTACGCCACAGTTATAGACCACGCAATCCAAGATCAGTTCAAATTCTAATCTGAAAATCTTAAACAGTGCAGGAGTGTATGCATTAGCAGTTTGCCAAAGTAACCGCAAAGGTGCAACCCTTTGCGTCATTTGAACTCCAAGGTAGTCAGCTTGTTGTTCAGCTAAACGTTTCTCCTCCAAAAATTTATCATATCTGTTAAAGAAGTATCGAAGATCTATTTCTGTTTTAAGGATATCTGTCAGCATGGTATCCGTACTATCACTTCGAAGTGTGCCTGCAATATCTGCCTACAGTTATCTCATACTCGGATATGGGTCATAGTTGTCAGCTTTTTACCGGTCAATACAAATTACTGGTCAAACAGAACTATATGATCATGTATTCCACGCTTATTATTACACATCACCATCAGACGGAGGAGAGAGAAACAGCAAAGTGGGTGGGTGTGCCGCTGGTTGGGATAATAATGAAATCAGGCTGGTCATAGTTTTCTGCTTTTTACCGGTCAATACAAATTACTGGTCAAACAGAACTATATGATCATGTATTCCACGCTTATTATTACACATCACCAACACACGGAGGAGAGAGAAACAGCAAAGTGGGTGGTGGGGTCAGCTTTCACTGTAACATCACCAACATCCCTATCTAGTCTTCTGAATTCTCCTTTGCTTATGATCGCTTCGGCCATAACCATGGAGTATCTTCATTATTTAATGGGATGGTGGGGTCAGCTTTCACTGTGAAGGGTGGAATTTCAACAAACTTATTATAATCTTCTGACATGTCTGTCGTGTCCTCGATTCCCACGATGTTTCTTTTCCCTGAGAGAACTATGTGACGCTTCGGCTCATCGTATGATGAATTTGTTTGGTTATTTTTTTCTTTTTTTCGGTCTGGAGGACATGTCCTTCACATAGAAGACCTGAGCCACATCATTGTCTAGGACGAATGGTTCGTCATTGTAACCAATATTGTTGAGATCCACTGTTGTCATTCCATAAAGCGGGCTACCTTTACCCCTTCTCCATTCAGGTTGACCCATTTGCACTTGAACAAAGGGACCTTAAAAGAAGGTCCATAGTCAAGTTCCCATATCTCCTCTATGTAACCATAGTATGTGTCATTTTTTCCATTCTCGTTTGTTGTATCAAAGCGGACACCACTCTTTTGGTTGGTGCTCTTCTTATCTTGGGAGCTCGTGTAAAATGTATTCCCATTTATCTCGTACCCTTGAAAACTCCCAATAGTCGAAGATGGTGACCCTGCCAACATGTACAGCTGATCTTCAACAGTGGTGTCATTTATAAGATGTGTTTGCAACCAACTTCCGAAAGTCTCCATGTGTTTGCCTTTAATCCATGAGTCATCCTTCCCCGGGTTTGCGGAGCGTACAATATTCTTGTGTTCCTCGAGATGCGTAGCCATGAACATAGAATTTTGTAGAACTGTGTAGTGTGCTTTGGTGAAAGAATGCCCTTCCGCGCTTTGGAAGTTGTTCCACCGTTAGGAGAGGCTTAAAAATAGAGAAATTCTAATTGCTAGAGTAACCGCGGCCACTCTCTTCTTCCTCTTTCTCTCCTCGCTTCATCCTTCACCATTCTCCATCGTGGGAATTGAGCTGTTGAATGTGACCACACATGGTAGGATTCTCGAAGTCGCCTACACGAACGAGAGCAAGAGGATTCCGGGTCTTCTTAACCTCTTGAAGCAATGGCTCTGCGAGGATGGCGAGGATTTTCTTGGCCTTGATCTCGAGTACACGACCAATCAAAAAGATGTGGCCGTCATCCAAATTGCTCACAAGAGGCATGTCCTTCCAATGGGTAAGGTAACACAAACTTCTCCGATCGATCTTTTTCTCTCTTTCTTTTCCCAATTTTCTCCTCGATCTTATTTTGGTTATATATATATGATCGGAAATTGCATAGGATAGCAACATGTGTATCCATGTGTATTCATATAGCAATGTATTGGAAATTCCATAGGATAGCAACATGTGTATTGGAAATTCATATAGCAATGTATTGGAAAATCCATAGGATAGCAACATGTGTATCCATGTGTATTCATATAAATATAGCAATGTATTGGAAATTGCATAGGATAGAAACATATACGTGTATTCATGTGTATGATCATGTAACAATGTATTGGAAATTCCATTTAATTTGTTCCCATTTGAATCCTATATGTGCATTGGAAAGAATAAACTTGTTGAAGCGGCGTTTAACATTTGTTCTATTTATTGTTGTAATGAAACAATATACTTGTTGCAGCGTATTAATACGTGTTTCATTTGTTGTTGCATTTGAAACAATATATTATTGCAATGGTATTAAGATCAATTTTTTTCCATTTGTTGTTGCGTTTGAAACAATATATACTTGTTGTAGCGGTATTAACATTTGTTCCATTTTTTTGTGGCGGTAGTGACAAAAAATAGTTCAGAACTCCTGGATTTCCTTGTCAACAACGGCATACGTTTTGATGGCGTTGATATAAGGAATGACAAGTCCAAGATGAGGAACACCTAGGGTATTGAGATACCATCTCAGTGCCATATTGGTCTTCAGAATCCGTTCCAGGTTAAGTATGAAAAGACTTTGATGGCTGATATTGCAGTCGCATTGATCGGCGAGAAATACCGTGACATGAAGAAAGATTTCCACGGTTGGCAGCACAATTTTTGGGAGAAGAGCCCACTTGACCAGATCAACATTGCTTATGCAGCCATCGATGGGTACATTGCCTACGAGTTGTACTGTGTTATCAGTATCTTTAGCTATGGACAGCGTCACCTAGTGCCCCGTTCTCCTATTGTTTGGGATTCGGAGGACGAGCTGCTCGAGTAGATGGGAGCCTCTTGTGACGTTTTGTCACACCTAGTTCCATTTTTACAAGTACCGCGTGTGTGTCGTCACTATATATATATTATGTACTGCTTGGTGTCGAGCCTCTCGTGACGTGATGCTTAATTATATCTATATTTATATTCCCTAGAAGGCTTTATGTAGTACTATATATTATATCTACATTAATTATGTCCTTGTTTAATTATATATTATCCGAGCAAGCTTAATGAAGCAATGGATGTTATATGTGATGAAATTTTGAAATTTTAATTTGACATCCGAGCTATGTTGAAATTTGGAGTAAGAGAAAAAAATCTATCCGAAGAAATGTTGAAATGACTAACAATTTGGAGTAAATTGTGTACATATGAATCTATATATAATGATGGAAAATATGGTATGAAAGGTGGATCATATATATTTGAACTTCTCTAATTTTTCTAATCTACTTAGACAATATCATTTTCCAATTTTTTATTTTACGGATATTCAATATTAAAAAAGCAACAAAATTTATTATTATTTAAATTAATTAATGATTATTTGAATTCAAGATTATCATTACTTATTTATTTTTATTTAACTAAATAATTTTTTGGATTCAGAAAATAAAGACGTACGACACCATAGTTCAAAGTTTAACATGATTGACATCGTACTATTGTTAGTAAAACATGGTTTGTTTCTTAGAATCTGAGAGGGAAGGAACCCAGAAGTTAAGCGTGTTGAGAGTGGAGCAGTCTGAGCATGGGTGACCTACTGGGAAGTGTTAGAAATAATAGAGACTAAATGAAACGGAACATCAGGGAAAAAAAGAAAATAATAATAAAAAATGATACAGTCCCGCGTTGTATTACTACCCGGGACTAAAAGTGGTGCACCGGGAGCGACCCCGTGGGGTGCCCTCTAGTTGCGGTTTGTGGTCTAGCGGGATAAAAGGGTGTCCTCTAGTCCCGGTTGAGCAGTCCCGAATAGGAATCCGGAACTATAGCCCTTTACGGCCTGGGAGGGCCTGTTTTCTACCAGTGAACCGCAACCTCAAATAACAAAAGACAACACATGTATGAAGTAATTAAGTATAAGGTCCACAATGAAATCACGTGTTTGATGAAAAGCACAATAATTTATACATGATATAACTTATGAATACATATGGATTAAATGATTGCCTCTAGGGCTTACATATTACCAACATGGATCACATTAGAGCAGAGGTGACGTGCTAATCGAACCAACTGCGCAAAAATTTGACTAAGTGTATGAGAAGGTGTGCGAGATCGAGAGGAAACCTCTCGGTGATGGCGGCAGTAGTTGGGAGCTCCTGCAAGAAATTTCACCATCCTGGCGGCGTCATTTTGATGGAGATGGTATGGGAAATAACGAGGGAGCCGAGAGAACTTAATGGAGGCCCCTAGTTCCATTGGGAGTGAGGAGGGTGAGTGGGTAACGTGCTGCCATTGCAATGGAGTCGTGCACGGAGAATAGGGGTGGGGGTTTGAAGAAGATGTGGCGCTGATATATGGGCCCGAGTGGCTAGCTATTGCGGGGAATAAAAGAGACGAGACAAGGGCCACGGGCCGTTGGGTTGGGGTTGCTGGCTGCGGCTGGGCTTCGGCCTATTGGCTTTCCTCTTAAGTTTTTTTGTTTGATTATTTTTATTTTTATTTCTTGACAAATTAATGCCAAAACTAAAATTTCAAATTTCATATTTTTAAATAATTCAAATAGCAAATATTTCTTATTTTGTTTAGAAATATATAATAAAAGATAGACTTTAGGACGATAAGGCCTATTTTGCGAATACAAGAGAATATGAGTTTTAGGGTTAGAGAATTTCATTCCAAGCCAAAATTAAATGCAGCATTCTTATCAATTTAAATAATTTTAAATGCACGCTTACCCAGATTGCTTTGAATTCTATTAATGATTTTATTTTAAATTGAATCTGTAATTTGTTGAACCTTCTAAATTTTCAATGCTTCATATTATAACTTTTCATTTTTTTAATTTGAAATATTTGGGATGCTAAAAAAATGGTCACATACTCCCTGCCCTCTGATTTACTTGAATTTGTTCTCTCACACATTTCTACATAGTAGATGGTCGGTCTCAAAGCACAACTGAGCGTTGAATTCTAAGATATAATACCACGGAGACGAGCAATGCTACTTCTGTGTTGATGGCATAAACGATAGACCATCACCACTTGGTCATGGTTATCATGTTATTGCATTTACAAATCCATGTCCAAAGAGTAACAAATCCCGAAGCTTACAAGTCCTATGGAATTGCAAAAATAATTCCAACTAAGGAAATAACTTCTATATATTACGCGTACTCTATGTAGACATGGACAAACCAGCAATTGAGCTTTACTATTTACTTTGGTCAGCTATACGGGATGTTCTCTTCGCAAATTATGGTCATGTTCCATATCTCGTGCACTATTGCATTAATTTCTCGTACAACGCGGTGCAACAACCATGCCTAAATAGGTGCACTATTGCATTAATTTCTCATACAAAGCGGTATTTTGGCATATGATGGACTCATTTTATCTTACAAAAAATCACGAGGTGTGAGTCACTAATAGTCAGAAATTGGACACAATATGTCAAATCACTCCATTTCAGATTCGGGATCAGTTGTGGATGGATAAAATTATCCATAAAACTTAAGAAACTATATATTTCGGAACTTTTCTCAAAAAACCTATATGCCTTACATTCAGTAATGGAGGGAGTCCAAAATTTTACATTGTTAGATTAGTATTGAGAAGTACATTCTAACGATGCAAATTATTTATAAAAAATCCTTCTCTTCTTGTAGTAGTTCTTGGTCAACCATAAATCTCATATAAACCTGTACACCTTATAAATATGAACATAATGAGTATCAAATCAACATCTTAAGTTGGGATCAGGACCAATTAAACTTTTTCTTAGTAGAGTGCACTATGCTGGTATCTTTATATTTGTATCTACACATTTCCTCCAGTCGTCTAAAACTCATAGCATTGTACATAGACTGGTCAAACTGTTGCAGATTGCACTTCAAATAATTGATCAAATGTGTTCTTCATACCGTGCAATTAAATTAAATTTAGAAGGGTAATAATTATATGATCTGTTAATGATTTTTTTAAGATCTAATCATATGGACAATAATATTTGGCTATTTGTTTTTAAAATAATACTTTTTATTAATACGGAATATAATATGCTTTTTATTTTCATAAATAATATCCAATCTTCCTCGGTGAAGCTTACTGGTTCCTGTCGACTTCGTCGAAGACGATTGGTCGTAATCAGCTTCGCCGAAGACGCTTGGTCCTAGCCGTTCATATGGCTGAAAAGTTGTTGGAAAATTCTCATGCCCCTATTGTCTTCGGCCAAGCTTATTTGTACCAATCGTCTTTGGCAAAGACGATAGGATCTAGTAAGCTTCGCGGAGAACCTATATATGTTTATTTTCCTATAAACGGACATGGCTATTCGGACGGTAAGATCTTCTTTCCGAAAATTTCTTGATACGTTTAATTGTTTCAGGAGTCCGCATCTCAAAAAGGGGAAAAAGTATATATATATCAAAACGTAATCTTCTACACATTAACGTGTCAAACGTACTTACTGAATAGTCAAGAGACTAAGTAACTTCTATTAAATCCTAACCATAAATTGTAGATCTAACAGTCTAATATTTCCGATGATGTGGCTCAACCTGGCAACTCTATTCTAGACCTGTGTATTGCTTTTAATATATATATAATAGATAGATTGTTCCGCTCATAGCACTACTGTTTGTGCAATTTACAATGCTCTACACTTAAAATCTTGGAGACTACGTGCTACACCCTATTCTATGCATGAGTCTCTCTTGTTAAAAAAAGAAAAAAAAACTTTACATGCGTGTGATATTTTCAAAGCACAAAGATGTAGCCAAGAAAATAGAATGCATAGAGGGATGTTGGCATTATAGCAGCATACACGCCACTCGTGAAAAGCCACGGAGAGTCTTCAGTCCGCGGTGTATCGTCAACAGAAAAGATAAGTGAACTAGATATACTACTATGTTGGGTAGCAGCCAAAAGCCAGTGCAGCCCCACCACAGCGACCATGGTGTGTCAATACCCCGCAGCATGTTAGATAGTTCCTTTTATGATGCACGAAGTCTACGCGTTTTAGTCTTTTACTCGTGTCACCGCCTTCTGTTGCAACATGTGTGTAGTATCACTGGCATTAATATATACAAGTACATGGTGAAGGTTACACCAGCAACTATATATATCATACCACATTGTGTAGTTAGGGCCTAAAGAGGCTTGGGCGTTGTGAGTCAATAAAATGGCGGGGGGCTCAGTCCACAACTAGTATAGTTCACAAGATATGCCTTTCCAACTTAGAACCTGCTCTCTATATGGCCACCACTCGTCATGACGTAGCTCAACTGAAATCACACACATAAGATCGAAGGCGTTTCTCCTCATAATCACTGCGATCGCCGCGACGGATGCATGGATAGATGAACCCACTAAGCCGAATTATTTAAGGCAAGGCCAATCAATTTCGGCAATGCTCCTCATAATCACTGTAACTTTATATAAAGTTCGACAAAGAGAGTTGTACCTTTTTAACGCGGATAATTTGGGATCTTTGTCTACAACAGAAAAACCATAGTTCTCCTTCGAAAGTTCACTCTGAGCATCATTTTGCCATCTTTTCAAAACATAGTGTGGTGGAATTTTTTTGATATTTCTGATCTCAAGAACCTTCAGTACCTGGCAACACGGAAGAGCTACATTTTCAAACTTCTTGCAGCTACAAATGTATTATGATGAGTTGAATCTAACAAAATGACCCCGACGCCTGTTTTTGACAGTTATCTCATACTCGGATATGGGTCCAATTACGCCACAGTTATAGACCACGCAATCCAAGATCAGTTCAAATTCTAATCTGAAAATCTTAAACAGTGCAGGAGTGTATGCATTAGCAGTTTGCCAAAGTAACCGCAAAGGTGCAACCCTTTGCGTCATTTGAACTCCAAGGTAGTCAGCTTGTTGTTCAGCTAAACGTTTCTCCTCCAAAAATTTATCATATCTGTTAAAGAAGTATCGAAGATCTATTTCTGTTTTAAGGATATCTGTCAGCATGGTATCCGTACTATCACTTCAAAGTGTGCCTGCAATATCTGCCTACAGTTATCTCATACTCGGATATGGGTCATAGTTGTCAGCTTTTTACCGGTCAATACAAATTACTGGTCAAACAGAACTATATGATCATGTATTCCACGCTTATTATTACACATCACCATCAGACGGAGGAGAGAGAAACAGCAAAGTGGGTGGGTGTGCCGCTGGTTGGGATAATAATGAAATCAGGCTGGTCATAGTTTTCTGCTTTTTACCGGTCAATACAAATTACTGGTCAAACAGAACTATATGATCATGTATTCCACGCTTATTATTACACATCACCAACACACGGAGGAGAGAGAAACAGCAAAGTGGGTGGTGGGGTCAGCTTTCACTGTAACATCACCAACATCCCTATCTAGTCTTCCGAATTCTCCTTTGCTTATGATCGCTTCGGCCGTAACCATGGAGTATCTTCATTATTTAATGGGATGGTGGGGTCAGCTTTCACTGTGAAGGGTGGAATTTCAACAAACTTATTATAATCTTCTGACATGTCTGTCGTGTCCTCGATTCCCACGATGTTTCTTTTCCCTGAGAGAACTATGTGACGCTTCGGCTCATCGTATGATGAATTTGTTTGGTTATTTTTTTCTTTTTTTCGGTCTGGAGGACATGTCCTTCACATAGAAGACCTGAGCCACATCATTGTCTAGGACGAATGGTTCGTCATTGTAACCAATATTGTTGAGATCCACTGTTGTCATTCCATAAAGCGGGCTACCTTTACCCCTTCTCCATTCAGGTTGACCCATTTGCACTTGAACAAAGGGACCTTAAAAGAAGGTCCATAGTCAAGTTCCCATATCTCCTCTATGTAACCATAGTATGTGTCATTTTTTCCATTCTCGTTTGTTGTATCAAAGCGGACACCACTCTTTTGGTTGGTGCTCTTCTTATCTTGGGAGCTCGTGTAAAATGTATTCCCATTTATCTCGTACCGTTGAAAACTCCCAATAGTCGAAGATGGTGACCCTGCCAACATGTACAGCTGATCTTCAACAGTGGTGTCATTTATAAGATGTGTTTGCAACCAACTTCCGAAAGTCTCCATGTGTTTGCCTTTAATCCATGAGTCATCCTTCCCCGGGTTTGCGGAGCGTACAATATTCTTGTGTTCCTCGAGATGCGTAGCCATGAACATAGAATTTTGTAGAACTGTGTAGTGTGCTTTGGTGAAAGAATGCCCTTCCCTGGGTATCATTGTTTTCTTTCCCAGCGTTTCTTTTCCCCTTAGTCTCCCCTCATGCCGCGATTCTGGAACACAAATCGTCTTAAGGTCAGGAATAAAGTCAACACAGAACCCAATGACCTCCTCTGTTCCATAGCCCTTCGAGATGCTTCCTTCTGGCCTAGCACGGTTATGAACATATTTCTTCAAGACTCCCATGAACCTCTCAAAGGGGAACATATTGTGTAGAAATACCGGACCGAGAATATGAATCTCTTCACATAGGTGAACCAGGAGATGAGTCATAATGTTGAAGAAGGATGGTGGGAACACCAACTCAAAACTAACAAGACACTGGACCAAATCCCTCTGTAATCTTGTCAGAATTTCTGGATCGATTACCTTCTGAGATATTGCGTTCATGAATGCACATAGCTTCACAATGGGTACTCGAACATTTTCCGGTAGAAGCCCCCTCAATGCAATCGGAAGCAACTGCGTCATAATCACGTGGCAGTCATGAGACTTCAGGTTTTGGAATTTTTTCTCTGCCATGTTTATTATCCCCTTTATATTCGACGAGAAGCCAGACGTAACCTTTATACTGTAAAGGACTTCAAAGAATATTTCCTTCTCTGCTTTAGTAAGAGCGTAGCTGCTTAAGTAATGGCGCCATGTATCTATGTGCTTGTTGCTTGTGTCTTTCATACGTTGCTGGTCCTCCCGTGCTTCTGGCGTATCTTTTGACTTCCCATACACGCCCAGGAAGCATAGCAGATTGACACAGAGATTCTTTGTCACGTGCATCACGTCGATCAAAGACCGGACCTCTAAAACTTTCCAATAGGGTAGCACCCAAAATATAGATTTCTTCTTCCACATGGGTGCGCGCTTATCAGGGCCGTACGGAACTGGTTGGCTGCCAGCAGCCTTACCAAAGATTACTTCTAGGTCTTTGACCATATCGAATATATCATTACCACTACGGAGCTGAGGCTTCTTCCAGTTATCTGCCTCACCTCTGAAATGGTTACGGGATGCTTGATCGGAAGAAATCTACGATGCCCCAGGTATACAACCTTCTTACATTTATCCAAAAAAACATTGTCAGTCTTATCTAAACAGTGTGTGCATGCATTGTATCCCTTGTTTGTATGTCCGGAAATGTTACTAAGAGCAGGCCAATCATTGATGGTTACGAAAAGCAACGCCCGTAGGTCAAATGGCTTTTGTTCGTTCTCATCCCACACACGTACACCTGGTTTTCCCCACAATTGTACGAGTTCTTCCACTAATGGCCTTAGATACACATTAATGTCGTTGTCAGGTTGCCTCGGGCCTTGGATGAGAACTGGCATCATAATGAACTTGCGCTTCATGCACAACCAAGGAGGAAGGTTGCACATACATAGAGTTACATGCCAAGTGCTATGACTGGAGCTTTGCTCCCCAAAAGGATTAAACCATCTGTACTTAGACCAAACCATAAGTTTCTCGCCTCTCCTGCAAAGTCTGGGAAGTCTCTCTCGATGTTTCTCCACTGCGATCCATCGGCAGGGTGCCTCAACTTTCCGTCTTTCTTACGGTCTTCTTATACCAGGGTCATCTGCTCTGTTCTTATACCGCAGTGCAGTGCATACCGTACATTCATCCAAATTCTCGTACTTCTCACCGCGGTAGAGGATGCAGTCATTAATGCATGCATGTATCTTCTGCACATCTAATCCTATAGGGCAGAGAGGTTTCTTTGCTTCGTACGTACTCTCAGGCAATTCGTTATCCTTTGGAAGTTTTGGCTTCATTAGTTGAAGTAAACTCTCAAATGCCTTGTCAGTCACACCGTTCTGTGCCTTCCATTTCAGCAACTCCAGTGTGGTACCGAGCTTTGTGCTACCATCTTCGCAATTTGGGTACAATAATTTTTTGTGATCCTATAACATATTGTCCAGCTTCAACCCCTCCAATTTATTTTCACAGTCTTCCATTGCATCAGTAATAACTCGGCCAAGATCATCATCGGGCTCTTCTGATGGCTGTTCTTGATCACCTCCTTCTTCTGCATTCTCTTCCAATGCAGTATCGTCGTATTCAGGGAACAAAGGATCTTCTTCTTCTTCATCGTCTTCCATCACAACCCCTCTTTCTCCATGCTTAGTCCAGCAATTATAGCTGGGCATGAAACCTCTCCGAAGTAGATGGCCGTGAAGGATTCTTTCGGAAGAGTGCTCTCTGACGTTCCGACAACCAAGACATGGGCAACACATGAAGCCATTATCTTTGTTCGCCTGAGCTACAGTAAGAAATGCATTCAGGCCTGCCATATACTCGGAAGTGCGTCGGTCACCGTACATCCATCGCTGTCGTGCATCCATCTGCATCGTATAATTAAGTTTATCAAAATACATTACAATAACATATTAATACAGAAATAACCACAGTACATCGACAAATACTAATTTTTTATGTATCAGTTACAGATGAAAAAGATAAGTTTGTTAACCTCGGTCGAAGATACCATTTTTAGTGAGCTTATGTGTGGCTCGGGAATTTTGTCAAACACCTCGCGTGCATAGTATAATAAAACACAATAACACGCACCTCTCTAACACCTCCAAGCAAAAAAAAAGGTGGAAGGGGGGGCTGGGGCAGTATATATAGGGGAAGGGGGTCATTGGTCCCGGTTCGTGGCCTGAACCGGGACAAATTCTTATGCGCGTGCCACGTGGCATGTGGCTAGACATTGGTCCCGGTCCGTGGGACGAGCCGAGACCGATATCTCCCCCACGAACCGGGACCAATGCCCCCAGGCGATTTCTGTTGCCCCGGGCACACAAACCGGGACCAATGCATAGCATTTGTCCCGGATTTGGTTGCAACCGGGACAGCTGCCCCCTGGCCCCCTGGACGAGAGGGGTTGTTTCCACTAGTGAATTAAGGCCGCACCGTGGGCTTTCACCCTGAAAGGTAGGACTTTGTACTTCACGCATGTTGTCGCCCCCTTTTACATACGGCCGCCACGAATCTTGTAACTCCAAGCCAGTTCCCCATCGATGCAAAGACTCCGAACACCGTTGCTAGTTCTCCAACCTCACCTTCGATGACTGAACATTATGACCAAATTCCACCGATCCAGCAATCTCCAGGCGTCGCCCATGGGAGTTCGCCGGCGGAGCCTTTCGGGTCGACACCCCGGCTTGATCAAAGAGAACCTGCATCAGGATCTTCATCTTCGCGCGATGGGAAACCCAAGAACCACCTCCTTTATTCTGATGTCTCGCAGCCTCGACGCGGCGAAACGACTCCCAGCAGGGAATTTGCAGGAGGGTTCCGCATCCGCCGCCACCGGAAGCCTTGCCGCCGACCGCCTCCCGCCGCCAAAGTCAGAGGAGGCCGCGCCTCCCGGGAGCCAAGCCAATGGCGCCGGCGCCGCCACGCGGCCGCCGCACCATGGCCGAGCCACCCCAGATCCCATCGGCGGCGCCACCACCCCGGCCAGCGCCGGCTTCCCACGCAGACCCAGCCACTAGCCGCCGCCAAAAGAACCAGGGAAGCCGCCTCGGCGTCCGTGCTCCTCCGCCCGCGCAAACCGTCCAGGGCCGACCAACGCATCTGGCCGGAGGCCTCCCGCCCCGTTTGTGCTGAGGAGGTAAAGACCCGCCGGCCTCCGTCCACCACGTGGAGGGTTGTGCCCCCGGTGGCTTCCTCCGGCGGCGGCGGGTGGATGGGAGGAGGGTGTGTGGGGACGGCGGCGGCTAGGGTTTCACCCGTGCCGCCCCTGGGAGCGACGCAAGCCTGGGAGCCTGGGGAGCCTCAGTTGGGTTGGGTTGAGCCTCCGACAACTCAAGATAAATGGTTTAAATGATTGATACGTCATGTTCTTATGACTGAGATTTGGAGGTATCTGGAATAACTTAGAAACGAAGGTAGCGAGCCAAAGAGCACGAGTTATGTCGAAACATGACGATGATCTTGATGACGTGCAAACGTACGTTACCCATGATGCAATAAGAAGAATTAAAGCAGATGGAGTCGACACATTAGTTTTATTCTTCTTTTGGTAAGTATAATTTGATTACTGATACAGAGTACATCATTGAAACCTTGACGCATATGAAACTTAATTTATCTAAAGATTTCTGCTAGAAAGAATAACACATAATATTAAGTGGTGACAGCCTGCTTCCACACCACATAATCAGTTTCAAATATTAAACTTTGACAGCCCATCCGAGAAGCGATAGTCACTGCATATAGCTTGGGTTGTAATTTAGCATAGAGAGCACCCGAAAATCGCTCTAGGTTACCTACTCCAGCTGCAATTAGGAAACAACTTTTATTGCCAATGGTAGATCCCCATGCCTCCTCCTACACCAAACCCCCATATCAAACGGTGATTGTCCTAGACCACTAAAAAATGATGATCTAAACATGACTAATTAAGAGTATCATGGGCCGTCTGCTGCGGCCCAGCTCAGTCAGCGCGACACAGGCACTTGCTAGGATTACCTCGTGAAGTTATCGATCTCGCGAGAGCTCCCACCCTCCTAGGAGGCGTTTCGACAACGGACTTACCCTCCGGAGTCCCTCGGTGGTTTCTCCGCCCTTGGCGAGGAGCTCCACATCGCCCCCGCTCTTTAAAATATCAAATTGCAGAGTGGTTGCATCACTTGTGTATCTGGACATGAAATTTAGGTTTGCGGATCTTTTGTGATTGATCATTTTACAATATTGTTTGGCCGAAAAAGGTAGGTATGATGCATCAGGCATGAGCTGCCATCGTGTGTTGAAACTGGAACACATAAACCAAAGTGGAGTTTGATTGAGGTGATTTGAGCGCAACGGATCAGACAGGAGGCGCCCCTTGGGCGCCCCGGCCTGTAGTGAACATAATTAAAACATGCACCGACTGACACATATACTCTGACTTCAGTTATAAATAGCTAGGCAGATCGGTCACGTGTAGTCCGCGAGCCATCCGTCACTACTTATATATGTGCGTGTAGAGGTTTATTAGAGACACAGTTGATACCATTCACAAGATAATTTGTTGGTGCTGCCAAGCAGCGGAAAGGATTAATGTTCGCCGAAGATAGCTAAGCAAAACATAGGATTAATTAGGTAGCATCGGGACATAGGGCGTAACCTGGTATCTCATTTTTCCAACTTGGTTTCATCGACTGGGTACAATGTACCAGCATTTGTCCTGCTACACGTCTACCTCAGTTATGGGCGTGGACAGCCAAACGAAAGCATGTCTAGCCAGACTTCATTGCGGTGGCTCTTCCCGCACTTGATTCTGTGCCAGCATCGCTAGAACAAACGGGAAGACGGATGCCTAGAGACTGAGCTGGCAAAGATCACCCGTATAGGATTTCAACCGCAATTCCGCGATGTGGTAGCAAAAAAGTTTATCCTTACCACAGACTATGTATAGCCCGTTTTTAATATTTTCTAGACACAACATTTCGAATTTTAAAAAATAAATCCAAGAAGAGCCGCAGCAACCAAGTCGCTCAGGGTGAAGTCGTCCTTCCCGGCGATCATGGACATCGACATGGTGAAGTTGTCGTAGTTGTCACCGAGGCTGGCCAGCACGTACGGGATGATCTCGTCCTCGCTAAGGAACGTGAAAAATGTATGTGTTTCCCTTGAAAAAAGTACGAATACGAGAAAATATGCATAAACAGAGCCTGCAGAAAAACTGTCTTTCCTTCGTGTATAAATCTATGGCAGAGCAGAGTCGCGATTATGTGCCTCAACTCCAATCCCTTCGTGACCTTTTGCGAACAGCCATGTATTTTTTGTGCTTCGGCAGGCGTCAACGACGAGGAGGTAGTCGTTGCTCACCACAGAAGTCTGTGTTGGAGAAAACTCTTGTGCAATAAAGGAGCAAGTGACCTCCAGGGACTAAGACCTCGCGGTGACTCCGGTATTTGGGAGAAACATGCCACATGATTCTTGCCAAGATATAGACTAAATTCATACGAGCTTGTCGCCGATCGGCGACTCATCGTATTCGTCGCCCTCGAGGTCCTGATGTACAGCCCTCTTTTCTGTGTTGTCATTAATGGCGGCGATGCCTCTGTGGGCTAAAGAACATGCCGATAGGAGTATAGGACTTCCCGAGGTCGGTGCAGCAATGCCAATCATCTCCACTAGATCTCCGTTTTCCTGTGGCGGATGACGGTGGCGAGGCCCAAACTGCAGAGCATGGTGGTCGATCAATTGGTCGCTTCGCCAGGGTGTCATAAGACATCGGCAAGGCTGTTCTAGCGCCAGATGTCCGTACTGTATTTATTGTCTGCGAGCATTACGGGTATGTGATTCTCTGTACATGGAATTTGTTCTCCAACCGGAACTTGCCAAGGCGAGGCACAATTCAGTGAAGCGCCAGATGGCCGCCACGTGCGGCTGGGCGCAGGGATGGGCACACGGGCCGTCGGGTGCAGGTAAGTCCGGTCCGGTTGGTTGTTGCTTGTTCCCCTTGCCCGCCCACCAGGCGGTTCGGTACGTCGCACGCAGCTTGTGTGCGCGCTGTCCGGCCGTTCGTGACCCTTATCCTACATGCCGAGCCTTTTACATACACACGAAAAAAAAACGAGATGAATGCACAAGCTATTCTCACACGAAAGTTACACATTTAATCGCATTTACAAAACCAGACCGCTCGGCACCTTGTGGCTATATATGCCCGTGATAACCATGTCATGAACACAACTAGACATGCACTGACTGACACATACTCTGTGTTGAGTTATTAATAGCTAGGCAGCTCGGTCACGTGTAGTCCGCGAGCCTTCCGTGAATACTTGTATATGTGCGTGTAGAGGTTTATCAAAGACACAAGTGGATACCACTCACTAGATGATTTTTTTTTGGAGCTGCCAGGCAGAGGAATGGATTAATGTAGGCCGAAGATGGCTAAGCAAAACATAGAATTAGGAAGCATCGAGACATAGGGCATAACCTGGTATCATATTCTTCCAACCTGGTTTCATTGAGTGGGAACGTGTACCACCAATTGTCCTGCTACTCTTTTCCTTCAGTCATGGGCGTGGACAGCCGCGTGCTTGCACGTACGGGCCATCTTCTCGCCCGATCACCATTCACCAAACGAAATCATGCTTAGCCAGACTTCGTTATACTGGCTCTTCCCGCACTTGGTTCGGTGCCAGCATCCCTGGAACAATCTGAAGACGGGGGACTAGAGAGTGAGCTGGCAAAGATGAGCCATATAGGCTTTGAAGGAAAAGGCAAAAGATTTGCCTTGATTCATTAATAGAGAAGAAGTTTAGGTCATCATAAATATATACAAACCATGGAGGAGCAACCTCCGAGAAAAAAAGTCTACTCTCGCGAAATTAAAAGACCCAAGTGTTTGGCTCCCGCCAAAACCCAATTCCGAGCTTCCGATTTGATCTTAGCAAATACGATTGTAGGCAACGTGTTAAAATGTCGGAAGGTTCTTGCGTTCCTCTCAAGCCATAGGTCCAACCGCAGCAAGTTGATGTGGTGGCAAAAAGTTTCTCCGTAGGATGGATTATATATAACCCGTTTTTGTAATCTTTTCTGGAAAACAGCATTTAGAAGTTTCAAAAAATTCTGAGAAAAAAATACAAAGGTTGACAAATACGTACTCTAAGGTATTACGGCCTATACAAAAACCAAAAATCTGAATTTTTTCGAAAATTGCACTTTTCACCATCTAATATCTATATTTTTTTTCATTTTTTATACAACACAAAATATAAAAATGTCGCTTTAATTTCTTGAACACTGATATAAGTAATGATTTTCCAGATCTAGGATTGTTTTCAGATCTTTTTAAAATTTAAATTATTTTTTAAAAAACAAAACAAAGCCCGCCTTACAAAGCGCCTACTCATGGATCGTTTCTAGGTTGGGAAGGATGTAAAATTTTGGGCAGAGACGCTGGGAGCGAGATAATAGGAGCCGAAGAAGGGCCCACAAATTCAAAACCACTAGCTGGATATCTGGTAACTCAAGGTATTTACTTGATGCACATATGTAAACATAACAATGCGCGTGAAAATTTCATGTATTGGAAATTTAAGATTTCACTTAGTATGAAATATCGATAAAGCTATAATATGACGACGCCATGCACAGAAAGAATGGACCCAATTGATTGTCCTTATTAACTAAGATTTACTACTTGGTGCGTCTAATAACCATATTACTCTGGTCACCCAAGTGAGAAAATCACTTTGCGTGCCAAACACGATCTTACCCTTCCATCCCTCATACTCTCATCGGTTGCCCCCAACCCAAGCACTACCGTCCGACAACAGCTCGACACCTACACTCGCCATACAGCCCCTCATTCCCTAGCCCGTCGACCATGTTGCCACTTAGCTCAAGCCACTCCGACAATTTCTTCCTTGTCAACCCAAGAACTACGTAAATTTTGCTATGGTGGGCTGAGTGCATCGCCAGCCATGCTCAAGCAAGGTTGGCGCTAGACTATGGCACGTCCGGCCACCTGCCAGAAGGAGGGGTGGAACAGCTCGCATGTCTCGGATCTGGTTGCTCAATAAAACAAAATGAGCTTAATTACATGACGATTTTCTTTTGTTCATACGCAAATACTTCCTCATACTCAACTAAGTGGGTGTTTAGCATTCCAAATTTGTCTATGCAATGCAACTATACTGTAGGAATTTATGGCTTGCAACATTTTATATGGCTACTACATTGTCCGGAATTAAACTTCGACGTGGATGTATCATAGAAATAACATGGAATTAATGATGTGGAATTGACTTAAGGAAATATACTTAAGGAAGCCGGTACGGCTATACTGGAACACAGTGTATATAAATATATGCTGGAATTATACCCGGGAACAGTATAGAGTGGAAAGCCAGGTTGTTCATATGTTGGCTATATGAATTGATTAAAGCCTGTGAATTTGGATTGAGATTTAAATTCGGCACGTGACTCACACATGTGTGCTCGTGGGACTAATTGCAGATTGAGACTCCTAGATGGTTGCTAATGATCGTGGTTGGTTTGGTTAACCTGGAGTTTCTGGAATAATTATCTGCGGAATTACGGTTTAAATAAAACTGGAATTAGCACTATATATAAAGGTCCCTAACCCCTAGCCTCAGATTGATCATTGTGAGCGGCACCACGGAAAAGGATCGAGGAATAGGGGTTAGACCGTATTGTGCAAAACCTAACAATGGTATCAGATCCGAGGGTCGCGTCGTCGCCGGAAATCTAATCCGCTGTAGATTCCACGTCGCCGCCCGATCAAAAACCGGTCCAAACTCTTCGGACGAGGTCGCCGTCAAATTCCGCTGCAAGCTCGAGCTCCGTCGCATCTACACGAGGCTGATCTCTTTCAATCCGCCACAGTACCTCTGGCCATGCTGTTCTTCGTGTCGGATCAACTGACCGCCACGCTGTACCACAAGACGCGTGCGTCGCTCGCGGAATAAGGTGCCCATGTGTTGCGCGGCTCATGGTCAATCAGGAAAGCACAGCTGGTTCCCTTGTAGTTCTCAGCGCACAGATCGAGGTGGTTTGCTGCCACTTTTATCAGGAAGGAAATACACCATGGGTACTTGCAAGGTCTTCAGATGATCAAGCGTCACCGTCGATCGAGCCAATCCAGGCAGGGAACCAACAGTACGTGTCAGATTCGACCTGCAGCTATTCTAGCCAAAACCACATGTTCACGTGGTGTGCTTGGGATGCATGCGTGTGGTAAAAGTTGGAGGCTAAGCACTCAATCTGGAAAGCCAAGGGAGATTCATCAATTTCTTATTGCGCGTGTGGATCGAGGAACGTAAAGCTTGGCTTGATTCTTCACTTTACACTCGCCGAGTCGAGGAAAATCACTGCTCCTGCTCCTGGCTGATGTATTACCAGTAGCAGAACGTCGGAACTAATTATCGCTCGTGGTGCGTCGGAATCTTCGTTTGCTATTTTCTTTCTCTGTCAAGTCTCCGCAGATAATACCGACATGCATATTTAAATGGACATCATGATATACTATTTGTTTGTTGGATATGAGAGTGAACACATTGCGTGGAAGGTATTACTCTACCTGGAAGATATTTTGGAGATACGTCTCTCATAGTATATCACTCGCTTTTGGAGGAAATTATAATGCAATTTGAGGGAAATGAATTAAACTCTTTGACTATATTTTTTGTGATCTTTTAATTGATATGGTTTGACTTTGTCACCGGAATATATTCAAAACTCGTCGGAATACCCTCTAACCCGTGGGACTACAATATAATTGACTTGAATTCAATGGTGTAACAACGACGAGAAGACATGATTGTCGTGGGATAATCACGGCAGACGTTACCGGGGGTAACTGATCTTGGGGCAAGACGACACAGGCGTTTGGGAGAGGGTTTAGCTCAGAGGAAAACATGATGGTACTCGATCTGGTAGCCGGCAATCAAGTCGCCGAGTCTCCGATCTCGATGTATTAACTCAACTCTCGTGTTACACTGGATGCTCGATATCAAACGATATTGCTAGAACTCTTGGATCTCTAAACTAGACCGAGGGGCCGGTTTATAAAGCACCCGGACCCCTCTGGCTTGCCCTCCAAGGCGCACCCTGAACCCTACCCGAACACCGCATACGAGAAACCCTAACTTTCCTTACCGTAACCCACAATCCGGGTTACGAGGCCTACGAACTTGGGCCTTCCAGAAGCTCCTTTATCCTTAGCCGGATCTTGCGCAGCGTCCATTGGGCCGAGTTACACCTTGGTGTTGGCCTACCGGGTTATCATCCCTCCATCAGTAGTCCCCAGAATAGCTTGGGCTTCACGAGGTTCTCTTTGAAGCGTACGCTATTCCCTGCAAAATTATCAAACTTACAAACTCATTGGAGGCCGGGTTAAATTGCTTTGATAAACAGCTAGGCCTAACTCCACGGTGGCCATATAATAACCCGGCTTTCTCCAAGTCCTTTACTTAGCTTTCCGGGTCAACGCCTAAATAAGAATGTTAAAGATCCGATTTTCTTTACTCGATAATTGCCCCTAATGTTGCGGAGAAGATCCCCTTCTTATCTCTGTCCGGATATCTCGTCCAGTACTTAAAGCATATCTCGCAAAATCCGTGCAGATGGCCGTTACTCCGAAATTTTCGGTTCCCGCTCGTTGAGCCAGGTTTATCCACCCGCACCCTTATAAATAAGTGCTTAGGGGCAAACCTAACCCCGACGGCTCATTTCCCCCCTTTCCTCTTTCTCTTCGCTCCCGCACTTAAGTTCACAGAGCACCATCACGGAGACCTCACGCGCGACACCGAAGCCCATCCGCCGCCGGCTGCGCTCCGCCACGGTTCGCCCCGCGCCGCCGCCGGAACCCGCCGTCGCGCCCCCGACCCGCCCGCCGGGAGTCGCAAAGGGGCACCAAGACTGTGCCATTTGCCTCCGCCGGGCTTTACTCCAATCTCCTCCAGTAAGTTTCCTTTATCCATCAACTTGACCTCGCAATTTCTAGATTTATTTCAGATTGGATCTAAGTCAACCCACCGGTCATTTTTCTCGCCACGCCGAATTAGGTCGCTCAAATTCCTTTTAGCTCATCCAATGGATTGAATATAGATTCCATTTCATTCCCCTATTGCCTATAGTCATTAATTTCACCATGAATCTGGAAATGAAATCTCCAATCTAGGCTCGGGCCGCCCAAAATTTCCGCGCTTGCCGTTGACACCCGGAAAATTCTCTTCTTCCGGCTCTTTCGTTTGCAGTAGATACATGGGTAACCATCCATCTTCCCCAAACACCTTTCAACACGTAAGGCGCCCTTCATAGTTTTTGTAACGATGTTTGATACCCGGATAGCTTGTAACCTAGCTCCACAGAATGATACTCGGATAATTCTTTGCTTCCATGTTTTCTCGATATCACTCGCAAATATTCGGACGACTCATGGTTTCCGAGTCTTATTTCTTGTACCCTTCTATCTTGTGCTTTGCAGGTTAATCCCATGGCTCCCAAGAGGCAGGGGAAACAGCCGGCCAAGACCAAGACCACCAACTCCATATCCGCCAACTGGGCGCGGTCCACGGTTACGAAGGCCAAGTTAGAAGAACTAGCCGAGTTAGGGGTTCTCCCCCCTCAAAAGGATATCCATTGGAGGGTGCCGGGTAACGAGACCCGCCCCACACCTGCGGATGATGAGGTAATATGTTTTGTGGAGCACGTGACCCGGGGGTTCCGTCCTCCGGGTCATCCCTTCTTTCGAGCCATTCTGAGCCACTATGGCCTCCGAATATTTGACATAGGGCCTAACTCTGTGTTAAATATTTCCCACTTCATCGTTCTTTCCGAGTCATACTTGTGCACTCCGCCAAGTTTGGCTCTCTTTATCGAACTTTTTCAGTGCAAACCGTGCCGCGAAAGCGGTGACGGAGCACTTCTTGCTTGCGGCGGGGTCTCTATCCAGCGCCGCAAGAATTCTTTAATGCCACCTCTTACTCTTAACTCCCACGTCAAACACTGGCAACTCTCATACTTTTATTGCCGGGACACCTCCCCACCCGGCGAAAAGAGGTTGCCGGGTTACTCAGAGGGCCTCCTCGATATCTCCGAGACCTTCAACGCCTTTGCCCCTGACTCGTACAGGGAGGCAATCCAACCCTTATTGGCCAAGATAACTATCCTCTCGGCCCAAGGTCTCATTGGGCTCAATCTGGTAAAGACTTGGGTCGATTTCCGGATCCAACCCAACTCCATCCGCACAAAGTTAATGTGCGAGTATTCCGGGCACACCACGGACTCGCTCCGATACTCCACCAATAGCTTTGCAGCCGGAGATACCAACAAGACTATCAAGGGCTTCTTGACAGAGAAGCTGGAAGTAATCCGGAATATAGCCGGGTTAGAACCCTTCACTCGTGAGAACCCGGCGCCTGAGGTAAATATCCGACTTTCATACTCTTACCTTCACACTTTCCACTCGATACTGCTGTTAACCTTCATTCTTACGTCTTCATCTCAGGCCGATGATGCTTTTTGGAAGATTGATACTCCCCCTAACTCTGAGCGCCCAGAGGAGAAAGAGGACGCCGTTAACTCGGATGAAGGTACATTCCGAGTTTTACTTAGTTACTTTAAGCTCGTCGTTGCTCTTTCGTCATTTTCCAACTATAAACCTTGATAATTTTCAGAACAAGAGGACAAAGACGAAGAAGAAGAAGCTGAAGGCAAGGTAGAATCCGCCAGCGACGAGGAAGAAGCTGAGCCGACGGTCAAGGCCGGAACAAAGAGGAAACCCCAAGGGGTCGTCTTCAAGGTTCCATACCTTTTCCTTGCCTCTAAACCATATTTCTTTGATAACATGCACGAGCTAAACCGGAAATTATCCACTTGGTCGTATTTGAAGGAACCGCTCGTGACCAGGCGCCGAATAACTCGGAACTTTCCAGGTGATGGCACTCTTAATCCGGGTATTCCGTCGTCTCCGGCTCGACGCGCTGGTATTCTCTTAATCCTTTCTTAAGTATCAAAGTCTTCCCGAACCATCCCCTTACGGGACAATTCCACATCTCGCTCGATGTTTTTCAGTTTCGTCTGGGTCCAGCAGCGAGTTCCCCTCGGACTATATGGTGAATCCCGGGTAAAATTCCTTTCCTCGTGCTTTATCGTTTTTTCATCACTTTTTCCCAGTTGTACGCTAACTGCTTTACTTATACTGCCCGTAGGGCCACGATCACTGTCAGCGACCAAGATGACATGGAAACTGACGACCCGGGTAAGGAGAACCTGACTGATGATATGCATGCCGCAGCTGGCGGAGAAGAACAACAAGTGCCACCAATAAACCCGGCCGACCGAGAGGCCGAGTATCCCATAGCCTCGCACGTACTCGAGGAGGAAGAAACTGCAAGCTTGGGCACGGGAGGAGGGGCACCAGACTCCGATACTCGGACGACCCGGATACCCTCTTTCAAGAAGAGAGCCCCTTCTCCAAGTCCCCAAGATCCCGGGTCTTCTAATTTGGGCAATGATACTTTTGACCAGATGATGAGCGCTCTCCTTGCTATGAAGGCCTCGGAGAGAGATGTGCTGGAGCGCATGGCAGCGGAGCACCAGGTACTGTAACCTAATATCTCCTCTTACCCATCTAGTCCCCAAGTGCCGAGTATAATTTGTTGAAATTGTGCTCGGTATTCTGCGCGATACTCGGCTTGCCATGATACCCGACTAATTCTCATACTTTGGTTTCTCACAGGCACAGGCCACCCGGTCTGATGAACTTTTGCTCAAGACCGAACAACTGCTGCTTGCCGAGGTTAAGCGGAGAGAGGCCCTTGAGGATGAAGTGGAAACTTTGAAGAAAAATGTTTCCAAATATAAGAAAAGGTGCACCACTGCTCGAACCGCACTGAAAAAACTGTCGGAGCAAATTACCGATACTTATCGTATCTTGCTTAGTAAGTTTCTTGCTGCTGATTGTTTTCATGCCTCTGTTTTGTTACATGATACCCGGAATTACTGATATGGCCTTTCTTTGTTTCAACTGCAGGTGCTAACCTTGCAGCCGCAGAAGAAGATGTTGTTGCAAAGGCTAAAACTTTAAAGACTGTGCTCCGGACTTTCTTTGCCGGCACCAAGTGGATATTGGATGCCGTGAAGTGGCCAACTGAGGTATATCCGGGTGAAGAAAATCTTATCCAAGCCTGCTCCACCGTGCCTGCATGGATCGAGATCTGGAAGCGCTCGGCATGCCGGATTGGTATGACCCGGGCCTTTGCGCTAGCTAAGGCTTACTTCCCTAAGCTTGAGCCGGCAAAGGTTATATCCGGGTTTCCAGAATTCAAAGCGGATGGCTCCAGGTTTGGGCCCAAGGACTTCAAGGCCGTACAATCCGCGGTGCGTCACTCGGCAACCACTTTGGCCGATAGTATGGATCTGCGTACGCTTATGAGTTCATACGATGCTGAAGACAAAATCGTGAAGGAGGAAGCACCCCCACCCTTCGACATTTTAGAGAAATGGGCTGCCGATTCGGCCAGGAGGAGGGAAGAAACCGCGAAGAGGGAGGCCGAGTTAGGATCGGAGCCAACCACCTCTACACCGGCTGTCCTCCCGCCTGTCCGTCCTGATGCGAAGAATCCGGGTGACGATGCCGGGAGAGCTGCGGAGCAAGCCCAGGACCAAGACCCGGACGGCAAGGGCAAGGGTGTGGACCCTATTCAAGAAGCCGAGTAAACAAATGCCATCACGATACCTTGGTCGTTTCGATGCTTTTGTTCGAAACAGATATTCTTTTGTCGGTGCACCTATGCACCTTTGATACTAGTACCAAGACTTGTAATGTACTTTAATTCCTTGATATACCTCGTGCCTCTTCTGGCCTCTGGATGAACTTGATATTTATCTGGTTTTTGAGTTTATTCTTGATATCCGACTTTCTTTATGGTTCCTTTTGTGAGACTCGGTTTCCGATTTTCATGGATTTTGACAAGCGGACTTTTCTCTAAGTCCCCAAGTCCCCAAGACTCGGATGTTTGGGTTTTTTGAGTTTTAGCAACTAAGCAACTTTTCCTTTTTTCAAAATCCCCAGTCCCCGAGACCCAAAATGTCGAGTCTGGGATGTATGGTTTTTCCAAGGGAACAAGTTGTTTGCTGCTAAGCCCAAGCCCAGAGCCGTTTCACATAGGTATTGAAGTTATGCTTGATAAACGTTGAGTTTCCGGCTATTAGCCCTGTACTCTACATAACTTGTGGTTTAGATGACCCTTTTGACTATCTTGTACTGTAAGCCGGCTTTCGCGTGGATACCATGTTGTTACATCTATACGAAAACAGGGTCAGGCAAGTCCCATTGGGCTTCATGGCTGATTGTAATCGTAAGCGAGCAAATCATGCCACTTTTAGTGCGAGTCACATCGAGCTTAAGTAAGAAAAGTCAAGAAAATTTGGCTCCTTTGTCCGGTTATAAGATTGCAGCCGTACTCGTTTGCGAGTAATCGGCCCTTATAACTCATAGGCATCAAGGCCGGGTCCCTGGGTTTGTAGTTGTGCTGTTCAAGCAATCAGCCCTCAGGACCTATATATGTGCAACATACTTGATGATACTGATGTACTGATAGCAATAAATAATTCTTACCTGTAACCGAAGTAAAGATCATAACAAAAATAGGACTTGATAACCATCTCTTTATTGATACGAGAAAGTTTGGGTCAGCAGGCCGCCTCATTAAAAACCTTCCAGTCCCCTTAGGTACCCTGGATAGGAAAAGAGTGCGTCTGAAACCTGCTGCCCGTTACATTGTTTTAGTTCTTCTTGGGATTCTGTCCGGAACTGACGTAATCGATGCACATTCTCCACTTGTTGATCTTTTTTACTATGAGTACCGGGTTTGCCAGCCAATCCGGATAAGGCGTTTCCATGACGTGGCTGGCTGTGAACGGCTGCGCAATTTCTTCTCTTGTGGTGGATTGTTTGAGTGAATCACCCTTGATGAAAGCCACCATCTTGGTATCTCGTGCTGCCTTGAGCTTTGCCCTTTCGCCTTCAGTACTCGGCTTTTTCAAGGTTGTTCTGTTATCCGGGTCTGCTTGAGACCGGTAATATTTGAGTTCCTCTTTTCTACAAGCTTGTTCAGCCATTGCTACATCTCCTTCATCGCACTCAGCCGCTATGTCCCGGCTTCCATGTATGGTGATGGTCTGTTTAGGACCCGGGATTTTTAGCTGTAGATACACATAACACGGCCTAGCCATGAATTTAGCATAAGCCGGCCTTCCGAATAGCGCGTGATAAGGACTGCGCAATTTGACCACCTCAAAAGTGAGCCACTCAACTCGATAATTATCCTTTGATTCCCCAAAAGCTACCTCCAATGTGATTTTTCCCTCGGGGCACGCTGAGTGACCCGGCACTATCCCATGAAAAATTGTTGAACTTTTTTGTAGCTGAGACTCCTTGAGACCCATGCGTAGAAAGGTTTCCCAATATAGTATATTGATGCTACTCCCACCGTCCATCAGGACCTTTTTCAGTTCATACCCATTGACCTGCGGCGCAACTACCAATGCTAAAACTCCCGGGTGTTCTATTCTTTCCGGGTGATCCCTTCTGCTCCATGTTACGTCCTGTTCTGACCACCTCAGGTATCCTAGAACAGCCGAGGACACCGAGTTTACCGCCTGTTTCAGTATCTTCTTGTCCTTGTTGGAACTTCCTGTAGTATGCACGTGATATTGACCCAACTGCTTGGGGTTGGCCTGGAAACCTCCAGCTCCCCCTTGGTTGTTACCTTGATTTCCGGCTGCCGGGTTACCGGCTGGGGGTGGGCCGTTGCCCGGGTTTCCACCTGGACCCGGTCCTCCTCCCCGACCTGCACCTCGCATGGCTCTGTTCACTTCCTCATTCTTCCACCTCTGTAGGTCGGCGCACTGCTCCAAGGAGTGGTTAGCTGGCCTACCGTTTCTGCTGTGCTTCGGGCATGCCATTCTGAAGATGTCCCAATTATTACTCGGCCTTGGTGGCCCTTGATAGTTTCCTCCATTGTGATTTCCAGTATTGTAATTTCCTTCTGCCCTCGGTCTTGAAGATCCGGCCTCAGTGTTGGCGACAAACTCGGAGCCTCCCTCAAACGGGCGCTTGTTCTGGTTGTTTCCGTTGTTACCCGGCGCTGATCCATTGCCGGTTCTTCCATTATTACTTGTGTTTACTTTTGCTTTTTTATCGTCAGTTTCCTCTTCCGCAGTGTCCGTTGCGGCGTGTTTGTTGCATGCATCCATCAGTTCTCCCATCGTAACCTCTGAAGCATTCCGACTAGATTTCATGCGAGTTAACTTTTGTACTAAAGGTGTGTATTTGCAGGTCTTTGCCATAGCTTGCAGCGCATCCTTGGGCTGAATATCTGTAGATGAATGAAGTATTTCCATAACCCGGCGCACCCAGCTGCGCGCCGATTCTCCCTTCTTCTGAACACATCGCTCTAGGTCATCAATAGTGAATAACTTTCTGCACGTCCCGTAAAAGTGCTTGATAAACGCAGTTTTCAATTCTCCCCATGACTTGATAGATCCTTCCGGTAGATTGGTGAACCATAACTTTGCTGCTCCCTCTGACATCATTAGATACATGAATTTGGCTTGAAGATTCTCGGACGCATTGCGAATCGACATGGCCATCTCATAACTGCTCAACCATGTTTCCGGATCCATAGTCGGCTCATAATTCACTACTTTACCCGGTTCTTTGAACTTTTCCGGGTAAGGTTCAGCCCTGATGCTATCCGAAAGACACTTAGGTCCTGCAAGAATGGTCGAAGCTGGTCTTACTCGGGAAACGTGTGATCCTACAGGGGGTACAGCTGGACGCGGTACTGCTGGTGGCCCATGTACCGCAGACCCGGCCACGGCTCTCCTGGCTCTGGAACTGTCCACGATGGCCTGTGCTGCTGATGCTGCTGGTATTGCCTGAATGTGTGGAGGAGGCGGCATTTGCTGCTGCTCTTCCCTCCGCCGTGCCGAACTTGTCTGGATATTGCCGGCATTACCTCGCTGTTGGCTGACATATGGTGTCCCATGCATTCCAACGTCTCCTCCTGCACGAAACCCCCATATCAAATGGTGATTATCCTAGACCACTAAAAACTGATGATCTAAACATGACTAATTAAGAGTATCCTGGGCCGTGTGCTCCATCCCAGCTCAATCAGCGCGACAGAGGCACTTGCTAGGATTACCTCGCGAAGTTATCTATCTTGCGAGAGCTCCCACCCTCCTAGGAGGCATTTCGACAACGGACTTACCCTCCAGAGTCCATGGGTGGTTTATCCGCCTTGGCGAGGAGCTCCACATCGCCCCCGCTCTTTAAAGTATCAAATTGCAGAGTGGTTGCATCACTTGTGTATCTGGAGTTCTGGACATGAAATTCAGGTTTGCGGCTCTTTTGTGACTGATCATTTTACAATATTATTTGGCCGAAAAAGGTCGGTATGATACATCGGGCATGAGCTGTCATCATGTGTTGAAACTGGAACACATAAACAAAAATGGAGTTTGATTGAGGTGATTTGAGGGCAACGGACCGGCCAGGAGGCACCCAAGGGGCACCCCGGCCCCTAGTGAACATAATTAAAACATGCACCGACTGACACATATACTCTGACTTCAGTTATAAATAGCTAGGCAGGTCGGTCACGTGTAGTCCGCGAGCCATCCGTCACTACTTATATATATATGTGCGTGTAGAGGTTTATTAAAGACACCAGTTGATAGCATTCAGAAGATAATTTGTTGGAGCTGCCAAGCATCGGAAAGGATTAAAGTTCGCCGAAGATAGCTAAGCAAAACATAGGATTAGGAAGCATCGGGACATAGGGCGTAACCTGGTATCACATTTTTCCAACTTGGTTTCATCGACTGGGTACGATGTACCAACATTTGTCCTGCTACACGTTTTCCTCAGTCATGGGCGTGGACAGCCAAACGAAAGCATGGCTAGCCAGACTTCGTTGCAGTGGCTCTTCCGGCACTTGATTCTGTGCCAGCATCGCTAGAGCAAACGGAAGACGGAGGCCTACAGACTGAGGTGGCAAAGATCACCCGTATAGGATTTGAACCGCAATTCCGCGATGTGGTAGCCAAAATTTTATCCTTACCACCGGCTATATAGAGCCCGTTTTTTAATATTTTCTTGAACCAACATTTCAAATTTTTAAAAAATTCCAAGAAGAGCCTCTGCAACGAAGTCGCTCAGGGTGAAGTCGTCCTTCCCGGCGATCATGGACATCGACATGGTGAAGTTGTCGTAGTTGTCACCGAGGCCGGCCATCACGTACGAGATGATCTCGTCATCGCCGAGGAAAGTGAAAAAAAATATGTGTTTCCCCTGGAAAAAAGTATGAATACGAGAAAATATGCATATACAGAGCCTGCAGAAATATTGTCTTTCCTTCGTGTATAAATATATGGCAGAGCAGAGTCGCCGCCATGTCTTCACGCTAAATATCTTCTCCATCGAGCGAAAGACGTGGCCAATGTGCCTCAACCCCAATCACTCGTGACCTTTTGCGCATAGCCATGGATTTTTTGCGCTTTGGCGGCCGTTAACGACGAGGAGGTAGTTGCTGCTCACCACAGAAGTCTGTGTTGGAGAAAACCCTTGTTCAATAAAGGAGCAAGTGACCTCCATATGCGCCGATGGCCTTGCCGGGGACGAAGACCGCGTGGTGACTCCGATATTTGGGAGAAATATGCCACATGATTCTTGCCAAGATATTAAAAAAAAGACTTACCAGGACTAGCCCTTGGTGGCATTTTTTCATAGAAAGATCCACCCTTGTGAGAATTCCCAATATTCTGCCCCCGACGGGAGTCAAACTCAGGTCGACAGGTGTGTGCAGCTGCAGCCTAGCCAATGGGCTACTGCCCCGTTCTCCCAAGATATAGACAAATTCATACGAGCTTGTCGCCTATCCGCGACTCAGCCTGTTCGTCGCCCTCGAGCTCCTGATGTACAGCCCTCTTTTCTGCGTTATCATTAATGGCGGCGATGCCTCTGTCGGCAAAAGAACAGGCTGACAGGACTTCCCGAGGTCGGTGCAGCAATGCCACTCATCTCCGTTTTCCTGTGGCGGTGACGGTGGCGAGGCCCGAACTGCAGAGCATGGTGGTCGATCAATTGGTCGCTTCGCCGGGGTGTCATAAGACATCGGCAAGTCTGTTCTAGCGCCAGATGTCCGTACTGTATTTGTTGGCTGCGAGCATTACGGGTATGCGATTCTCTGTACATGGAATTTGTTCTCCAACCGGAAGTCGCCAAGGCGAGGCACAATTCAGTGAAGCGACGTGCGGCTGGGTGCAGGGATGGGCACACAGGCCATCGGGTGCAGGTAAGTCCGGTCCGGTTGGTTGTTGCTTGTTCCCCTTGCCCGCCCACCAGGCCGGTCCGGGACGTCGCACGCAGCTTGTGTGCAACTACAGACTGCGCGCTGTCCGGCTGTTCGTGACCCTCATCCTACATGCCGAGCCTTCACATACACACGAAAAAAAAGAGATGAATGCACAAACTATTCTCACATGAAAGTTATATACATTTAATCACATTTTAAAAACCAGACCGCTGGGCACCTATATATGCCCGTGATAACCCAATTCACAAAATATGGCCATGTAACCGCATCCTCTGATGCCGGACTCCCTGTACTCTAGGGCTCTGCCCTTTCTTCTTCTATGCAATCGACACGCAAGGCTTTTGCGTGTTTGCAAAAAATGAACACAATTAAACATGCACTGACTGACACATACTCCGACTTGAGTTATAAATAGCTAGGCAGCTCGGTCACGTGTAATCCGTGAGCATTCCGTCAATACTTATATATATGTGCGTGTAGAGGTTTATAAAAGGCACAAGTGGATACCACTCGCTAGATAATTTTCTTGGAGCTCCCAAGCAGAGGAATGGACTAATGTACGCCGAAGATGGCGAAGCAAAACATAGGATTAGCAAGCATCGGGACAGAGCGCGTAACCTGATGGAACATTCTGCAAACTTGGGTCGCCCGAGGGAAGGCTGAACCGAGCTGGGGTTGGTGGGCCGGCCGAGGGAGCTCGAGAAGGCCTCCTCTTGGCATGAGCAGGCTGCGTCGCTGCTCTGGATGAGCCTGGCTTCCCTTCGCCCTTTCGCTAGATGGATCCGCTGCCAGGGAATGCCAGACTGTCACACCTAGATACTACCTCCATTACAGAGAACAAGTATGTTTTTGTAAAAAAAATTATATAGCGTGATTTTGGCTAATCTCTTAGATAAAAAAATATTTGTATTACAATATTTAATAAATATGCTACGAAAGTCTATCCATATTGATTTGATATTATATATACTAGCAAATGTGCCCGTGCGTTGCAACGGGTGAGGGGGAAAATTCAAAATTTGCAATATATTTCGTCTCCAAATTTTCCAGTTAGCTCGAATATTTTGAGGGAATTAATTTTTTTTTCCGCATAGTGAAATGTACTAACTTGGATGCAAATCAAATCTTGTTAAAATTCGAGTAAGCGTAATATCATGTGTTATACAACACAGAGGGCCAAGCATCTGCGTCTCCGTCGTCTCCGCTACAACCCAGCATGCCGAGCATCTGCCTCCGCGGCCGCCCCAGTCACTGAAATAGACTATGAACATGAATACTCCAACCTTTACCAATTGACCTGGAAATTCTAAAATATATAACTTTGTAGTGTTGTTGTATAGAGTATTTATAAATTGAAAGGAGTCCTAAAAAGGTTTATACATCTATTGATTATCAACAATAACAGTTATCGCCATGATTGTAAAATACACTCTCACTAAATATGGAAATAACTTCACTGTACTAACTTCTGTTTACTTAATAGGTTGAACTATTGATGAACAAAACATGGCTGCTCTAGATACATTGACAATGGTAGGCTTGAAATAGGCCAATTTGGTATTCAAGATCACATAATTCATATAAAATATTTGAACTTACTTCATTCCTGTAAAGTGTTCTATCTTAATAAAAAAATACTTGTAAGTTCAGTGGATTTTTCAAAATAGCAGACAGACATGAAAATATCGAGAAACCTCCACAAAATATATATACATGGCTATTAAAACTGAACTGATGGAGAGAAACAACGACAACAATCCCCAGCTCAAACCTGCATGAGAGCAAAGCCCACGACATGATAAGTAGTAGGTGGAGGCGTCGGTAGCCTACGGAGCGCGAGTGAGGTGCTGACCACGGAGCCTGGGGCCAACAGCTTACCCGAACCTTAAACCTTGTAATTATGCCTAGAGTTGGTACACCAGCTAATTAGCAATTCGTCAATCACCTTATGGGCGTTACCTTACACCAAGAAATAAGGATGGAGAACGCTTGAACTGGGAAAGAAATGAGCATCCTATTAGAAGCAGAGTAGCATACTCGTTGTTGAGGTTGTCACATCCCGCAATGGGGTGCTTCTTTAATCTTTAATTCTTTATACATCATGAACAACACCACATCGGGAAGACTACTACTCCACGGAGACGGCCTGGTCGTTGGGCGTCAGCTCCAGAAGCAGAAGGATGTGCCCACCAGAGACGGAAGCGTCCTAGCAAAGTAGGAGGTAGGGATGCCCAGGTCGCCGGGTAGTTCTGGTTGTGGATCCCAGTGCTCGGCTTGGAGGCGGGAGGTGGCGCGCATGGAACGGGGAAGAGCACCACGGGTAGGGATTCCTGTAGGCGACGAAGGAGAGGGGATGCTCGCCGTGGAGGAGGTCGGCTCGGTGCTCGGGGATCCGGCAGGATGCGGCGCGCGCGTGGATGGTCGGGCACAGATCAGCGGGAATCCATATCTGTTTTAGGACTCTGTGCCCAGCGCTCGGAGGAGGTGCGACGGCTCTACTCGCGAGAGATTGAGGGGCTGGCGGGCCGGCGGTGTTTTTTTTTTTTAGCTGACGTTGGAGTAGAGCGGAGGAAAAAGAGCGAACCGGTACGATGGCAATATGGCAGTATTATGTGGTTTGGTGGGAGGGTATAATTGTCCTTTTATGTTGGACGAAAAATTTGGCAGAAACCTTAATGCCTTTATTATTAGGTATAGATTAATATTTTTATCTATATGAGTGGTTAAACTTCTTATACGTTGACTTTTGACTAATAAATGATGGCTTCTTTGACCAAATAGAGGGAGTATCTACTAGTAATACAAACGGTGGAAGGTCGGTCTGGTTCATCCATTCACCTGTTTTATTTGCATTCCCTAGAGCATCAAGCCATAATAAAATTTGGACGTGAGTTCACAAAAGAAAGTATCCAGGCAAGGTGTCATCGCCTATTCCCCTTTATTCGCCTCTTCTCTTTGTTCCTCCCGCTCTCTACCCCCTCGATTCAATGCCCTTTCCGTCGGCGATTCTGTTGAAGTGAAGTAGGCTGCCACCGACCGGTGCAGGCCCACAGTTGTGCCAACTGTGCGGAGCGCACATCACCCGAAAATTTTACAAAGGTTGTACACACTTAGGTCATGTTTAGTAGCCCGGCTGGACCCGATGACTCTCTCCCCACCCACTTCTCAGTTGTTTGGTAGCCTGGTTTTGCCCCGTGAGCCATGTCCACCTCGAGCTTCTCACCTCAGCTCGGCAAAGGTCATCCCGAAAACCACCCCGCGCGTGGGCCCTAATATTTCAGGGCATTCGGTCCCGTCCTCAACCCCAATTCATTCTCGTCTCTCTTTGTTTCTTTCTTTCTTCATGTTCCTATCGCCAGCGCCCACGCCACCACCTTGCGCCCGCCGCCGCCGAATAACTCCTGCCGCCGCCACGTCGCGGCTCTTCGCACCGCCCAACGAGCATCTCCCAAGCACGTATTCCTCATGGCTCCTCGCGCCACCAAGCGCCGACTGCTCGCTCAGCCCAACTCCACCCACCGCAGTCTCCACGCGCCCCACGACAGCCTTATCCCTATTCATGGCAGCGGTGCCCCGACCTGCTGCTCCCGCGCATCTCATAGAGCCGATGGGTGCTTTGGACCCGATTGTGTTTTTAATTTTTATCCAGGGGCCTATGTGGAAATATTTTAGACCTATTCGTAATTTAAATTTCTGGACACTAGTCTCAGCCCATGCAATCTACCAAACAAAATCTCACATGAACCCGTTTCAACCCATACAACCTACCAAGCGAACAAAAAAGATCTCAGGTCAACACGTATAACTCACTACGAGAGACACGGTCATTGCCATGTGCTCAGCTCTTTGTCGTGTGTAGTATATCGGACACACGGCAAAGTCTTTGTCATGTGTTCTCTGGGCCGTTCTCCCATGGTCACTTCAGCTTGGCCTAGTTGAGGAAGCCATGTTGGTAAGATACGGGCTACCAAACACATCCTTAGCAGCCTAGGAGGTAATGTGCATGCCTTCTTAGGCATGGGTGCTTGGCCTGCTGCGTGTGTGGTGAGCTCGTGCGCTCGCGTGGCTCACAATCGGAAACTGGAAAAAACAATAGAGGACCACGACAAGTTCTCGTTGATCGCGTAAATAGATGTCGCGGCGAGTTCTCCTTTTTTTTTTTAGTTTGGTTGATTGATGACTACTCCAGATTCCTAAATTATAATTAATTCTGGTACGGACTGTCGTACATTGATTCTCTCTTCTTCTTCCTCGGTTAAAGATTACAACATAGAAGTTCATCCGGATATGACAAGAGGCTAGAGTGAGTTAGGAAACTATTAATGATGCATAATTCTAATTTTATTTTTATTCACATTGTGTATCTTGTGTTTTTAATAATACGGATTTGAATCATTACGTGAAACAAGAGTTTGGTTATCAGCAGTGTAAGAGAAAAGAGAATAAAATAAGTTAGTAAAAATGTCAAACATGATCTATGGACGGACATGTATATATACAATATAATTTTTATTATTTCAATTTTTGCCTTAGATAGGACCCTGTTTTAGATTTTGGCACAGGGCGCCAGATTTTGCCGGCCGGCCTCGACAGATGTTCCCGCGACGGCAACACTGCAACAACAGTCTAGCCCTTTTAGTCCGACAGGAAGCTGGGATCTTAGGCTGGCTACATTTTCTTCCCAATTGTGGTTTCGGGGTAGAGATGAAGAAGGAAATTCAAATTGAGGGTAGAGTTTGCTTTTTCCCGGATTTTTAGACTATATTAAATATTCATTATAGGTATGATTGTAGGTTTTATTTATTTTTAGATATGTTTTTATTACCATGGCAGTAAGTAATGATGTTTAATATCATAAAAGTGTATAGGCAATTTCAATTTTTTATCTTTAGATTTCTTCCTGCCTTAATTTTTTTCTTTAGAGTTCACCCTCCCTTCGATCGAGCACACTCTGTCCGGCCGGTCGATGAATCAAATGCCGTGTTGCCACGGTTTGTACTCAGAGGGCGGGATTGTCTCGAATGCCCTGTGACAAGGTACAAGCATCTTACGTACTACCTCCGTATCGAAATATAAGATGTTTTAGCATTTCCTAGACAATATGTATCTAGACATGTTTTAGTGTAAGATGCATATGAATCTACACACTAAAACATGTCTAGATACATTATATCTACAAAATGCTAAAACATCTTATATTTTGATACGGAGGGAGTACGAGCCAATGGCATGCATACACTTCCAAGCTAGTGGCAGTAGTGGACATCGACCTTCTGATGTGAAGAGTTAAAAAGGACACGCGATGCACGAACCAGCCACACATGACACATCGATCCGTAATTAAGTTAAAGCTGCCCGCCAGCCACTATTGATTACCAATTGCTTCCCGATCGGAGATCGACGCCGGCGACGAGCATGGTCACGGATTAACTGGCCATAGCGGCGGTCGTTTTCAAATGGTCTGTTATCATGAAAGATTGCCGATGCATGGTTTGGCTGTTGCTTTTTAACCCCTTGCTCCTTCGGCCAATTACGGGACGTCACACGCAGCCTGTGGGTGAAGTGCAACTGCATCTACGCGCTGTCCGGCCGTACGTGACCTCATCCTACATGCCGAGCCTACACATACACCTTTTTTTTTAAAAAAAAAGCCTACACATACACACACAAAAAAACCCAAGATGAATGAACAAACTGTTCTCACGCGAAAGTTATACATCTAATCCCATTTTTAAACCAGACCGCTGGGCACCTTGTGCCTGTATATGCCGGTGATAACAATATCATGAACACAATTAAACATGCACTGACTGACAGATACTCTGATGTCAGTTATTGAAATCTAGGCAGCTCGGTCACGTGTAGTCCCGGAGACTTCCGTCAATACTTATATATGTGCCTTTAGAGGTTTATAAAAGACACAAGTGATACCACTCACTAGATAATTTTTCTTGGAGCTGCCAAGCAGCGGAAAGGATTAATGTACGCCGAAGATAGCTAAGCAAAACATTGAAACATAGGATTAGGAAGCATCGGGGCATAAGGCGTAATCTGGTATCACTTTGTTCCTGCCTGGTTTCGTTGATTGGTTACGTGTACCACCATTTGTCCTACTACTCGTTTCCCTCAGTCATGGGCGTGGACAGCCGCGTGCTTGCACGGGCTGTCTTCTTGCCCGATCAGCATTCACCAAACGAAATCATGCCTAGCCAGACTTCGTTCCACTGAACCTTCCTGCACTTGGCTCCGTGCCAGCATTCTTGGAACAACTTGAATACGAGGACCGGAGACTGGGCTGGCAAAGATGAGCCATATAGGCTATCAACCGCAGCAAGTTGATGTGGTGGCAAAAAGTCTCTTTGTACGACGCCCTACATGTAGCCCGTTCTTTAATCTTCTCTGAAAACAATAATTTGAAGTTTAAAAAAAAATCGAGAAAAAATTATAAAGGTTGACAATTATGTAGCTCCCCGTACCCGGCAGCGAGCCCCGTCCCGCCAGGCACCTCGCGTCACCAGCATCTGGACATGAAATCCCGTGGTTAGTCATGCCCGGGCGTCAGAATTACACCGCATGCCACCACGACGGGCGGTCGCTTTAGCAATGACGCATCACCTGCTCTGGGCCCTGGTTATATTCGTCCCCACTAACCAGAGCGACGTACACACGCATATAACTCGTGAAAAACATACCCACGTGGATAACCGGAAACAAGTGGATCAGAGCCGTCCACGCGCTAGATCAGACGTCCCAAAACCGACTCGGCGTTAGATGCTCCGAGTTAAAACTGCATTGACTCGTACTCTGACTACAACATAAGAGCATCTCCAGCCGTTCGCCCCCCAGGGCCGATTTTCGGCGCTAAATAGCGCCTCCTGGGGGAGCCCGGCGCTATTTTTCGCACTGGGGGGGGACACTTCCAAGCCGTGCCCCTAGCCTAACAAGGCGAAATTCGGCGAAAAACTACGAAACCGACAAAATTCGACCAAATTCAAGACATATTCAGTCAAAAATAGGCGATTCGATAAGATTTGGACTAATATAGGCGGTTTACATTGGCGATTTAAACACAGAAACTAAAATCTAAGCTAGTTGATGCCGAGGAGGTGGTAGAAGTCGGTGTAGTCGCCGTCGTCGTCGTCGCTCAGCGGCCCATTCGGGGCGGCATAGCTGCAGCTCGGTCCCAGGTGGCCGCCAGTGAACTTCTTGGGCAACGGCGCCACCTCCCTATCGCTGTCATCGAGCAGGATGATGCCCCACTCGTCGTCTACACTACGCAGCTGGGCGGCCTCCTCCTTAGCGCGCTGCTCTGCGATCTCCTCCAGGGCGCGCCACTGCCGAGCCATCTCCTCATCCAAGTACTAAGCCTTCGACGCGGCGAGCACGGAGTCGGTGTCATTGGTGGCCATGGCGGCGCGTGCTTCCCTCCAGGTCGTCGTCTTCTTCTACCTTTTGACAGGCCCTTTCTTCGGCCTGACGAGCCGAAGATGGGCCCGAGAAGGTGACGGTGCGCGGCCACCCTCGTTGATGACGAGGCTGTCGGCTCGGGTGCGTCGTCGGAGCGGCGTCTCCTTTGCCTCGGGCTTGACGGAGAAGAAGGGGCTCCGTCGAGACCGACGAACGGGAGAGGGGAGTCATTGTCGCCGAGCCCGAGGAACGGGAGGTCGTGCCCACTGAGGACGACGAAGACCCGGTGGTCATGCCCCTTGGCATCCACGGCGCTCCTCGACGTCGAGACAGGGACGGTCGAGGCCACTCGAGCGGCGGGGAGTTGCCGGCCTGGATGTGAGCGAGGACGACCTCCAGTGTCCACCGGGCTCACCCCAAAAGGCGCGCCGCCTGGCGGAGTTCATGCGCCCCCCATGCGGTCGGCGCCGGTCGGAATCGGCGCCACGAGGACACCTCTGGCGCTCATACGCAAGGTGCCAGGAACGCGGACGTCGGTCTGCACGAGGTAGTCCGTCGACTGGAGAACGCGAGCTTCCTAGTCGTGCAAATGGCGCCTGCGAAAGCCATTTGCTGCCGCACCGTCGTCGGAAATCGCTCAGCCATGGCGAGAATAGAGGAGTGTGCTGGATGGTGGACGGGAGATGTGGCGAGCGGCGGCAAAGTGGCGGGGGCATTTATACCGGCCAAGCGCGGGGGAGTGGTGTAGACGCTTGGGCGGGAAGCTCAGCGGTGGCGCGCCATTACGTCGCCGCGTGGGCGATTGGACTGATCGACCAGTCTGCGAAAGTCTGCTGGCGCGCATTAAGCATCTCGGGGGAACGAGGAGATGTGGACGAGATAGCCCGTGGCTCACTGACTCGACGGGCCCGCGGGCGAGGATAACGGTTTTCGCGCCATTTCCCTTCATCTGGCACTTCGAACAGCCACAAGCGCGCTGGGTTGGTCATGAGTTCGCCGGGCTATAATTAGGCCCAATCCGGCGCTATTTGGCCTTGTGGAGGGGGGCAGTGGGCGAAAAACAGCGAACCGGCGCAAAAAAAGCGCCCTGGAGGCTCCTGGGAGGGCGGCTGAAGATGCTCTAAAGGGCTAGCGAGGTCGAGCAGGTGCAGCCTGCGAGCCTTCCGGGAGCATTGATATAAGTGCGTGTATAGGCTCCTCAAAGATACCAGTTGATACCATTCAGGGGATAAATATTCTTTGAGCAACGGAAATGATAAATGTGCACGCACCTAGGTGGTTAAGCAAAACTTAGGACCGGGAAGCATCGGGATATATGACGTAACCTGATGTACTAACATTCCTCCAACTTGGTTTCATTAATCGACTACCTGTAGCACCATTGATCCTCCTCCTCTTTTCCCTCGGTCGTTGGCATGGACGGCCGCGTGCCTTCACAGGCCGCCTTGTTATCTGATCACCATTCAACATAGAGAACCACAGTGAGAACCATACATAGCCAGAACGGGGCAGACATTACTTCTCGTCTTTCCGACTCGTACTAAGACTCGCCCACTGTAGTCTCCTGCATGGTCCGGCCCATGTGGGCTGTTTTTATTTTTCGTTTTTCATTTTTTCTGTTGTTTCTATTTGTTTTTGTTTTTCTCACATGAAAGTTAAACATTTAATCGCATTTACAAAACTAGACCGCTGGGCACCTTGTGCCTATATATGCCCGTGGTAACCACAGTGGCGGATCGCGCGGGGGGGGGGGGGGGGGGAGGGGGGTGTATGTGTGTGTGTGTCAGGGGCCAGGCCCCCCATGGTTCGGCCCCCTCCATGGATATGTAGGAGGGACTAGCACATCATTGCGGAAACACTATATAGTGCCTAGTGCACTACGTAATACAGCATGCCCATGTTAAATTTTTAGGTGGGCCGGCCCATTTAACGAATTAATTCGCGCAAAATAGAGGTGCAGGGTGTAGGGGGGGGGGGCTCGAACCCGCGACGTCTCCTCGCGGGCGGCGTGGCGAAGCCACTGGGCCACGCCGTGGCTTGTGTGTACTTAGCTGTTTTAGATTTTTATAGTTCGCCTTTTCCATTTTTTCTTTTACCATTTCTGTTTTTTATTTTTGTTTTATTTATTTCTTTTCTGTTTTTTTCCTTTTTCTATTCGGAATTTTTTTGTTTTGAAATATGTTCAAACAAAATTTTGATTTTGAACAAATTTCAAATGTGAACAAATTTCGAATTTGAACAACTTACGAATGTGAACAAATTTCGAATTTGAACAATTTTCGAATTTGAACAAATTTTCAATTTGAACAATTTTCGAATTTGAACAATTTTCAATTTGAACAATTTTCGAATTTGAACAAATTTCGTATTTGAACAATTTTCAAGAAAAAGAAAAAAAAGGTAAATGGGCCGGCCCATAATGTGTAGGACATGGGTGATCCCTAATATGTAGTGCTATAAGCACTACATAGGGGAACCCCATCATTGCTCCTATTATCTTTACACCGGCAACTAGAACAAGGACTAATCGTGCAGCCCAACAACTAAACCAACGGGCTTATTTGAATGGACCAAGATCAACTTAGTTAGCCCACAATGGCACATACGTAATAGTTAGGGCCTAGAAATCCAAGGATCGATGCATGTAAGTACGCAATCGCCTCTTATACTGCATGCCGGATCTCATCTATATCTCCAGCACCGCTGCCGCCGACACCGGAAGGACACGGCCACAAGGATCGATTGAAGCTGCGGCAATTTCCGGCCGACCACTACTAGGAGCTGCCAGCGCCACGCCTTCACGCTCTCCTAGCCTGATCCGCAGTGGCGTGCCCAACGACCTGGGTTCGACTCCCATCGGGAGCGGATTTTCGGGGATTCTACAAAATGTGGCTCTTTCTATGAAAAATATATCAATATGGGCTAGTCCTGGTAGGTCTTGTTTTTTTTTAATAATACAATTGCCATGCCCCCAGCTAGGACTTTGCTGATTTATCTTGCCTCGCCGATTTCTCCTTGCCGCGCGTCCGAACTAATGGCTGATTGTATAGATATTGCAATTGCTACTTGCTAGTTTGATTATTTATAGTTATATTTGCCACTTATATGAATCATACAGTTTTCATAAACTAACTCAAACAGTATAATTGCTTAATTCGTGAAGACGGATGAACCCCACTGATAAGTAAACATTTCAAGCTATTGGTTCAGTGTCTAACTCTAGCGCCTAAAATACAAATGCAACCGAAGAGATAGAAGGCACCGAGCAATCTACCGGATATAATGGTTTCAACCGCGATCAAGTTGGTACTTGAACTTCCGGTTAAATTTTGTGTCATTTTCGAAATTCTAAAACAAAATAAAATCGAAAGCATAACACATTACAAGACCTAAAAAAGCGCTACAATTTAGGGGTCCCCCCCACACAGACACACACACCCGGTACTTATATATGTGCACGTAGAGGTTTATCAAAGACACCAGTGCATACCGGTCACAAGATAAATTTGTTGGAGCTGCCAAAAGCAGCGGAAAGGATTAATGTACGCCAAGATAGCTAAGCAAAACATAGGATTAGGAAGCATCGGAACATAGGGCGTAGCCTGGTATCACATTGTTCCAACTTTATCTCGTTGACTAGGTACGCGTTCGACCATTTGTCCTGCTAAACTTTTCCCAGTCACGTGCGTCGACAGCCGCGTGCTTGCACGGGCGTGAAACCCTCCTATGCGAGGGCCCAGACGAAACCCTCCACGCTCCTCCCATGTCGCCCCCACCTGAGCGACACCGGAGGCCCCGATCTAGCTGCCGCCGGCCGCCTCCCCAGGCTCCCTCTCTCCCTCGCACGCGTCGGAGCACGCGGCCGGGCAAAGCTCGCGCCGCCGACGATGGGAGGCAGGGCTTCTCCTTTGGTGCGTCATGTGGTCGTTGATGCCGTTGACTTGGGCGGTGGCGGCGGTTTTCGACGGCGCGATGGCGTGTGGTGGGGTGTGGCGGCGCGGGGAAGGCGTAAGGGGCCGCGGCAGCACGTGGTTTGCGTCCTCGACCTGCATGTCGTTCATGGCGGCCGGGCCCAATGTGGGCCTTGCGGTCCTGTGCCGGCCACAGATCTGGGACGCCGTGTTGGCACCATGACCCTCTCCTGCGTGCTGCTGTGTGGATGCGGCGGCCGTGCTCGTCCACCGGCACGACGGCAGAGGGGCGGCCGAGGCAGCCGGTGGCGATGGAGGCTTCCGTGTCCCTTGCTCCTTTCCAGCGAAAAGAGGCAGTTTTCACGACAGTACAAAGTTCGCAACAATGGCACAAATTTAAAGTCATGACAAATTTCAAGCGAAGTTCACGAGATAGCCAATGTCCATGGCGACATCAATGTTAGAGACTCTATTCAGTCCAACGTAGATACTTGCCCTTGCGGTTGCCTGCTTCATCCTTCTCTTGCGCATGGCGAGCTAGCTCACGCTTTCTTCCCCGCTCCTCCTCACGATCCCTTTATCTTCACGCTTCTTCTTCTCTTTCTCCAAATGTTACGTCTCCATATATTCATTCATCTTCTTTTTCCTCTCTTCGTCTAGGCGGGGCTGCTCCAAACGGCGTTTTATCCTTGCCTCGTTCCTATCGACCTCATTCTTGCAGTAGCTACACGAAATAGGTCTATTCATTCGAAGTAGCTGCAAAGGGGCGGTGGCGACTACAAAGAGACAATAATCATTAACCATCTACAAAAATCTCCCAGGCAACCATGGATACAGATGATACGTACCTTGAGATGGTCATAGGTAGATTTCTGTTCTTCCTTGTCCCAAGCATAGTTGGGACACAACCAAAACTATCATTCCCTTGTGTCATCCCAATCATCGGATTGCTTGACATTGCAAATGTCTTGGCACCGACACTTGAGTGGATCCTCCTTGGGAGTGTCAATTGCATTCATGTGCTCGAACTTTGTCATGACTTTAAATTTGTGTCATTGTCGCGAACTTTGCCCACTCAGTATTCACCATACGAAATCATGCCTGGCCAGACTTCGTTCCACTGAACCTTCCTGCACTTGGCTCCGTGCCAGCATCCTTGGAACAACTTGAAGACGAGGACTGGAGACTGGGCTGGCAAATATGAGCCATATAGGCTGTCAACCGCAGCAAGTTGATGTGGTGGCAAAAAGTCTCTTTGTACGACGCCCTACATGTAGCCCGTTCTTTAATCTTCTCTGAAAACAACAATTTGAAGTTTCAAAAAATGAGAAAAATCATAAAGGTTGACAATTATGTAGCTCCCCGTACCCGGCGGCGAGCCCCGTCCCGCCAGGCACCTCGCGTCACCAGCATCTGGACATGACCGGGCACCCCGTGGTTAGTCATGCCCGGGCGTTACAATTACACCGCATGCCACCACGACGGGCGGTTGCTTTAGCAATAGCACGTAATGACGCATCACCTGCTGACTACTGGGCCCTGGTTATATTCGTCCCCACTAACCAGAGCGACGTACACACGCATATAACTCGTGAAAAACAGACCCGCGCGGATAACCGGAAACAAGTGGATCAGAGCCGTCCACGCGCTAGATCGGACGTCCCAAAACCGACTCGGCATTAGATGCTCCCAGTAAAAGCTGCATTGACTCGTACTCTGACTACAGCATAAGAGCATCTCTAGCCTTTCGCCCCCAGGGCCAATTTTCGGCGCTAAATAGCGCCTCTTGGGGGATCCCGGCGCTATTTTTCGCACCGGGGGGTGACACTTACAAGCCGTGCCCCCAGCCTAACAACGCGAAATTCGGCGAAAAACTATGAAACCGACGAAATTCGACCAAATTCAAGACATATTCAGTCGAAGATAGGAGATTCGATAAGATTTGGACTAATATAGGCGGTTTACATAGGCGATTTAAACACATAAACTAAAATCTAGACTATTTGATGTCGAGGAGGAGGTAGAAGTCGGTGTAGTCGGCATCGTCGTCGTCGCTCGGCGGCCCATTCAGGGCGGCATAGCTGCAGCTCGGTCCCGGGTCGCCGCCAGTGAACTTCTTAGGCGACGGCCACCTCCCTGTCGCTGTCGTCGAGCAGGATGATGCCCCACTCGTTGTCTGCGCTGCGCAGCTGGGCGGCCTCCTCCTTGGTGCGCTGCTCTGCGATCTCCTCCAGGGCGCGCCGATGCCGAGCCATCTCCTCAGCCCAGTACTATGCCTTCGACGGGGCGAGCACGGAGTTGATGTCATCGGTGGCCATGGCGGCTCGTTCTTCCCTCAAGGTTGTTGTCTTCTTCTGCCTTTTGATGGGCTCTTTCTTCGGCCTGACGAGCCGAAGACGGCCCCGAGCAGGTGACGGTGTGCGGCCACCCTCGTTGATGACGAGTGACGAAGACATAGATCTTGGACCCTGCGGGTAAGGACACCCCCTCTCAGGCCCAATGTCAAGGCCCAAGAAGAGGCGCCCTTGGAAGACTCCAGAAGGCCCACCAGAAGCCCACCCGCAATAAACTTGCGGGTTAAGTTAGGAAGTTTTGTAACCGACCTAGCTAGGGTTTGAATCCTCTCCGGGTAGGACTCGAGACCTGGCCATCTATATAAGGCCAGGAGAGCCCTCAAGGAGAGGACCAAGCAATACCGCACGACCAAAAAGCCTCGGAACTCGAGATCTACTCTCAATTCGAGCAACCTGTAACCGATCTAATCATCCAATACAGATCGACACGAGGCAGGAGTAAGGGTTTTACCTCTACGAGGGCCCCGAACCTGGGTAAAAATCTCGCCCCCTGTCTAGCCAACGATCTCGCCAGCGTCAATGAGTTCTCCTAATCGAAACCCGATAGGGTCACCTAAGGGACTTGTCGAGTCAGGGATTCGACAATTGGCGCCGTCTGTGGGAACCGCGGGCGCTGGATCATCGGCATCTTCGGCTTCATCAACATCCAACTCCCGTTGGAAACCAACGACTACGGCTCCGAACAATCCTATACGGATCGGATCTGTCGTGGTCACGCCTCACTCGCCGGAATCTCGCCCGGCGTTCGAGGAACTGGAGAAGAGCGTCACCCTGACGTTCGGGAGCTTCAACTTCATGGCGAACAGAGACGGGATCCTCCACTTCTCATATGAATCTGAAACCGAATCTGGAACCGCCAACTCGCGCTTTCCTACAGGGAAAAGCGGCGAGTCCATCCGCTACAACGCAGTCGACTACCACACCCTCTCGACAGAGGAACCCTCTCGGGTGCGGAGAGCTTTTCGATCTACGCCTAGGACACACGGACCACAACTGGCCCAAGTCTGCATGGCAGAGTCGGAACAGCCCTCGGAAACTGAATATAGCGCGACCGAGCGCGATATAATCGGCGTTTCGCGGGAAGCCTGGAAAAGAGCCAAGGAATCCATGCGAAAGAGCCAGCCGCCTGCGGCGGGAGCCACACAGGAAGACCTAACCGCCTACCACTATCACCTAGTGAGGGCGGCCTCAAACATCAAGGATGCCCGAGCAGATCTAGCCTGTCGCAGGAGAGCGGCGGATGAATCAAGCCAACGTCGAGCCGAGCTATCCCACGCACCTTCAGTCGGTACCCGACCTAGGGGGAAGGGACCTGCAGCGTCGACGAGGGACCACGAATCTATGGCTGGAACCAACAGGTCTACCACGTCTTCTTTCATGAGGGTCGACGACGATGGCAACGTCTACCCGCAAACCCTAGCCGCTGCAATCCTAGCCGCAGCAACCTACATGCAGATGAATCAGCCAACGGATAGCGATCCCCGGGTGGAACAATACAAGCACATTCGCAAAGGTCTAGGGCTGGCGGCCGCGAGGCTCGCCTCTCACGATCGCAAAGAACAATTGGAGAAGGAGCGACTGGAGAAGGATAAGGACAAGGAAACACCCCGCAGGCACAGAAGCTCTTCCCCGAGAAAAGACAAGTCGCCACGTCGTGGCCGAGGGAAAGAAGCCCGCCGCCGTGATGACAGTCGAAGCAGTGGCGACGACAGCCCGAGAGAAAAAAGCCCGCAACACCGCGGCAGCCGTTCACGCAAACGAAACAAGGAACCACGGAAGAACTCCGATCGCGATCAACCCGGACGGGACGCGCGATCAGACATCGCGCAAAACAAAGTGGAAAGAGCAAGGGCGTCAAGATATCGCGATCGATCATCGTCCGGCTCTTCGGATGACGAAACCTGCGGCGCACTATGTTTCGCCCGTAGTATCCGCGAGGCGCCCCTACCCAAGCGATTCAAGCTCAGCACGGAAGTGACGAAGTACGACGGCTCACTCGAGCCCTCTCAATGGTTGAGCGACTACCTCACGGCAGTGAAATGCCAACGTGGTAACAAGAACACGGCTATGCAATACCTCAATTTGCACCTAGCCGGAGCAGCCCGCAGCTGGCTGGAAAGGAGACCACGATCTTGCTACGCATCATGGGACGACTTACACCGTGATTTCTGCAAGAACTTCCAGTCAACCTACAAGAGACCGGCTACAATCGAAGAACTACGAGCCTGCAAACAGAAAAGCGGTGAATCCACCTGAGAATACATCCAGCGGTGGAACACGCTCAGGAACACCGCAGGGACAATCTCTGAAGAAGTGGCGATTGAGGCCTTCGCCAAAGGAGCAAGAAGAACCGCGTTTCGAGAAGAGCTCGGCAGAGCCGCGCCCAAAACCATCGGGGAGCTCATGGTCATAGCCGAAAAATGGGCCAATGGAGAAGACGCAGTACGCAACGAAAGAGGATCATCACCTGCACACGAGGACGACCGCCACGGACGAAGGAAGAGAAGAAAATATTACGACCACGATGATAGAGAAGAACTAGTGGCAGCAGAATTCACGCGAAGTCGCGACTCCGGTCATCGCGGAAGTCGCGAGTGGAAACCAAAGGCAGAAGAAAAATCACCCGAGGAAGACCTCGATGCGTACTGCTCGCTACATCTGTTCACAGACAAGCGCACGGGCAAGACTAAGGCAACACACCTTCTCAAGGATTGCCGAAAGTTCATCGAAATCTCGGACGCGCTCGCCACGAAAAGATTTGCTTCCACCCAAAACTATCCACCACTGCCAGGAGGGGGACAACAATTCCAGCTACCACCGCCTCCACCTCCACCGGCCAACCCAAACATGGCGCTCGCCGCATTGCCAGCGCCACCACAACAAAACACAGGAGCAAATACATACCCGACTCCGCATGGACAACTCCTCGGGATGATACAGAAGGTATGCCCCTCTCGCAGAGCTCAAAAGACTAACTCGAGACAAATATGCATGGCAGTGCAGACGCCACCAACAAAGCCCGAGTACCTGAAGATGGCCGATCAGCCAATCACGTTCTCGAAAGAAGACCACCCGCCACGAGTCTATCGGCCGGGACACGCCGCCCTCGTCATTCAAGCTCAAATTGGCAATTATGACCTGGCCCGCGTGTTCATGGACGGTGGCAGTGGCATCAACATCATCTACGCGGATACACTCCGTCGAATGAACAAAAATCTGGACGGCCTAAGGGAATCAGAAACATCCTTCCACGGGATAGTTCCGGGCAAAACGATCCGTCCACTCGGAACAATCAACCTAGAAGTTGTACTGGGCTCCCCACGCAACTACAGAAGGGAATTCCTGGACTTCGAAGTCGTCGACTGGCCCTCACAGTACCACGCCATTCTTGGTCGAACAGCGTTCGCCAGATTCATGGCCGTGCCACATTACGCATACTTGAAGCTCAAGCTACCTGGCGAATACGGTGTGATCACCATTGACGGAGCCTTCCAGAAATCGGACAAGTGCGACACAGAATTTAATGAGATCGCAAAATCTTTCGGGATGCAAGAAGAACTTCAAGAGTTAGCAAAAACAACGGACCACTCCGTTATGCCCCTCACGAAGAAAAACGCACCCGAACTGGAATTCAGCGCCAACAGCGATACTCGCAAGCACCAAGTGCACCCGACAGACTCCGCGAAGACGGCGATGGTTTCCACAACCCTCTCGCCAGCATAGGAAGGCGCGCTCGTCAAACTCCTCCGTGAGTACTGGGAGATTTTCGCCTGGCAGCCCTCAGATATGCCAGGAATACCCAGGGAGTTTGCCGAGCACTCACTCGAAGTCTTTCCTGACGCCAAACCTATCAAACAGATGACTCGACGATTTTCAGAACCTAAGCAGAAAGCGCTTGGAGAAGAAGTAAACAGATTGCTAGCCGCAAATTTCATCAGGGAGATCAAAATATCCACCCGGTTAGGAAACCCGGTGTTGGTCCCCAAGAAAAACACGGATATCCTTCGGGTGTGCATCGACTACACGTCGCTAAATAAACACTGCCCCAAGGACAACTTTCCTCTACCACGAATCGACCAGATCGTGGACTCTACGGCAGGTTGCCAGCGTCTCTCCTTTCTAGACGCCTATTCAGGATATAATCAAATCCGCATGAAAAAGGAAGACAAGGAGAAGACGGCTTTCATCACACCACACGGTGTATACTGCTACACGACAATGCCCTTCGGGCTGAAGAACGCAGGCGCAACATATCAGCGCTGCATGCAAAGATGCCTCGCCAATCTCATTGGCAAAAACGTACAAGTGTACGTCGACGACATTGTCATCAAAACTCGAGTGGAGGACACACTCCTCGAGGACATCAAAGAAACATTCGACGCCCTTAACGCATATCGGATCAAGCTCAATCCGACCAAATGCGTTTTCGGTGTCCCCGCAGGCAAACTTCTCGGGTACCTGGTATCCGCCAGAGGCATTGAAGCCAACCCGGAGAAAATACAAGCCATATTGACTATGAAGGAGCCAACCAATCTACGCGGAGTACAGCAGCTCGCAGGACGACTAGCAGCCCTGAGCAGATTCATCGCACGATTGGGAGAGCAGGCATTACCCTTCTACAAATTACTGAAGAAGACGGACAAATTCGAATGGACACCCGAAGCTAAAAAAGCGTTCGCAGATCTGAAGCGGTCCTTGCAAAGCAGGCGCATCCTTGCGACACCGCAAGAAAGGGAGCCACTTTTCCTATACTTAGCCGCTACAAACCAGGTCATCAGCACAGCGATCGTAGTCGAAAGACCTGAAGACGGCAAAGCATACGGAGTTCAAAGACCAATATATTACATCAGCGAAGTACTTTCGCCATGCAAACAACGCTACCCTCACTATCAGAAGCTCGCATACGGGGTTGTTCTCACAGCTCGAAAGCTCAAACATTATTTCCAGGAACACGCCATCACAGTGGTTAATGATGCGTCACTCGGGACAATCATGAACAACCCTATGGCATCCGGAAGAATAGCAAAGTGGAGCATCGAGCTGGGCGCCTGGGACATCACCTATGCTGGACGCAACGCAGTCAAATCCCAAGTTCTCGTGGAATTCATCAGCGAATGGACAGAGCTGCAAACACCCGGGCCACCCGAGTATACGAGCAATTGGATAATGTACTTCGATGGATCCAAGAGTAACGAAGGAGCAGGAGCAGGAATCGTCCTCATCTCACCTAGCGGCGACAAACTGCAGTACGTCTTGCGACTGGATTTTCCACCCGATGACCCGGCATCGAACAATGACGCAGAATATGAAGCATTATTGCACGGAATGAAGATGGCAATCGCCTGTGGAGCTACCCGATTAATGATCTACGGCGATTCCAACCTCATAGTGCAGCAAACGATGAAAGGATGTGACGCCATTGCTGAAAACATGGTTGCATATCGCGACATGTATAACCTACTCGAAGGAAGCTTTAAAGGGTGCGAGCTAAAACACATTGCAAGATCTAGCAACGAAGAAGCAGACAGACTGGCCAACATGGGTTCCACGAACACACCCATACCGCCAGGGATATATTTCGAGCGAATGATTAACAGATCGATCAAACTGAAGAAACCCGCAGAAACACCCGCAGCAATGGAAACAGAGGTCAGCCCGCAGATCGCGCTTATCGAGCTTACTCATAACATATCACGGCAGGTTTTCCTGGTCGAACCAGTCTGGACGCAGAAATATCTCGACTACCTGCTAAACAAACAGCTCCCGGCCGATCCACGTGAGGCTCGACAGCTAATCAGGCGTAGCAAATCCTTTCGGGTGGTTAACGGAGAATTATACAAACAAAGCATCTCGGGAATACTTCAGCGTTGCATCGCACCCGAAGACGGCAAGGAATTACTCCGAGACATACATCAGGGTGATTGCGGACATCATGCTAGCTGGAAGGCGATATTGGGAAAAGCCTTTCGAGCAGGATTCTACTGGCTAACAGCAGCCACCGATGCCAAAAAACCTGGTCGATAGATGCGACGCCTGCCAGCGATTCGCACCAAAGCCGCACGCACCCGCCACGGAGTTGCACATGATACCCATCGCCTGGCCCTTTGCACAGTGGGGGCTAGACATGGTTGGACCATTACGCAGATCCACACCCGGTGGATATACACACCTGCTGGTCGCAGTCGACAAATTCACAAAATGGATAGAGGCAAGACCAGTAACTTCGGCTAGCGCCCAATGCGCAGTGGAGTTCCTCGATTCCATCATATGCAGATTTGGTGTGCCACACGACATCATTATAGATAACGGCACAAACTTTACGGCAAAGGAAACACAGCAGTTCTGCGAAGAGAAAGGCATCAATTTCAAGTTTGCTTCGGTCGCCCACCCGCAAACGAACGGACAAGTCGAAAGATCCAACGGCTTAGTCTCGGCTGGGATCAAGAAACGACTACTCGACCGTCTGCACCCCGCAGCAGGGCATTGGGCAGAGGAGCTACCCTCCGTACTCTGGAGCCTCCGGACAACCCCAAACAGGTCTACAAAATACACACCATTTTTTATGGTATACGGGGCGGAAGCAGTCCTTCCCGAGGAAGTTCGATTCAGCGCCCCACGGGTTGTGGCCTACAGCGAAGAAACCTCCAACAAAGCACTTGCAGACGATATGGATGCACTCGACGAAATGCGGGACATCGCACTTGCAAGATCCGCAGTTTATCAACAATCGCTACGCAACTATCACAGTCGCCGCATACGCCACAGGTCATTCGTGGTAGGTGACTTAGTATTGCGGCTCAAGCAGAAGGAAGGACACAAACTCGAACCACCTTGGGAAGGACCCTTCATTGTACACGAAGTTATCCCAGGAGGAGCCTACAGGCTCAAGAATCCAGCGACCGGAGGAATCTATCCCAATCCATGGAATATTGCACAACTCCGCAAGTTCTACCCCTAGGTTTAGTTGTTTCTACAACAATAAGGCTATACTAGCCAATTTTGTAGCTTGAATACATGACTTCTCAGTCATTGCAATAAAAATACATGATTTCCTCATCATATTTACCCGAAGCGTCTTGTTTACTGCATGCTAAAAGTCACAGGTACACACCCCATCGCACACACGGGGGCTACACCTAAAAACTTAGCATCTCAAAGAAATATCATCAAATACAAGGTTACACACCTTACAACAATTTTTACAAACTATAAACTGTTTACAGGATATTCACATCCGACAGATCAGTCAAAACGCTGAGCATTCTCAGTCGCTAAGACCCTATCTACCTCTTCAGAGGTCATTCGGATAATCTTCTCGGCTGCAGGACGTACAGCATCATAAAAAGGTGTGATGTCCTCGATTGCATAATCTGGGCGCCGAGCTGCGGAGTTCAAATCTATCTCAGGATGCCATATTCGGACAAAAGAGAGAGCCACAACCGCGCCGCACGTCATCTGTTTGCGTACGCACGTGCGAATCTCCCCTTCCCGACTAAACAGCCTGAGTAGATAGCTCCAGTCTTCGGGACCCCTTTCGAGTGGATAAAAAGCTGCATTCATCGCGATCAAGACCTCGTGAAAAGAACCCACGAGAATTCTCGCCTGCAGAACTCGGAATTTCAAGGTGGCCATCACAAACCCTCGATTGCGATCAGACCAGAAGTTATTCGCATGAGGTTTTGGGCTGTTAGCCTCTTGGTGAATGTGGTTTTCCACCCACTGCTTTTCCTCCCTGTCATCCGGTCTAACAACTGAAGGGCAGACGCACTTAGTCAGCTGAAGAATACAAGAGAGGAAAAATGCACGGGGGCTGCACTACTTACATAGCAACTCCCTCGCGACTGAAGATAATTCGTCCATCAGAAATTGTTCGCGCTCAGCCGCCAATTTCTGTTTGGATATCGCCACATCAGCAACCCCGCGCAGAGCTTTCAGCCTACGCTCACCCTCATGAACCTTATCACGGAGACCAGCAAAAGTGCCCACGGCGGCCACAAGTGGATTTACTGGATTACCACGTCCACCAGAAGTTTCCGCGGCAAACACAGTAGCCTGGAAGAAGCACAAGGAAAGAAGTGAGATGCCCTACTCGAGTTGTTTCTAGTCGCACATCTGACTAAACACGCTTGGGGGCTACTCCCATCGGGAGACAAGGTACAAACAAAAAGAATAAAAACTCCAAAGGATAAATGCTTCGATCAAGGACAACAAAAGTACGGGAATACATCCCAAGGTTCATTACATTCAAAGAAGGAAATAAAAAACTACGAGGCTACATTGGTGCTCCCACTAGCGCCAGTCGACCCTCCCTTTGTAACATCCCAAGTATGAAAACTCCCCTTAGAATGATTGATTTCTTGTTTATTTAAGTATTGCATCATGTCATCATATTGTTTCCATGTTGTTTGCTTTTGTTTCTAAATTGTTGCATTTGTTTTCCACTGTTTTCACAACTCAAATTCAAACCTTACTCAAACCATGTTTTCATACTTGTTCTGTTACAACTTTTGGAATAAAAATAACAAGTGAAAACAACCAAATTGTTCCTTTTTATTCCATGTTGCTAACTCCTAAAATTGTTGGTCTTAACCAAACAACTTCAACAATTCATTCCAAATCATTTCAAATCCAAATCAAATCCTCAAAGCATCAATCAATGTGATTTTATAACAAATCTCCAAAACAATCAAACTCATTTTTTAATCAACTTAAATCATAGGGTTCACCCTATTAAAAGTTTGTTTCCAATAATGTTTTCCTAATACAAAACTCATTCAAATTGGTTTAAATCCCAAACATCAATTATTTTCAAACTTTCTATAAAACAAAAACTTGGCAGTGTTTTCTTTTAACCTAATTAACTTAACCTATTTTTCCTACAATTTTACTAACCTAAAATACCTCCTTTGCCTTCCATTTGGTTTTCAGCAAAAAAATAAAAAATAAAAATAAAACAGAGAACAAGAAAATAGAAAAAGAGAGGGAGAAGGCTAAGCCCAGCCCTCTAATCTTCATCCAGCCCACCCCCACTCCACTTACCCCCAGCCCAACCCCTTCTTTCCAGGCCCAGTACCCTTTCCCTCCTGTCGCTGTCACCTACCTCTGGCTGAGGTCAGCTCTGTACGATCCACGCACCACCACAGGATCTCTCCACCCTCCTCTCCGATTGTCGCCGTACAGGCACCTAACCCTCCATAAAATCTCTCCCTCCTGCTTGCCCCAGCAAACCCTAGTCCCTAACTAACCTCCCATCGCCGCCACCTTCCCCCCTCTCTGCTGGTCCATTGTTCTCTGAACCTGAACCATCGAATCATCACCACCGAGACCACCTTCATCCAATCGCCGCCGGTAGCCTGGGCACCTCGAGGAGGATCCGATCCCGGGAATGGAACCGGCGTTCTTCCCTCTCCAAGATCACCAAAGGCAACCATGTCAGGTAAGCCCTCTAGCTCGCCGATCCCCCCCTGGTCGCCGTCCGTTTATGCTCTGCTCCTTTGTTCTGTTCGTCAGTACCTGCTTGCGCTGGGACAGCAACTTGTTGGTCCTCCCGTTGTGCCTCACCGAGCGGGTGCTAACCTAGTGGTATTGCCTAGACGTGGTCAGGCTGTGGAGCCTGGGATCCATCCCTCCAACGCCACGATCCGTCCTTCCATCCTCTGTTCATGTTGCAACCTGATGCAGAAAGGCTGCATCGTTCAGATTCAGAACAACAGCACGCGCCCACACCTTAAGCCCCCCCAATCTGCCTTCCTATCACAACAGGCGCACTAGCCCACTGGTTCCACACCCTTGGCGCAGCAAGAGGTGGGGGGATCGAATCCCCCCTCCCACAATTAAAAACCAACATTTTATTTTCATTTCTTTTGGTACTGTACTTCCTAGAAATCACCAATAGGCCCCTGGTATCTAATCTAGACCCTGCAATAATTTATTTCTAAGTCCCTAGTTACTTAAAAGTGGCAGATTGCACCCCAGATTTGTAAAATGCATAAAAAATTCATCCCCACTCCAATTTCAACATTTTTAGTATGTTTTCAATACCAAATTAAATTTTCTATCCAAATATAAAATTTGTTTACTGTTTTGAATATTTTAAATTGTTGAAATATTTGAAAACTTGTCAAATTCACTTAAAATTGCAAAATTCATAACTTGTTCATAAAAATTCCAAATTTCACAAACCAAATATGTTTTCCAATCAATTTTTCATGTACTTTCCAAATATAAATTTTGTTTGCTGTTTTGAATAATTTAAATTGCTGAAAACAACTGTTTATTGTTTATTGCAATTAAAAATTGCCAAAATAATAACTTGCTCATTTTAAATCCAATTTCCACAAATGAAATATGTTTTCCATGCAAAATTAAACCACCTTTTCAAATATAAAATTTGTTTCATGTTTTGAATAATTAAAATTGGTTAAATGATTTAAACCTTGTTTAAATCATTTAATATTGCTAAATTCATAGCTTGATCAAATCAAATTCTTTTGGGACATATAAAATATGTTTTCAAACCATCAAAGCATAACCTTTTCAAATATGAACTTGGTTTAATGTTTTGATCAAATAAAATTCAATTAACATCCACACTTGAATTAATTCCAATTTAATTCTTGTTTAACTTGTTTAATTCCTAAATAATTCATTTGAAATCCTTTTTCAACAAGTGAAACATGTAATCCACCCAAAATCTTGTGTTCTTTCCAAATATAAACTTTGTTATCTATTTTGAACAATTAAAAGTGGTGAAAACAACAAATGCTTGTGTGACACCTTTAATCAACCAAAATTCCCAACCTTAACAAATGAATTTCCAAACTTGTTAAGCCTTATTTCCATTTGGTTCTATTGTTGTTATTTTGTTGTTTTCCTCATTCATGCATCATGCTAATTCACTTACACAATTTGATTAGTTGTAAAACAATTAATTCAACCATAATTCATGGGCTTTCCATATGCAATCCAATTGCATATGGGTCCATTTAATCCTGTTTCTAGCTTGTCAACTATTTCCTTTTGGGATGCATCAATTAAACTGTCATGCATCATCTTTGGTTGTGCACCTATGTCATGATATTGATTGTTTATCTTTCTGCAATGTTTGTTTGCTTCTTCCCGGATACACGACGACGTTGAGACCGACGATACTTACGACACCCCTTCTAAGGATTTAGCTCAGTACCAGGCTACTGGGTTTTGCAGGCAAGTTATCACTCACATGAACCACTGTGTTCCTTTCAACATTGGTTACCGATACTTTCCGTTGTTCTTTTCTGCTAAGCCTTAGTAGTAGTTGTTTCTGTTACGAACCCATCACATGAATCCCTTAACCTTGATATTGCCTCACCTCCCTACCTAAAACCCCTTGCTTGTTGCCTTAGTCTTATCTAGCATGCTTAGGTTGTTTTTGCTCGAGTCTGTTACCCGTTACTTTCTGTCACTATTCCTATTACGTTGTGGGGGCTCGATGTTTAATCAATCAATCATGCTAATGTTACTGTTAATAATAAACTTGATGATAAGGCACCGGCAGGAGGCCCATGAGAGGTTTTGGAGCCTGCTAGTGTCGACCCTAATAGGAAAAGGGTCTTGTCTACTGATCCATGATGAGCGCACTACCCGCATTTGGGAAGCGAGTATGGGCGCCCCCCTCAACTTGACCTGATTCGCATCTCGTCCAAATCGCCTCATTTAGTTCGTGTTTTCCATTTGCCGCATGCATGTTTTTGCGAGCCCAGGCCAGGGTGGAACTTTCGTAGTCGGCATATAGGGGGACACGTTCTTAGAGTGCTATGAGGGTCCATTTTCTTCTGGGCTCGATTAGCCGTGCGCCCAAGGTGCTTTGGGCTTGATGCGAAGAATGGTTGGTTGTGTAGAGTACCCCGCTTGGTGGAAGTGCATTTCCATCTGGCGGGTTATTCTTGAGTGTACGGCCAAATTGGTGCAACCCTGCAGGGATAATCTTCTCGAGAAGCCGTGTTTTCCACGGTTATGGATTACTTGGTGAAAGTACTGGCTAACAAGTACTCAGGACAACTTAAACATAATGATCAAACATGTTACACCCCATGATTAATAACTTGACTAGTAATAGGCTTATTGACACAATAATTTGAACCATCATTAACTCAACTGTGTGAGTTATCCTCGGATTGCTTCTTTGGATAAGGGGCGAGATCCAGGATGGGTTTGTTTGAAGTTATCTTTCTGTTGGTTACAATCCTCGACCTTATCTCCTTTCTGTTAGCCGGAAGTGGTAGAATCTCTGTAGTTGGTTAGCGCAGCCAGTTGCAGCATCTTTTATATCCCCTTTCCTCCGTTGAACCCAAGGCATCTGTGCTTGGTGTTGACGGGTTACACTTTGGTGAACTGTGAGTCTTGCTTGCCAGTACGTTTATGTACTGACCCCTTTGGGGCTGTGGTTTCCGCAGACCTACGTTTCCGAGGATCTACCTGGTGGCAACTGCGTGGAGTATGACGAGACTGCTGACGAGTAGATAGCGGACCCGGGCAGGATCCGAGACTTCGTGGATGGGCTCTGTCTGTTTGTTTCCGGCCTCTTAGGCCTATTTGGTTCTTGTCTATACTCAGACATGTTGAATGCTTCCGCTGTATGGTAATGATGTATTGTTGGGGCATGTGCCCTCTGAATGATTGTATTTGCTATCTCTGCTCTAATGAGAGCCATTTGCAACTTATTTCAATCTTTTGTGTCGTAGAGATCTGTTGTGATATCACTTGTTAAACGCCGTTGACGTACCATGTGTGTATGGTTTGAAGTACGTCGACGGAAGTGCCTTTGATCTCTAGTGGATAGTTTACATCGACGATGGAATAGCAGGGCTTGTGTTGTCGCGCATAAGCGCAGGCCTACCAGGAAGCTGGGACGTGGGAGCAGTTATGCCCCATAATCCAAGCATCTGCTATCCAGTTCGTACGGTGAGTATCCCCTAGAAACCAGGGTGCGACAAATGGTATCAGAGCCTGTCTGCCTGTAGGATCCCTTTTTACTGGTCGCAGTTGAGTCTAGAAACTATTTTGTAGCTATATAGGAAAAATGAAACGTGAGGGTAGGAATTCTGTTCTTTTTCTTCTTTCCCCACCCTCCCTCCCTTTTCTGGTAAGGAAGTGCAACGTTGATTTCTCCCTTCTCATCTAAACTTTCAAGTTAGGATTTCACGTATTCTGGTTTCTCTAGGATGGTTATATCTACTAGACCATAGGAATGGAGGTGGTTGTGACATGATTTATCATGTTGCCTACTCATGATTGAGAACGGAGGCGTGTAAGCCCCGGAAGCAGATCCTCTATTCCTTAAGCAGTAGATATTGATCCTTTAGAAGCCCGGATGGGTTTTCCATAGTACCTCAGGAGTTTTGTTCTCGTTTTCCCCGATGTTGATATCCTGTTCATCTCAACATCCTTTTCGTCCGTTGAAATCTTGTTGTTGTTTTCCACTTCAAATCTTCTACCGACGTCTAATCAAAACTTCCTCGTAAACTCTTATCCAGTTAAAGTGTTATTTGATACCGGAGAATCACATTCCTTTGTGTCAACAATCTTTTCCACAACATACAATCCAATTCTAATGGGAGGCCACATATTCCTTGTTACTCTCATGTTGATGATTCTCACATTGATGTTATTCTTGGTGTTGCATTGATGTCAATAACTCTGTTCCACCCCTATTACAGATAGTCTATTCTCCAAATGAATCAAATTCTACCCAGCTATACAACCTCCATACAAAACCTATACCTCTCCCTTTACTTGAAATGTTCCGGTGGTTTCCAAATTCCCTGACGTCTACTCAAGAAGTTTCCGGACCTTCTCTTTTCTCAGTAGGAATCTCGGGGCGCGATTCCTTCAAGGGGGGGCGTTTTGTAACATCCCAAGTATGAAAACTCCCCTTAGAATGATTGATTTCTTGTTTATTTAAGTATTGCATCATGTCATCATATTGTTTCCATGTTGTTTGCTTTTGTTTCTAAATTGTTGCATTTGTTTTCCACTGTTTTCACAACTCAAATTCAAACCTTACTCAAACCATGTTTTCATACTTGTTCTGTTACAACTTTTGGAATAAAAATAACAAGTGAAAACAACCAAATTGTTCCTTTTTATTCCATGTTGCTAACTCCTAAAATTGTTGGTCTTAACCAAACAATTAACTTCAACAATTCATTCCAAATCATTTCAAATCCAAATCAAATCCTCAAAGCATCAATCAATGTGATTTTATAACAAATCTCCAAAACAATCAAACTCATTTTTTAATCAACTTAAATCATAGGGTTCACCCTATTAAAAGTTTGTTTCCAATAATGTTTTCCTAATACAAAACTCATTCAAATTGGTTTAAATCCCAAACATCAATTATTTTCAAACTTTCTATAAAACAAAAACTTGGCAGTGTTTTCTTTTAACCTAATTAACTTAACCTATTTTTCCTACAATTTTACTAACCTAAAATACCTCCTTTGCCTTCCATTTGGTTTTCAGCAAAAAAATAAAAAATAAAAATAAAACAGAGAACAAGAAAATAGAAAAAGAGAGGGAGAAGGCTAAGCCCAGCCCTCTAATCTTCATCCAGCCCACCCCCACTCCACTTACCCCCAGCCCAACCCCTTCTTTCCAGGCCCAGTACCCTTTCCCTCCTGTCGCTGTCACCTACCTCTGGCTGAGGTCAGCTCTGTACGATCCACGCACCACCACAGGATCTCTCCACCCTCCTCTCCGATTGTCGCCGTACAGGCACCTAACCCTCCATAAAATCTCTCCCTCCTGCTTGCCCCAGCAAACCCTAGTCCCTAACTAACCTCCCATCGCCGCCACCTTCCCCCCCTCTCTGCTGGTCCATTGTTCTCTGAACCTGAACCATCGAATCATCACCACCGAGACCACCTTCATCCAATCGCCGCCGGTAGCCTGGGCACCTCGAGGAGGATCCGATCCCGGGAATGGAACCGGCGTTCTTCCCTCTCCAAGATCACCAAAGGCAACCATGTCAGGTAAGCCCTCTAGCTCGCCGATCCCCCCTGGTCGCCGTCCGTTTATGCTCTGCTCCTTTGTTCTGTTCGTCAGTACCTGCTTGCGCTGGGACAGCAACTTGTTGGTCCTCCCGTTGTGCCTCACCGAGCGGGTGCTAACCTAGTGGTATTGCCTAGACGTGGTCAGGTTGTGGAGCCTGGGATCCATCCCTCCAACGCCACGATCCGTCCTTCCATCCTCTGTTCATGTTGCAACCTGATGCAGAAAGGCTGCATCGTTCAGATTCAGAACAACAGCACGCGCCCACACCTTAAGCCCCCCCAATCTGCCTTCCTATCACAACAGGCGCACTAGCCCACTGGTTCCACACCCTTGGCGCAGCAAGAGGTGGGGGATCGAATCCCCCCTCCCACAATTAAAAACCAACATTTTATTTTCATTTCTTTTGGTACTGTACTTCCTAGAAATCACCAATAGGCCCCTGGTATCTAATCTAGACCCTGCAATAATTTATTTCTAAGTCCCTAGTTACTTAAAAGTGGCAGATTGCACCCCAGATTTGTAAAATGCATAAAAAATTCATCCCCACTCCAATTTCAACATTTTTAGTATGTTTTCAATACCAAATTAAATTTTCTATCCAAATATAAAATTTGTTTACTGTTTTGAATATTTTAAATTGTTGAAATATTTGAAAACTTGTCAAATTCACTTAAAATTGCAAAATTCATAACTTGTTCATAAAAATTCCAAATTTCACAAACCAAATATGTTTTCCAATCAATTTTTCATGTACTTTCCAAATATAAATTTTGTTTGCTGTTTTGAATAATTTAAATTGCTGAAAACAACTGTTTATTGTTTATTGCAATTAAAAATTGCCAAAATAATAACTTGCTCATTTTAAATCCAATTTCCACAAATGAAATATGTTTTCCATGTAAAATTAAACCACCTTTTCAAATATAAAATTTGTTTCATGTTTTGAATAATTAAAATTGGTTAAATGATTTAAACCTTGTTTAAATCATTTAATATTGCTAAATTCATAGCTTGATCAAATCAAATTCTTTTGGGACATATAAAATATGTTTTCAAACCATCAAAGCATAACCTTTTCAAATATGAACTTGGTTTAATGTTTTGATCAAATAAAATTCAATTAACATCCACACTTGAATTAATTCCAATTTAATTCTTGTTTAACTTGTTTAATTCCTAAATAATTCATTTGAAATCCTTTTTCAACAAGTGAAACATGTAATCCACCCAAAATCTTGTGTTCTTTCCAAATATAAACTTTGTTATCTATTTTGAACAATTAAAAGTGGTGAAAACAACAAATGCTTGTGTGACACCTTTAATCAACCAAAATTCCCAACCTTAACAAATGAATTTCCAAACTTGTTAAGCCTTATTTCCATTTGGTTCTATTGTTGTTATTTTGTTGTTTTCCTCATTCATGCATCATGCTAATTCACTTACACAATTTGATTAGTTGTAAAACAATTAATTCAACCATAATTCATGGGCTTTCCATATGCAATCCAATTGCATATGGGTCCATTTAATCCTGTTTCTATCTTGTCAACTATTTCCTTTTGGGATGCATCAATTAAACTGTCATGCATCATCTTTGGTTGTGCACCTATGTCATGATATTGATTGTTTATCTTTCTGCAATGTTTGTTTGCTTCTTCCCGGATACACGACGACGTTGAGACCGACGATACTTACGACACCCCTTCTAAGGATTTAGCTCAGTACCAGGCTACTGGGTTTTGCAGGCAAGTTATCACTCACATGAACCACTGTGTTCCTTTCAACATTGGTTACCGATACTTTCCGTTGTACTTTTCTGCTAAGCCTTAGTAGTAGTTGTTTCTGTTACGAACCCATCACATGAATCCCTTAACCTTGATATTGCCTCACCTCCCTACCTAAAACCCCTTGCGTGTTGCCTTAGTCTTATCTAGCATGCTTAGGTTGTTTTTGCTCGAGTCTGTTACCCGTTACTTTCTGTCACTATTCCTATTACGTTGTGGGGGCTCGATGTTTAATCAATCAATCATGCTAATGTTACTGTTAATAATAAACTTGATGATAAGGCACCGGCAGGAGGCCCATGAGAGGTTTTGGAGCCTGCTAGTGTCGACCCTAATAGGAAAAGGGTCTTGTCTACTGATCCATGATGAGCGCACTACCCGCATTTGGGAAGCGAGTATGGGCGCCCCCCTCAACTTGACCTGATTCGCATCTCGTCCAAATCGCCTCATTTAGTTCGTGTTTTCCATTTGCCGCATGCATGTTTTTGCGAGCCCAGGCCAGGGTGGAACTTTCGTAGTCGGCATATAGGGGGACACATTCTTAGAGTGCTATGAGGGTCCATTTTCTTCTGGGCTCGATTAGCCGTGCGCCCAAGGTGCTTTGGGCTTGATGCGAAGAATGGTTGGTTGTGTAGAGTACCCCGCTTGGTGGAAGTGCATTTCCATCTGGCGGGTTATTCTTGAGTGTACGGCCAAATTGGTGCAACCCTGCAGGGATAATCTTCTCGAGAAGCCGTGTTTTCCGCGGTTATGGATTACTTGGTGAAAGTACTGGCTAACAAGTACTCAGGACAACTTAAACATAATGATCAAACATGTTACACCCCATGATTAATAACTTGACTAGTAATAGGCTTATTGACACAATAATTTGAACCATCATTAACTCAACTGTGTGAGTTATCCTCGGATTGCTTCTTTGGATAAGGGGCGAGATCCAGGATGGGTTTGTTTGAAGTTATCTTTCTGTTGGTTACAATCCTCGACCTTATCTCCTTTCTGTTAGCCGGAAGTGGTAGAATCTCTGTAGTTGGTTAGCGCAGCCAGTTGCAGCATCTTTTATATCCCCTTTCCTCCGTTGAACCCAAGGCATCTGTGCTTGGTGTTGACGGGTTACACTTTGGTGAACTGTGAGTCTTGCTTGCCAGTACGTTTATGTACTGACCCCTTTGGGGCTGTGGTTTCCGCAGACCTACGTTTCCGAGGATCTACCTGGTGGCAACTGCGTGGAGTATGACGAGACTGCTGACGAGTAGATAGCGGACCCGGGCAGGATCCGAGACTTCGTGGATGGGCTCCGTCTGTTTGTTTCCGGCCTCTTAGGCCTATTTGGTTCTTGTCTGTACTCAGACATGTTGAATGCTTCCGCTGTATGGTAATGATGTATTGTTGGGGCATGTGCCCTCTGAATGATTGTATTTGCTATCTCTGCTCTAATGAGAGCCATTTGCAACTTATTTCAATCTTTTGTGTCGTAGAGATCTGTTGTGATATCACTTGTTAAACGCCGTTGACGTACCATGTGTGTATGGTTTGAAGTACGTCGACGGAAGTGCCTTTGATCTCTAGTGGATAGTTTACATCGACGATGGAATAGCAGGGCTTGTGTTGTCGCGCATAAGCGCAGGCCTACCAGGAAGCTGGGACGTGGGAGCAGTTATGCCCCATAATCCAAGCATCTGCTATCCAGTTCGTACGGTGAGTATCCCCTAGAAACCAGGGTGCGACACCCTTCTTCCGAGCAAAAATCTCAGAAAGCTTCCGAGCAAGAATGGCGGCTTGCTCGCCAAAACGGGAGAGCCGTACCTTTTTGCCCGTGGAAGGATCGACTGGAATGGATGAGTAAGCCTCCTCCAACCCTTCGACTCCGTGCGCCAGAGCAAATTGGATCGCAGTCTTCGCGCCAGCCTCTGATTGAGCGACTGCGAAGGCATCCAGAAGACCGCCTTCCGAAAAAGCCTTCAGCAGATCATCTAGCGCGGGCGTGGGAGTGCCGCCGGCAACAATGCGACCATGCACTTGCACCAATGCCTGAGAGGCATCGTTAATCAGAGAGAGAATTCCATCGGAATGTCTCTTGAGTTGTGCAAGTGTGTCGGTTAGCACGTCCACCCGTTGGAGCCCAGGGATCTCTAGGGGGACATCCAGAAGACCTGTGAACAAAGAAGACCAAACTTAGCAAAGTTCAGTGGAATAAAATATCAGAAGTCGCAAAATGCACTTACCCGCAAAATGTTCCGCGAGGGGACGGAGGAACTCGACAATATTACTGTCGGCTTTACTGCCAGCCTCAACTTGCTCCTTCAGGGCCTTCCGCGCATCCGCAAGCTGTCGACTAAAATCTTCCGATTGCATGCGGGAAGCCTCCAGCTCTTGGCGAACGGCCGTAAGGTCAGCCTCCCGAGCAGTTACCTGCTCAGAAAGTTTGACCCTTTCGGATTCCGCAAATTCAAGTCGAGCTGCGAAAGGATGCTTATCAGAAATCAAGAATTCACAGGACAGTGAAGATAAAGAGATAATAGAACTTACCCTTGAGGAGGTCGTTTTCAGCTTGAAGTCGGCTACGGTCCGTTCGAAGGGACTCGCAATCCGATTCAGCGAGAATGACGCGGCGGCCAATCGCCGCAAGAGAATCAACGAGCGACTGCAAAAGCACGAAGACGGAAGAGTTAAATGGATTAAATTTGAGTCTGTACCCGATTATTTACAATCGACTACAGCCTCGGGGGCTACTCCCATCGGGAGCACTGCCGTGCACCCGATAAAAAATGGAATCGTGAAGAAGAAGTAAACCAGACTTTGAGCCTGTAGCCGACCGCATGCGGTCGACTACAGCCTCGGGGGCTACTCCCATCGGGAGAACTGTCGTGCACCCGATAAAAATTTGAAGACAGAAGACGAAGTTTTACCTGGCCGGTGGCGCGAAAGAGCGGATCCGCGGAGCTGTCCGTTACTTCCTTAGAAGCTGAAGTCCTAACAGCAAAGCTGGGGGCTCCACGCTCCACAGTCGCAGCTTCAGGAGCCGCTCTGGGAGAGTTTTGGACGGTGCCCGCGGTGGGAGTTTCACCCGCATCCTTGGCCTTATTTCTCTTCTCGGGAGGAACGGCCGCGGCGTACCTGCGAGGACTGATCATCTGTAGACTGCACCGAAAGATAGAAACAATCGATATTGAAGCACAGAAAATGTTCGACCAAGATTAAGGGAAAAACACTTACTCGTCATCCTCGTCGTCATCCAGCAAGTCCGCGTTCCAAGCGGGCGTCATCACTGGGAACGAAGGCGAAGGAGCAAGGGAGCGGAGTGGAGTCGCACGGATAGGAGCTTGACTGGGCGATGCTTCCAAGGACTTGTCCTTGGAAGTAGCTTCGTCCTCATCTACCCGACGACGTTTCGTCGGAGCGCCATTCGAGTCCGCAACGTCATCCGAAGAATCGTGCTCTGAACTCGAAGAGGCATTGGCGACGCTGGTGTCAATCGCGCCGTCTTGATGGCTCGACACTTGCTCTGAGGCGGCTTCCCCCGTGGTTGGCGGGTAGCAGTCCGCCATGGCTAGGCTCTGCAAATGCAAGAAGAAGACAAGGAAAATCTTATCGACTAAGATTCTAAACGGAGAAAAAAGGAACAACACAAAGACGAAAGAAGATAAAGAAACTAACCTCGGCTGGGGGAGGATTTGAGGCGGCGAAGGCTTGAACAGAGCAATCAGGGAATTTCTCTCCCACTTTCAGTCGGGTGATACCCGCGATTTCCTTCTCGAATTCTACATTCGAAAGTTCCTCGCGGCTTACTCGACTGGGATCTTCTGAGCCCTGATACTCCCACATGGCGGAGGGCCTCTGTTGAAGCGGCTGGATCCTGCGCTTCAAGAAGATGCTCGCCAGATGCATCCCGTTGAGCACAACTCCCGCGGTCTGGTCCCGAAGAGCGGCTACTCTCGCGAGTAAAGGCGCAACAGTCTGGGTCTCTTCGGTTGACATCTTGTGCCCCCAAGACTTTCGCCTGGTCAGAACAGCGAACGGGTGGAACTCTACGATCCCACCCGAGCTGTTGTCGACGACGTAGAACCACCTTTTCCGCCAGCTTTGGGCGGAGTCGACGAAGTGCATGTTGAAGTAGCTGCCTTCTTGTCGAGCTTGGATCCCGAAGCCGCCGGTGCGAAGCGGTTCGCCTAGCTCAGACTCCACCCGCGACTTCTCGCGGAAGATCCGGACCTTGAAGAGCGCCTTCCACAGCGCCCAGTGCGGGCGAATGCCGAGATAGCATTCGCAGAACACGATGAAGCACGTAATGTGCTGCACCGCGTTCGGAGGGAGATCGGGAAGCTGTATGCCATAGACACACAGCAACCCGAGGAAGAAGGGATGAAGGGGAAAGGAAAGGCCCCGAGTCACGTGGTCCACAAAGACCACGCGCTCGTTCGACTGAGGATTGGGTACCTCTTCTTTTTTCCCGAGGCGGACTCGCTTCTCCGTCTCCGCCGGCAGCAACCCCTCCCGCTGCATCTCCTTGATGCATTTTGCGGTGGTGTTGGGAGAACGCCAGTCGCCGGCGCGGGGTGCGGGTTGCGCGGAAGGTTCACCGGATGCGGATCCAGCAGCGCCACGCTTCTTTCCGCCAGCCATTGTTTGCAGCGAGAGCTCGAGCGCGGGGAAGACGAAGATGGGCGCGAGGAAGAGGATGAAGACAGAGAGCTGGGAAAATTTTACCGCAGCGCTAACACCCGTATTTATACACGGGGCGAGGCGATCTCAGCCGTACGATGCGCTACGTGGCACCTATCACGGCCGCCACGCGTAAGGATGGAACGAAGCGGCGGCCTGCGCTGTTTCGTGCCACGATCTTAACAGAAGATCGTGCGCATTTACTGCGCGTCTTGCGTAAAAAACGGGAACGACGTCTCGTTTCCCGGTCAAAAAGCTGACAAGGTGGGCCATTTTCTGCTGCCACTCCGTCACGTCCCATCGGGAGAAGAGGAGTGCGCCATGACGTCATGGCATTCGTCATTCGAAACCAGATTCTTTTCGATTGGAAGTTCAAACGCGAAATTATCTTCGCAATTCCTTCGGATAAAAGCAACTCTTCCATGAACAGTTCATAAAGCAAGACCTCTTCGAACAAGAGAAAAATACCCTATGCACGAAAACTCTTTCGTATGGGCACAGCATCCCGAGCATGAAAACTCTTTCATACGGGCTTAGTTTCTTTTCCGACGCGAAATTTCTTTCGTATGGAACTTAAATAACTCAAATCGGGTAGGAAAAACCTGCTTCTCCTATACATGATAATTCTACATCATAAGAACCTGGATTGTTCAGCCGACTAGGCACATCTGGATGCCGTATTCTTCGAATACGAAGGTAAGACCCAGAAAGATCTCTCTTTTGGTCCTGGAATCGCACTCGAAAGCTGCGTCCTCCGGCATAGTTCCGTGTCAACAACACGAAGAAAAATCCTAGCGGACGCGCCGGGTATCCTCATAGGTTAAGTTCGACTCGATAAGTCCACAACGGCCCAGTCGCAACGATCACCTCATCGGGTTCGAGTCGGAGGTCTCGAATCTGTGTAGGCCAGGAATGTTTTTGCCCTAGTCGCAATTAATTGGCCCTGATCTCTCGGGAGAGCCAAGCTACTGTGTCACATCCTTCTGCAAATAAAGCCGCAAAAACTGGCACCTATGCTGCTCGATACTCGAGCGTTATAACTCACAAAACAGGGGACACACCCTTCGAAGACAACAACTGTCGAGCTGAACTTCCAAGAGGAGATCAAAAAAGGTCTGACCGTCTGCCCGACTGGAAATAAATTCCAATCGAGCACACGCTCGGGGGCTACTGACGAAGACATAGATCTTGGACCCTGCGGGTAAGGACACCCCCTCTCAGGCCCAATGTCAAGGCCCAAGAAGAGGCGCCCTTGGAAGACTCCAGAAGGCCCACCAGAAGCCCACCCGCAATAAACTTGCGGGTTAAGTTAGGAAGTTTTGTAACCGACCTAGCTAGGGTTTGAATCCTCTCCGGGTAGGACTCGAGACCTGGCCATCTATATAAGGCCAGGAGAGCCCTCAAGGAGAGGACCAAGCAATACCGCACGACCAAAAAGCCTCGGAACTCGAGATCTACTCTCGATTCGAGCAACCTGTAACCGATCTAATCATCCAATACAGATCGACACGAGGCAGGAGTAAGGGTTTTACCTCTACGAGGGCCCCGAACCTGGGTAAAATCTCGCCCCCTGTCTAGCCGACGATCTCGCCAGCGTCCATGAGTTATCCTAATCGAAACCCGATAGGGTCACCTAAGGGACTTGTCGAGTCAGGGATTCGACAACGAGGCTGTCGGCTCGGGTGCGCCGTCGGAGCGGCGTCTCCTCTGGCTCGGGCTTGACGGGGGAGAAGGGGCTCCGTCGAGCCCAACGAACGGGAGAGGGGACTCATTGGCGCCGAGCCCGAGGAATGGGAGGTCGTCCCCGCTGAGGACGACAAAGACCCGGTTGTCATGCCCCTTGGCATCCATGGGGCTCCTCGACGCCGAGACAGGGACGGTCGAGGCCACTAGAGAGGCGGGGAGTTGCCGGCCTGGATGTGAGCGAGGACGGCCTCGAGTGTCCGCCCGGGCGCACCCCACAATCCGCACCGCACGGCGGAGTTCATGCGCCCCCCATGCGGTCGGCGCCGGTCGGAATCGGCTCCACGGGGACACCTCCGGCGCTCATACGCAAGGTGCCGGGAACGCGGACGTCGGGTTGCACGGGGTAGTCCGTCGACTGGAGAACGCGAGCTTCCTGGGTCGTGCAAATGGCGCCTGCGAAATCCATTTACTGCCGCACCGTCGCCGGGAAAGCGCTCAGCCATGGCGAGAATAGAGGAATGTGCTGGATGGTGGACGGGAGATGTGACGAGCGGCGGCCAACTGGCGGGGCTATTTATACCGGCCAAGCGCGCGGGAGCGGTGTAGACGCGTGGGCGGCAAGCTCAGCGGTGGCGCGTCATTATGTCGTCGCGTGGGCGATTGGACGGATCGGCCAGTCTGCGAAAGCCTGCCGGCGCGCATTAAACATTACGGGGAACGAAGAGATGAGGACGAGAAAGCCCGTGGCTCACTGACTTGGCGGGCCCACGGGCGAGGAAAACGGTTTTCGCGCAATTTCCCTTCATCCGGCGCTCCGAACAGCCCCCAGTGCGTTGGGTTGGGCCTAAGTTCGCCGAGCTACAATTAGGCTAAAAAAAGCGCCTTGGAGGCTGAAGATGCTCTAAAGGGCTAGCGAGGTCGAGCAGGTGCAGCCTGCGAGCCTTCCGGGAGCATTAGAATAAGTGTGTGTATAGGCTCCTCAAAGATACCAGTTGATACCATTCAGGGGATAAATATTCTTTGAGCAACGGAAATGATAAATGTACGCGTGCCGAGGAGGTTAACCAAAACTTAGGCCTATCCCAATGCAAGTCTCTTAGCACGGTTTCATAGACATTTTGCTTATGTGGCACTATAGTTAAAGAAGAGAGATAGTGAGGTTGTATCTTAGCTAAGATACAACCTTGGCACGTGGCCATAGGAAAAAAGAGGCTCTAGGCCAATCAAATGCATGCATACGCCCAAAATCATTAATTTAGATATGACATCTGAGATACAATGCATTGTACATGTTGTCTCTTAAGTTTTTATTAGACATATGATAACGTGCTAAGGGCATCTCCAGTCGTACCCCCCAGCGGCCCCCAGGACGCGGAAATTAGCGCCGTCGCACCCAGGCGGAACCCAGCCCATTGGGTTCGGCCTAGGGGGGAGGAAAAGCGCGCGTGGGCAAGCGTTGTCGGCGAGGGAGCGCTATTTGCCCCACTTTCCCCACCTCGACTCGGCTTTTCCTCTCGCTCGCCTCGCCGTCGCCACCCCATCGGCCACACCCCACGTCGCCGCCGTCGGCCGCCATCACACCCGAGCGGCGAGGCAAACCACCGCCGTTTGCTCGCGTCTCCGCCTCGGAGGAGGTTGTGCCCGGTGAACCGCGTCCACCACCCGCAAAGTGTTCGACGTTCTGTCTGGGCCATGGACTCCGACGCCGAGGAGATGCTCACCGAGCTCTTCGACGAGGAAGATCAGGCCGCCATCGACGATGAGGAACACCTGCTCGTTCTGAGCTGCCTGGCCGGATTGCAGGCCCAGGCCGTTCAGCCGCGTCGCGCTGGATCGAAGCCCGGTCGCCGCAAGAGCAAGCCGAGGCAGCGGTACGAGGGCTACTGCATCCTCTACTCCGACTACTTTGCCGAGAATCCCACCAACGACGAGAAGGTCAATTATTTTTTTGTTTAAATTGTTGAACTATTTATTTGTGTGCAAAACTCTATTTATTTATGTGGCAAAAGTTCAATTATTTGTGTGCCAAAACTATAGTTGTCCAAATTGGGGCGAATCGGCGGCTTGGGGGGCGGCCTGGGTTTCACGGCTGGGAAACGCGCCCCCTCAGCTTCCAGAATTGTGCCGTTTCGCGCCGCGGCGAAAAAAAAGTGGGGGTTTTCGCGTCCTGGGGGGCCGAACAGCTGGAGACACCCTAAGAGACGGTTCATTGGGACATGCCTTAGGACTGGGAAGCATCGGGATAGATGACGTAACCTGATGTACTAACATTCCTCCAACTTGGTTTCATTAATCGACTACCTGTAGCACCATTGATCCTCCTCCTCTTTTCCCTCGGTCGTTGGCGTGGACGGCTGCGTGCCTGCACAGGCCGTCTTGTTATCTCATCACCATTCAACGGAGAGAACCACAGTGAGAACCATACGTAGCCAGAACGGGGCAGACATTATTTCTCGTCTTTCCAACTCGTACTAAGACTGCCCGCTGTAGTCTCCTGCATGTTCTGGTCCAAGGGGGGTTGTTTTTATTTTTTGTTTTTCATTTTTTCTGTAGTTTCTATTTGTTTTTGTTTTTATCACACGAAAGTTTTTCACACAGGCCGTCGGGTGCAGGTAAGTCCGGTCCGGTTGGTTGTTGCTTGTTCCCCTTGCCCGCCCACCAGGCGGTTCGGTACGTCGCACGCAGCTTGTGTGCGCGCTGTCCGGCCGTTCGTGACCCTTATCCTACATGCCGAGCCTTTTACATACACACGAAAAAAAAACGAGATGAATGCACAAGCTATTCTCACACGAAAGTTACACATTTAATCGCATTTACAAAACCAGACCGCTCGGCACTTGCTAGGATTTCCTCGCGAAGTTATCGATCTCGCGAGAGCTCCCACCCTCCTAGGAGGCGTTTCGACAACGGACTTACCCTCCGGAGTCCCTCGGTGGTTTCTCCGCCCTTGGCGAGAGCTCCACTTCGCCCCCTCTCTTTAAAGTATCAAATTGCAGAGTGGTTGCATCACTTGTCTATATGGACATGAAATTTAGGTTTGCGGCTCTTTTGTGATTGATCATTTTACAATATTGTTTGGCCGAAAAAGGTCGGTACGATGCATCAGGCATGAGCTGCCATCGTGTGTTGAAACTGGAACACATAAATCAAAGTGGAGTTTGATTGAGGTGATTTGAGCGCAACGGACCGGCCAGGAGGCGCCCAAGGGGCGCCCCGGCCTCTAGTGAACATAATTAAAACATGCACCGACTGACACATATACTCTGACTTCAGTTATAAATAGCTAGACAGGTCGGTCACGTGTAGTCCGCGAGCCATCCGTCACTACTTATATATGTGCGTGGAGGTTTATTAAAGACACCAGTTGATACCATTCACAAGATAATTTGTTGGAGCTGCCAAGCAGCGGAAAGGATTAATGTTCGCCGAAGATAGCTAAGCAAAACATAGGATTAGGAAGCATCGGGACATAGGGCGTAACCTGGTATCACATTTTTCCAACTTGGTTTCATCGACTGGGTACAATGTACCAGCATTTGTCCTGCTACACGTTTTCCTCAGTCATGGGCGTGGACAGCCAAACGAAAGCATGTCTAGCCAGAGTTCGTTGCAGTGGCTCTTCCCGCACTTGATTCTGTGCCAGCATCGCTAAAGCAACCGGAAGACGGAGGCCTAGAAACTGAGCTGGCAAAGATCACCCGTATAGGATTTCAACCGCAATACGGCGATGTGGTAGCAAAAGTTTATCCTTACCACAGACTATATATAGCCCTTTTTTAATATTTTCTAGAAACAACATTTCGATTTTTTTTTTAAAAAAATCCAAGAAGAGCCGCAGCAACCAAGTCGCTCAGGGTGAAGTCGTCCTTCCCAGCGATCATGGACATCGACATGGTGAAGTTGTCGTAGTTGTCACCGAGGCCGGCCAGCACGTACGAGATGATCTTGTCATCGCTAAGGAAAGTGAAAAATATATGTGTTTCCCCTTGAAAAAAGTATGAATACGAGAAAATATGCATATACAGAGCCTGCAGAAATACAGTCTTTCCTTCGTGTATAAATCTATGGCAGAGCAGAGTCGCTGGCCGCCATGTCTTCACGCTAAATATCTTCTCCATCGAGCGAAGGACGTGGCGACTATGTGCCTCAACTCCAATCCCTTCGTGACCTTTTGCGCATAGCCATGTATTTTTTGTGCTTCGGCGGCCGTCAACGGCGAAGAGGTAGTCGCTGCTCACCACAGAAGTCTGTGTTGGAGAAAACTCTTGTTCAATAAAGGAGCAAGTGACCTCCATATGCGACGATGGCCTTGCCAGGGACAAAGACCTCGCGGTGACTCCGATATTTGGGAGAAACATGCCACATGATTCTTGCCAAGATATAGACTAATTCATACGAGCTTGTCGCCGATCCGCGACTCAGCCTGTTCGTCGCCCTTGAGGTCCTGATGTACAGCCCTCTTTTCTGTGTTGTCATTAATGGCGGCTATGCCTCTATGGGCATCTTAACTTGACGTTCTTTAGTGGGTGATAAGTGGGAGGTCTGGCTTCATATGGTAGAAAGACTATTGGTAGTTAATTTATCTGATGAACCTGACTCTTTCTCATGGAATGTGTGTCCCTCTGGAGTTTTCTCCGTTAAATCTTATTATACAGACCAGATGAATGGTAATGTTAGATATCTTAGGAAATTTCTTTGGAAACTTAAGGTACCTCTAAAAATTAAAAAATTTATATGGTTTCTTTCTAGGAAAGAATTACTCACAAAGGATAATTTAGCCAAACGAAAATGGAGTGGTTGCACTAAATGTGTTTTTTGTGGGACACAGGAGAGTGTTGAGCATCTTTTTGTGTCTTGTGATTTTTGTAGAAAAGTTTGGCGTCTAATTCATTTTACTTTTGGAATTGCTGCCCCATCTAGTGTGAATAACATGTTTGGTAGTTGGCTTTCTGGGATAGATAAAAAAAAGTAAATCAGTCATACGCATAGGTGTATGTGCTTTCTTATGGGCAATTTGGAATTGTCGTAATTATGTGATTTTTAACAATGAAAGAGTGGGCAATTTTTTGCAGGTGATTCATCGCGCCACCTATTGGATTCAGCTATGGGCTCTTTTGCTCCCAGAGGACCAGCGAGGTCGCTTGGACTCCGGATGTGCTCGGTTGATGTCGGTCATACGGGCTATCTTTAACCAGGGTGGCTAGTTGCTCACTAGACGTTTGGAAAATGCATAATTCGTATGGAGACTCTTTGTGATCCATAATTTGTAATAAGATCAACATACTACTTTCTTGGTACTTTGTTTAATAATATCAGCTGTGTGCATCAATTTGATGCAGAGGCTGGGATTACCCATTTTTTTTAAAATTGCCTCTATGGGCTAAAGGACAGGCCGATAGGAGTATAGGACTTCCCGAGGTCGATGCAGCAATGCCACTCATCTCCACTATATCTCCGTTTTCCTGTGGCGGTGACGGTGGCGAGGCCCAAACTGCAGAGCATGGTGGTCGATCAATTGGTCGCTTCGCCGGGGTGTCATAAGACATCGGCAAGGTTGTTCTAGCGCCAAATGTCCGTACTGTATTTGTTGACAGCGAGCATTACGGGTATGCGATTCTCTGTACATGGAATTTGTTCTCCAACCTGAAGTCGCCAAGGCGAGGCACAATTCAGTGAAGCGCCAGATGGCCGCCACGTGCGGCTGGGCGCAAGGATGGGCACACAGGCCGTCGGGTGCAGGTAAGTCCGGTCCGGTTGGTTGTTGCTTGTTCCCCTTGCCCGCCCACCAGGCGGTTCGGTACGTCGCACGCAGCTTGTGTGCGCGCTGTCCGGCCGTTCGTGACCCTTATCCTACATGCCGAGCCTTTTACATACACACGAAAAGAAAACGAGATGAATGCACAAGCTATTCTCACACGAAAGTTACACATTTAATCGCATTTACAAAACCAGACCTCTCGGCACCTTGTTATACTGGCTCTTCCCGCACTTGGTTCGGTGCCAGCATCCCTGGAACAATCTGAAGACGGGGGACTAGAGAGTGAGCTGGCAAAGATGAGCCATATAGGCTTTCAACCGCAGCAAGTTGATGTGGTGGCAAAAAGTTTCTCCGTAGGATGGATTATATATAACCCGTTTTTGTAATCTTTTCTGGAAACAGCATTTAGAAGTTTCAAAAAACTCTGAGAAAAAAATACAAAGGTTGACAAATACGTACTCTAAGGTATTACGGCCTATACAAAAACCAAAAATCTGAATTTTTTCGAAAATTGCACTTTTCACCATCTAATATCTAGATTTTTTTTCATTTTTTATACAACACAAAATATAAAAATGTCGCTTTAATTTCTTGAACACTGATATAAGTAATGATTTTCCAGATCTAGGATTGTTTTCAGATCTTTTTAAAATTTAAATTATTTTTAAAAAAACAAAACAAAGCCCGCCTTACAAAGCGCCTACTCATGGACCGTTTCTAGGTTGGGAAGGATGTAAAATTTTGGGCGGAGACGCTGGGAGCGAGATAATAGGAGCCGAAGAAGGGCCCACAAATTCAAAACCACTAGCTGGATATCTGGTAACTCAAGGTATTTACTTGATGCACATATGATGTAAAATTTTGGGCGGAGACGCTGGGAGCGAGATAATAGGAGCCGAAGAAGGGCCCACAAATTCAAAACCACTAGCTGGATATCTGGTAACTCAAGGTATTTACTTGATGCACATATGTAAACATAACAATGCGCGTGAAAATTTCATGTATGGGAAATTTACAATTTCACTTAGTATGAAATATCGATAAAGCTATAATATGACGACGCCATGCACAGAAAGAATGGACCCAATTGATTGTCCTTATTAACTAAGATTTACTACTTGGTGTGTCTAATAACCATGTTACTCTGGTCACCCAAGTGAGAAAATCACTTTGCGTGCCAAACACGATCTTACCCTTCCATCCCTCATACTCTCATCGGTTGCCCCCAACCCAAGCACTACCGTCCGACAACAGCTCGACACTTACACTCGCCATACAGCCCCTCATTCCCTAGCCCGTCGACCCTGTTGCCACTTAGCTCAAGCCACTCCGACAATTTCTTCCTTGTCAACCCAAGAACTACGTAAATTTTGCTATGGTGGGCTGAGTGCATCGCCAGCCATGCTCAAGCAAGGTTGTAGCTAGACTATGGCACGTCCGGCCACCTGCCAGAACGAGGGGTGGAACAGCTCGCATTTCTCGGATCTGGTTGCTCAATAAAACAAAATGAGCTTAATTACATGACGATTCTTTTGTTCATACGCAAATACTCCCTCATACTCAACTAAGTGGGTGTTTAGCATTCCAAATTTGTCTATGCAATGCAACTGTACTGTAGGAATTTATGGCTTGCAACATTTTATATGGCTACTACATTGTCCGGAATTAAACTTCGACGTGGATGTATCATGGAAATAACATGGAATTAATGATGTGGAATTGACTTAAGGAAATATACTTAAGGAAGCCGGTACGGCTATACTGGAACACAGTGTATATAAATATGCTGGAATTATACCCGGGAACAGTATAGAGTGAAAAGCCAGGTTGTTCATATGTTGGCTATATGAATTGATTAAAGCCTGTGAATTTGGATTGAGATTCAAATTCGGCACGTGACTCACACATGTGTGCTCGTGGGACTAATTGCAAATTGAGACTCCTAGATGGTTGCTAATGATCGTGGTTGGTTTGGTTAACCTGGAGTTTCTGGAATAATTATCTGCGGAATTACGGTTTAAATAAAACTGGAATTAGCACTATATATAAATGTCCCTAACCCCTAGCCTCAGATTGATCATTGTGAGCGGCACCACGGAAAAGGATCGAGAAATAGGGGTTAGACCGTATTGTGCAAAACCTAACAATGGTATCAGATCCGAGGGTCGCGCCGTCGCCGGAAATCTAATCCTCTGTAGATTCCACGTCGCCGCCCGATCAAAAACCGGTCCAAACTCTTCGGACGAGGTCGCCGTCAAATTCCGCTGCAAGCTCGAGCTCCGTCGCATCTACACGAGGCTGATCTCTTTCAATCCGCCACAGTACCTCTGGCCACGCTGTTCTTCGTGTCGGATCAACTGACCGCCACGCTGTACCACAAGACGCGTGCGTCGCTCGTGGAATAAGGTGCCCATGTGTTGCGCGGCTCATGGTCAATCAGGAAAGCACAGCTGGTTCCCTTGTAGTTCTCAGCGCACAGATCGAGGTGGTTTGCTGCCACTTTTATCAGGAAGGAAATACACCATGGGTACTTGCGAGGTCTTCAGATGATCAAGCGTCACCGTCGAACGAGCCAATCCAGGCAGGGAACCAACAGTACGTGTCAGATTCGACCTGCAGCTATTCTAGCCAAAACCACATGTTCACGTGGTGTGCTTGGCATGCATGCGTGTGGTAAAAGTTGGAGGCTAAGCACTCAATCTGGAAAGCCAAGGGAGATTCATCAATTTCTTATTGCCCATGTGGATCGAGGAACGTAAAGCTTGGCTTGATTCTTCACTTTACACTCGCCGAGTCGAGGAAAATCACTGCTCCTGCTCCTGGCTGATGTATTACCAGTAGCAGAACGTCGGAACTAATTATTGCTCGTGGTGCGTCGGAATCTTCGTTTGCTATTTTCTTTCTCTGTCAAGTCTCCGCAGATAATACCGACATGCATATTTATATGGACATCATGATATACTATTTGTTTGTTGGATATGAGAGTGAACACATTGCGTGGAAGGTATTACTCTACCTGGAAGATATTTTGGAGATACGTCTCTCATTGGATATCACTCGCTTTTGGAGGAAATTATAATGCAATTTGAGGAAAATGAATTAAACTCTTTGACTATATTTTTTGTGATCTTTTAATTGATATGGTTTGACTTTGTCACCGGAATATATTCAAAACTCGTCGGAATACTCTCTAACCCGTGGGACTACAATATAATTGACTTGAATTCAATGGTGTAACAACGACGAGAAGACATGATCATATTTGTATTGGAACTATCATCACTTATTTTCGGAGGAACATGGGGAACACTCCATGGAAAAGGAAATCAACATTTTACTTGATGGTATGTCTTTATGATATTTGCACTGGATATTTATTTATTGCTACTTCTCCAAATAGTTGTTTTTTGTCAATTTGCTTCTATGTCACATATTGCTGGAATACATTAGCAACTTTCTTGATATGGTAACAATTCCATGGAAGGAAACAAATGTCTACTTAGGCACTACTACTAAACCTGATATACATGGAATTGGAAACTTATGCGAATTAACCCCATTATGGAGGAAAGATAATTTTCTTTAGTTATGATACTATATATATTGAGCTACAATGGAATGAATTTATATTATACTTCTTTGTTTGAATTTATTGATTATGACATACTATTTGGAAAAGGAAGAGTGGAATTATTGCTGGGTGGAAACCTTATTGCACTATGGAATTTAAACACAATGGTCTCATTTCTTTTGATAATCCATTGGAAGTTAATCGACAAATTGTTTATTTGGTGAGGATAACTCCATATGGAGGAATAATGATAATAGAAACACATGCTCGGAATTTCATTATTGATGGTATTTATGACTTGGTCTCACTCTATAAACAGAATTACACGACTTGTTAATTCTGGAATTGTAAATTTAAGTTGGAGGATTATCAGTTGTGGATTTATTATGGTGTGGTTTTCATGCAGGGAACCAATAGTACGTGTCAGATTCGACCTGCAGCTATTCTAGCCAAAACCACATGTTCACCTGGTGTGCTTGGGATGCATGCGTGCAGTGGCGGACCTACAGGGTATGCCCAGTATGCCGGGGCATACCCTGCGGCCCGGCCCGTATATACATCTTAGTCCATGTATTAGCACAGAAAAAATGTCAAGCAGTTTCAGCGCTAGTCCATGCAAAAAAAAAGTTTCAGCGCTACTCCACGTACAGCGGTTTCAGCGCTAGGCCCGGCCGGCCTGCCTAGGATCGATCGATGCTATCCATGCGCTAGTCCAGTACCACACGAGCAGTTTCAGCGCTGGGATCAATCGAGATCGCCTACGCGAAGTTGCTCTTCTCGGCCAGAAAAGATCACCGATCGGGACTTCTCTCCAACGCGTCTAGCCCTAGCGATTTGTCACGCCGCCCGGTGCTTCCAATCGATTTGTCCCCCGCTGCCGACCCGCCCCAACTCGACGGCCGACGTCCACGCCCAGGCACCAGGTATTCCGCTTACTGCCATTGCAACTTTTTGTCCGTGTGACTAGTGTTTTTCTAGCACGTTAACTGTTAGCGTTAGATCCAGTCTAAACGTACTGATTTTTCTTGCCGAAAGATGATTGTCTAGTCACATATATTGAGCGGGATATTTTCTTCGACATGGATGAAGATGATATCATGTCTTTAAGAAGGCGTAGGCCAGACAAGTAATACCAAAAGTTCCATATATGCATATTTTAGACTATTAGTATGGGTTTTGAACTACTTGTATGGGAATGCAATTTTGATACTTAATCTTTCAGTTACATATTATGCATTTATTGTTTTATACTGCATTACAATTATTTATGGAGTTGGCAAAAAAAATATTTATCGATATAACCAATAAATTTTTTGCACGACATACCCAATGGCAAAAACCTAGGTCCGCCACTGCTTGAAAATGTCTTATCAAAAAAATTATTTATTGCAAATGTGAGTAAGACGGATGATTACATATCAAGGGCAAGAGTTATAATCATCTTCATGATTCACCAATCCCAAATATGTTAATCTAGCAAATTATTCTCAAAGTCTGTCATGTGCAATATTGATGAATTATCAAAACCATTTTCCTTTTGTGATATGGGTTACCAGTCTCAAAGCATCCCAACTATCATTTTTCCCTTGTGGATATTTGTGCTGCTCTGATGAGTTTTTTGGATGTTCATATATACTCCTTAATTTAACATAAAAGTGAGCTTTGTGCTATACTTTAAAATAATCATATTGGTCTATTTATGACTTTCTCTTGGATATAATGTTTTCATCTTAGTACCTACTTCGTGTGTGCAAATGTATCTATAATTTTCGATGCACCATGCTTGTTTTCTATCCAATGCACTTGCGACGTCTTTCATGGGTATGGGAAGGAAAGCGACGTAGTTGGCCTGAATAGCTCTCATGCGATGTTTCTCTCCGCACAAATAGCTAAGGCATGACCTGCCCCTCTTTAGCGCTTAAACCCAAGACACAAGTCAACACTTGTCGTTAGAGTTTTGGATTATGTAAGGCGAGGTCATCCGTTTTCTGAGCAGGACCCATCACTTGTCCACCCAAGTGCTTGACCCGCCTCTCATCCATATCCCAGCGCAGGACCCATACATTATGCTCGCAGCGTGGGACCAGCAACTTCTGTAGCTCAGCATATTCCATGTAAAAGATGGAGCCTGCGCCCGTGCCCGCCATTGTGTTCTTCTTCCTTGGTTCCGGCGGCGAAGCTCGGCATCGCCAGCGTGCGAGAGTTGTCTCTGTTGTAGGACAGATTCCGTTCAGACGATGGGAAGGTGTAACTGAAGGGGTTTGAAGAAGATACACAAGCAGATCAAGCTCTAAAACGTGAAATTTTTCTTCACGCAAAAGTTCAGGGGAGACAAAGTTTAGAGAAGCAAACTCGTTCATCATTGTTGAGACAGTTGATCATACATCAATCGAGCATAGAGAGAGTTGATCATACAGTTTAGGTTTAGTTCAAATTTCGTTCAAAACTTGTAAAATTTCTTTAAAAAGTTTGTATGGATTTTTTTTTGGATTTTGTTACTGGCGACGAGTGGGAAAGGGCGCCCCCCAATGACGCCTTCCCGTCCAAACAACCCCCAAATGGCTTCTTCCGGTGTCTATCTCGACGCCTAAATGGGGGGCGCGGGTGGAGATGCTCTAATGAACGACTTGGAAATGTTGCCACGACAATGGACAGAGGCGTGGAAGCTAACAGAGACCCTTGGCTTTTCGACATGCATGCTTTATTCATGTGCACTAAAATTGCCTCATCCGATAGAGGCCCCTTTTCAACTGAGGGAATGTCGATATCTAACTTTTTTTTTATTTCTTAGCTTAGTATGATTAGGAAACAGATTATGCGGCTTTGATTACAAAAATTAGCGCATCTATTTCTTGCATCAACTTAATTTGACCAAGATCCATTTGTAGTTTACACCGGAAAAACTAAATTCTGTAATTGTGGATAAAGTTAGCTTTTGAATCATCCTACCTGTTTTGTCTCTATAGTGTATGTATATGGTAAAAAATAAATCACTACACATATAGGATGTGTAAAAACATAAATGAAATACATTATTTGTAGTAGCTTACAGTTTTCCGCCAAGTTAGCAAACTTGTATCGCACCTACATTTTACGGTCAGGGGGTCAAAAGTGGCACCATACTTTGCCACATTTGAGGTAATCCTGACACTCCTTCCTGAGTCAATGACATTCTAATTGACGCGAACGCCCTCTTTTTTTTAGAAAGATATTATGATCCCCGCTTCTCTTCGGTTGGATTCCTCTCGAAGAATGAAATTGCGCTTCTTCAGTTCCACATTCAAATTATTTTAAGTAGATGGATACCATGCCTTTGAGAAACCGTAGGAACGTCTTCATGAAAAAGATGGACTTGCTACTTTTTAATTATCAACTTATTCGGGCAGCTGGGAAAGAAGAAGGATGACTTTAGTCAAATTAATGAAGCGATCATGTGGATAAAAAATTGTGTTTGAAGTATGAGATGCTGCTATCATCAATGAAGGATGGCTGTGAAGTTGGTGGAAGAAAGGTTTTAAGTTTCACCTTCTTATATTCTTACAAGAGTCATGCATCCGTTTCCTTAAGTTTTGCAAGTGGTTTATTTATTTTAGTCATAAATAGTCAAATATCTTCACCAATAAGAATGCCCAAAAGTCAGTCATGTAGTCACTCCCAACTACCAAGCAACCACCTTGTTGCGGCCAGGCATGGATGCAAGACATAGAGCCTCAAAGCCACATCACCACCAAGACGGAAGCTTCGCTATCACAAAAGACGGAAGCTTCCCTATCACAACCTAACTCTAAGGTGGCATAGATCAATTTACTGTCCACCCCTAAGTGCCTAGAAGTAGTCGGCGAGTGAACCCGGTCGGATCGGATCAAAATGATGCAATAAGGTGTCACTGAGGAAGCCTCGTCAATGGTGTACATTGTGCCGCTGAAACTCATGCTCTGAACAACGTCCACCATCGACTCTATCTCACATCTCGGGACTCCAATAAACTTAGGCAGCGCCTCAAGGAGGGAACGACACCGTGGTGCCAACGCCACTTCATCCGAGAAGCCGATCCATGGTTTCCCCTAGTGCTTATGGCAGGTTCACGAATGTGGCCATGAAGACGCCTACAAGAAGAACGGTTGTCCGCAAGCATTGACATCGTCGGCACGCGAAGATTTCTTCCTGGCCCAATCATTTGGCCCAAGGTCCTTCAGAAGAGACAAAATAAAGTAAACAACAATCACTGTCGAGGTTAGTCACACCTCATCGCCGACGAATGTGGACGACGATCCCACCATGACAACTACAAGACAGACCTATATGGAAAAAATCTAGGTCACCTCCGTTGCTAAGCCGACAATCGGCCCCAGTATTGCCGCACTGGTGACCCAGCCAGCAACTCCACCGCTACATAGCCACGCCAAGCTCCTCCAGGACTGCCCAAGCCCATCTAACCCTCTTGCGGGCCCTAACCACCATGCCCCAGCTCCACAACACCATGGGGCGGCGCACGCACCACATCTAATTCCGTTGAGCCAGCGGCAGAGCTCCGTCGCCAACGGCCACCGACCACCCATTGCTCCACATGTCGACCCGCAACGAAAGCAAATCTCGAGGAAAGACGAGGAAGACGCCCCGCCGCCGCCACCAACCAAGCTTTGCCCGGTGGTGGGCTGGAGGCGACGAAAGGAGGAGTGGGCTCGCCGCGCCAGATTTTGTGCACCGCCCATGTCGCCGCGAGCGCGGAACAATTTTATAAAAAAAAATTGTACCGCCGACATATTAATATCCCTAACACAGTTTCCGATGGGGAAATCGCTTCAATTCACTTGGTATAACCATAGAGAATATTATTTCGTACCGGTGTTGTAATAACAATAAAACGAATATGCCAACTTCCCTAATATGTGAAAAACTACAGTAGCTGATAGAAAAAACGATTTTCTAATAAGACGAGGAGAGGTACCCATACATCGCTGGGTACCTGCCGAATATGCCAACTTCCCTAATATGTGAAAAACTACAGTAGCTGATAGAAAAAACGAGTTTCTAATAATACGAGGAGAGGTATCCAGGGCATCCTTTGCTCAGTAGCAGTGAATACTGAATACAGCCCATACATCGCTTTCTTCCCGAGCTTCGATGCGGCCGACACTGGGGCCCTGCCGGCCTTCCCTCCGCCTAGCAGTAGGCGACGGACCGGATCTCATCAGCCCTCTCCCGGACGATGTGCTACTCCTCATCCTCGTCGGCCTCAGATGCGCCGCCGCCGCTGCGCGCACCGGCGTTCTCTCCCGCCGGTGGCTAGGCCTGTGGTCCCGCCTCCGCCGGATCGTCTTCAACGACGTCGAGCTCCCCTCGCTCGAAGCGGCGCTCGGCCGCTTCCCTCCTCCCCCGCCCGCTGTTTCTCTCCTCCAAATTCGCCTCCCAATGCCTAGCGTGCGCTTTCCCATGGAGGATTGGGCCGACTCAGCCCGCTTCAGATCGCTGCTCTCCGCCGCCGCACGGATCGATCCGGAGGAGCTCCTCTTGGTCCTCCCCTCGCGCTCTGTCGGCGGCCCCCTCCGTATCGATTTTCCTTGTTTCCACGGCGCGACCTCCATCGTGCTGGATCTTTGTTTCACCACCCACCTCCTCTGCGTGCGAGACGGCACTGGGTTCCCCGCACTCGAGACGTTGTGCTTGTCCCATTGCAACGCCGATCTCGACTCCTTCCTCCCCCTCTGCCCACGGTTGCGCACGCTCCGGCTAGATAACGTTTGGCTCTATAACACTGTCCTGAATGTCACCTCACCGCTGCTGCAGGAGCTTGTTGTGGGTGGTAATACATGGTTAAAGCATGTCAACATCCTTGCCCCCATGCTAAGACAACTGACCATGTCCTTAAGACTCTACGACAATGGTGTCATTTCCTTCTCGGCACCAATGGTGGAGAAGGTTTCCTGGCACTGCTATTCATGTATTACTCTCTTTGGTATTTGGAGCCTCATGCAGCTCAGTCTAGAGAGGGCAGCAGGAGAAGGGCAACTGTCTTCGCTGCACTTGGATGTTGTGTGTCCCTTCTCCTGCTCAATTTTGTGCAATCTTTTTCGGGTAAACTAAATTATGCGCATTACAAATGATCTTGTAAATTGTTTTTTTCAGAGCCCATCTAGTCACGGTGAAGCGGACAACCTTGCGGAGGAGATACAGAAGCATATGATAATCGACTTCTCTATTTTGGAGCTACACCTCACAACAAATGGACATGTTTACGGAGCATTTGTGGTTCATCTCCTTGGGATAAATCGAATTCGTTGTGGTATGCAGAGGCTTAAGGTCACCCTAAAGAGCTCTACGGTAATTCTCTCATCTGATTGTATCTCTCGGTAATACGGTGTTCATAAATAGTTCACGATTTCACATATACTTTTTTTGTTTTGGTTTTAGATGGTAGAAGGATGCACACCACATTGTCCTTGTGATTCTCCTAACTGGAAATCCCAAACATTCTCTTTGACTTCTCTCGAACAAGTGGAAATCAACGGATTCGGAGGAGAGGAGCATGAGTTTGATTTGTTAAAATTAATACTCAAATGTGCACCAATGCTAAGAGGAGTTAGCATGAAGCTGTCAGAGGAGGCATCGGCAAGTAGTGACAAATGCACAAAAATATACGACATCTTCGGGGCGTATACTACCGTCGAATGCTATCTTTATCTTAGCTGTGGTGAGTATTTGTTATGCATGCATGATTAACATACTCCTAGTTGAAACAGAGATATAACTGGTAGTTCATGTTAGATTTGTCGAAACTTGGCGTGCCGAATTGACAATTTTGTTGTGCATGTATCGCATTTATGAGCTAATGAAACGTGCTATTTTTCCGCTGAATTTCTGTGCCCACACCCTCAGAAATAGAAACTGATTGGTGCAGGTCGTGATAATGAAAACACGATGTTTACGCGGGATTCTTTACTGTCATTTTTCCTTTTGCAGTCTTCTCTATTGATCATGCCCTTCTATTTTGCATTTGTATCCAACTATCTAGGTTAGAAGTTGTATCATTTGAATTCATTGTTTCTTACTCATTAGTAGTTCCAATTAAACTTTTTATAGTAAGTACTTTGCTATTTCTTTCTGCCGTCAACATCGATTTCGTTTTATTTGGCAATGAGCCAATGACAACATTTTTTTTACACATACACCGACTACATTTGCAAGTCACAATATTGACCAGAGCTGGAAGCTGTTATGTCTCATGTGCAGGGTTGATGCACGGTAGCCAAAACTGCCCGTCGACATGATTCTCATCATTATATCTGTGGATCCATGGTAGGCATTGCCAAGATCATCATTTTTTCCATCCTTTTTTATGTTGTCCAGAATTAATCTCTAGGATGGTTGAAATTTTGCATCCCAATTATATATCCTGGTTACATATCACAGTAATTAGCTAAGTGTGTGCTGAATCATTGTGCCCACACCCGCTCATATCTTTATCAAATTGGAAGCTGAACAGTGGAATAGGCGATAATTATTTCGAAACTTTTTATGCAGATTTTTCTTCACCTTGCTCTGTATTATGTAATCTTCTTTGTTTGTTATGCACTTCTGTTTTGCATATGTACTCAGCGTAAAAATTAAACACAGTTTCTCAATCACCTGAACTTAGTTCTCTTATCGGAAGTTTCTCTTCTCTGAATTTCCATTGCCCTTGAGTTTGGCACAACTTATTTGATTTTATTTAAAGTCTTCTCGACAAGTACTTTCGACATCTTTCCGCTCTCAACAAGCCATTGTGTTTAATTTCCCAATGACATCACCACTCTTTGCATGCTACGATACTGACCAAAGCTAGTTTCGATTTGCCTCCCCTGCAGGTTTAGTGCATGGCAGTCAAAAGTGTCCGTAGACATGATTCTCATCGTCACAATTGTGGATCCCTGGTGTGCATCGACAAGATCATCCTAGTTTGCTAGGAGTGTTGTACCCTTAATAGCAATCTGGTTTTTAAGTGACCGAAGTTGTTTTGCTCTACCCATGTCCGCCATGTGCTCCGAGTGATCTCTCTGTTTCGTTTCTTACTGAAGCAGATTAGCTTAACTCTCTTGACATGAGAATTGCATTATGTTTCCTCTTTTCTGTGAACTACTGCATACTGTATGCATGATGAGCAAGGAGGCAAATACTATGTATTATCGTAGTCTTGGAATCGGTCTCTTGGTAAAGTCACTAGCGAGTCTAAGTTTGTTTGCAAAATTTCAACCGGAATCATAGTGGAACATGCTCAGCTCACGTTACACTGAAACTGAAATTTTATCAGCTCTGCACCGAGTCTCTAGTTGATGATGACTAAGTAGAATGACTTTGGTTGTCTTTCCTATCTATCCAACTACTAGGTAACAGACATTTTGAATTTCAAAAAAAAAAGGTAACAGACATTTTGGAAGCTGTTATATTTGAGAGAATGAAGATGCATCTACCGGGGAGCAGATGTAAGCATCGAAACGACCACCATCGCCAGATTTGAAACGGTGCAACAAAAGCAGTCCAAACCATCATTTCCCCAAGAATGGAAGCTTTTCAAATTATGCCACCCAGTTTGATATACTCCCTGAAGCCACAACCGACCGCGTCAAATCGCTGTTCCACGCCGTTGAGCAGCTTGAGCCGGAGGAGATCATCTTTGACCTCTCCAATAGGTTAGTTCGTATCGGAGACCAAAATGTGTCTCGGAGTAGGTTTCTACAAGTGGGCCGTGTCCGCCCATAGTTGCTGGATATACTCTTCCTCGTGGTGCTTGAGAGGATGGATCTGGAGGAGAGAAAGTTCTATGCGGCCAGTTTCTCCAGGAATCAGGCCGTTTACCTTCCAGATTTGAGGAGGAATCTTCTTCTTCGTCGTCGTGCTCTAGTTCTAGTGTTTTGTTCTTCCTCTGTTCGGCTTTATTCAAGAACCAAGTTGGAGAAGGCAAGCTAGAGAGGAAGATTACTTGAGCCCTTTCTTATCTGCTTCAATTTGGTCCGATAGTGCATTACCCGCAGCGGCCGCTATAATTCTATGGTTCAATTTGGCCACCGTTCTTCACAACATCACGGTATCTTCTAGGCGAATGGTGGGATCAAGTTCATTTCACCTGGCACATGGCCATATATATAGGAGGAAAACATGCTTATTCTCAAGGGCCAGTAGTAGTTCATCACTCTGCGACGCTGTGAAAACCAACCTGCCAAACTGGTTCGACCTACTTGACATGGCTGATTGGATGAAGAGGACGAGTTAGACGACATGCGATAAACAAGTTTTCTCTTGGGTGTCTGCATTCTCTTTGCCATGAACTGTAATTTCTTCCATATATTTGTACAAAATGTGAAATGTACAGTTCTATATCGAATATAAAACTTTTTTTAGGGTTCTTAGGGGCCCTTCTTTGTTCAAAAAAGGGAAGGATCATTATTATTCACCGGAAAAGGAGTCCGGAAAAGATTCAAGCAGTGCCTTCAATCATAGAACGCCGCGTGAAAGAAGCTATCACGTAGTTCAACCAAAAAGGTTGTGACAAGAGTTGTCGCCCCTGCAAGTTGAGACCTAATGTTCTAAGAGAACTATCACACCGAAGTCGTCATGTACTAGCAGTACTTGCTGATCCATCATCGTACACATACTAGCCCTCGGCCTGGCGAGACTTAGCCAGTGCGTTCCTAAAAATGCTTTCATCGTTTATAGGTTTTTCCGACTTCTTTTTTTGAACGGTGTTGATTCGACTAATGTTAGAGCATCTCCACTTGTTCGCCCCCTGCACGCGGCGAATCACTTTCGGCGCATCCCTAGGCACACCATTTGGCCTTTTGTGTGTGTGTGTGTGTGTGTGTGTGGGAATACCTTTCCACTCGTGTCGGCCCCACACAAATAAAAAAGGCGTAAAATTTAAATATTCGGTTCCGCTAGCAAAAAAAAGGGGCATATGTTCGGGGCCGAAATATGAAACAATGTCATTGGGCGATGAGACGGTGAACTCTTCCTCCGCGGCGGTGGGCGGCGGCGGAGTGGTGCTCAGCGGGACTGTTCGTGCAGCTGTGGTGCTCGGCAGGGATGTCGGCATAGTTGTTGTATCCTCCTCGGCGGGGCTATTGTAGTCACTGGTGGGGATGTTGTAGTCACCGTAGAAGTCAACATCTGGTCCAAAATGAGCATGCACTCCGCCCGGTACCATGCCACCAACCGCGGGATCATTGTCGCCGAGTCTCATCCTAGCAAGAACGCCAATTTGGTGTTCGTCTTCATCGCCGCGACGTTCAACCTGTGGAGGTCGATCTTGACATCAGCCTCTTTCATCACCGCTGTCGTGGGATATTCACGGCAGACGTTACCAGGGGTAACTTAGTATGGGGAGAATCGACTCTGCTGTTTGGGAGATGGTTTAGCTCAGGATAAATCATATCAACTGGTGATCTAAAAGCCCGGGCTGCAATGTCGCCGAGACTCCAATCTAGGGTTACAAGGACTAGCTCTCGAATACCTAGAATATGTGAATCCTTCTATCTTGTTTTCTACCCAATACCTTTGGTTTTCCACATGTTTTCTTCCATTTTCCTTTGTTTTCTGGATGTTTTCACAGACTAACCTATTAATAAGATGCCCCGGGCCAGTTGTTGTTTTCTGTTGTTTTTCAATTCCAGAAAAGTTCTTAAGGAAATATTTTCGGAAAGAGCTGAAAATGCACATGAGATCATTTTTTACCCGGAACGGAGACATAGTATAAAGAAGAGCCGAGAGGGGCCAGTGGCCACCAGGATGGTGACAAGCGCGGCCCTAGGCTGCGGCTGGTGGGCTCCGTTGGAACATGGCCACCGCCTGTCGTCCCGTCTGTCGGGGGGTTACCCCCGAGTAGGGTAAAGGCAAGTGGTAAAGGCAACAGTCAGAAGAGAAGTTTGGTCGAGTAGCCGCCTACCCGGTACTCGCTACCCGGTCGACTGCTACTCGGTCTTACGAAAAGATGACCAGGAGGAGATATTAAGCGAGTTATGTCCGTTCGAGTAGAAGAGCTGGTCCGAGTAAGATTGGCGGGAATCTACTCGGGCCAGAAGTCAAAGGAGCCGTTCTGACACAGGATCCCGCGTATCCTGGGTCCGTACTTGGCACTATTCAAACTACTGTTCATCTGGGACCGGCCTGCCTGACAGCGACAGTGTGGAAGCAGGCGGTCGTAGGATAAGGGGGCCCCACTCTGTGTTTGGCACAGTGATACCAGACTGTCCCCTTGGTTTTGCCCAACGACTTTCCGGATGCAGCCAAGATTAGGAACCAAAGCTGTCAGCGGGAACTCGGAAAAAGGACGTTGTGCACACTATGTCGACACTTGTCCGTGTTTGGACGTATCCGGCTGGGCACCGTGTATATAAGGTGCCCCGCCGCCTCCTGCGTGAGGATCGCATGCTGGGACATTGGAAACCCTAGATTCTTGACCTAGTTCATCACGTAGAGAGAAGAGTGGCTACTCGGTAGCAAGAACATTGTACTGTGGCTACTCGGTGAGACACCAGAATACATAGAGAAAGGCAGGAGTAGGGGTTTTACCTCCTCACGAGGGCCCTGAACCTGGGTAGATCGTGTTGTTTGCAGTGTTTGGTTCTTACCTCACGCAGCTACTCGTCGCGTGATCCCTCCCCGAGCACCTCCAGCGTCCATCGTTCCCACATCTTTAGCCATCCTATGGCATCTGCCGTGACACCACCACGACAGTTGGCGCCCACCGTGGGGCAACCAGCGGCGCTGGCTGGAGTTTCTGTTCGGACGAGATCTTCTTCAGCGGAGCGCGTAGTCTGTGGCCTTGTCCACAGATTCGGCTCCTTCGACTTCGTCACCGACAACGCCGGCAATTTCGGCGGCAGGGCCATGCCGGAGGGCGGCTCGGTGATCTCCTTCGGCTCTCACCTCGTCTACGTCGCCACCGTCGTCGACCGCGTCTACCCCGAGCTGGTGCATGACGCGGAGGACCCTCCTGCGGTGATCGCTGCTCGCGGAAGGCCCGCGTGCCGCTCTGCGGACCGCGCTGAGGTGATGGTGACCGGCTTGGCGGCAAACGCTGGCGCGGCTGCTACTGGCGCCGCGGCCGTCGTCGAGGATCTTGCTACCACGAGCGCTGGTGGCAGGACTCACAGGCCTTACGAGAAGGAGTGTAACCTCCCTCCCTCCACCACTCCGACCATTCCCGCGTCGGCTGGGCGGAATGGTATGCCGCCTCCCACCGACCTCGAGCTCCTGAGCATGAAGGAGCAGCTCGAGCGGCAACGCCAAGAGCTGCTCGCCGAGCAGACGGAGTTGGACAAGGTCAGGCTTGAGTTGAGTCTAGACCAGCTTGAGTACAACAAGGCTCACGGCTTCACGCCGGTCACTAGGAGAGCTAGCTGAGTAGGCGCCACGCGGCGTAACCTGGGTGCCGAGATGGCGACAGTGGTGGAGGTTCCCGCTCAGTCCGCCACCGCAAACACCTCCACTAGGCCTAGGTATAGCACACCTGCCAAGACACTTAGAGCTGCAGAGGCAGTGGCCGCCGAGTTGCCTCGTCTCGATGGCGACGCGCGCATTAGGCAGCAGGAAAGGCTCAACGAGTTGGTGTTAGAGGCTGCTAGGCAGAATGAGGAGTTCCGAAAGGCCAACCCGGGTGCTGGAGCTTCGCAGGTGGTGCACTCGCACGCGGCTAGATCTAACGATCAGGCCTCGTCTCCGCATCCCAGCCGCGAGAAGAGCCGCAGCGGACGTTCGGCCAGAGATAGGCAAATGCAGGTGTATGACCCGGCTGCTGCCGCGAGACAGCTTGCTGTGCCGCAGCAGCCCGGGCAGGAACACAACGCTGCAAGAGCAGGCTCTCAAGCCCATCAAGCTCAAAGCCAGGCCCGAGGTGGAGCGCGCCCAGGTCCTTCTCAGTGTCCCGCTGCTCAGCCTACTCGGCAGAGGCAGCAGCCGCGCGCAGTGGCGCCAGTCGCCAACCCGGTGGAGCAGCCTGCGGCTGTGCAGGTGGACAGATATGATGACGGCTACTCGGCCATGGAGATGGCTGGCTATGATATTCAGGACCGTGTTGGCGAGCGCGTATTGGCGCCTGGAGATGCGAGGCATCAGCTGGACCGGATCAACTTGTCAGCTCGGCTGGAGAGCACGGGTCCATTTCCTCCGTGAGAATCGGGACGTGTTCGCCTGGTCCAATGAAGATCTACCAGGAGTCCCGAGGGAGTTGGTTGAGCACTCATTACATGTGCGTCCTGACGCCAAGCCAGTAAAGCAGGCTATGCGCCGCTTCGGAGATGAGAGAAGGAAGGCCATTGGTGACCAAATCACCAAGCTGCTGATAAGCAATTTCATCATGGAGGTGCTGCATCCGGATTGGCTAGCCAACCCGGTCATGGTCGAGAAGAAGAAGGAGGATCCCAAGGCTGCCACTGCATGGCGCATGTGTGTCGACTACACCGACTTGAACAAGGCATGCCCCAAGGATCCCTTCCCGCTACCTCGCATCGATCAGGTGATTGATTCCACTGCTGGTTGTGAACTGTTGTCTTTCATAGATGCCTACTCTGGTTTCCACCGGATCGCACTCAATCCTGCTGATCAAATAAAGACTGCTTTCATTACCCCGTACGGGGCTTATTGCTATCGTGTCATGTGTTTTGGCTTGAGGAATGCGGGTGCAACCTATCAGAGATGCATGCAGAAATGCTTGCACGACCAGCTCGGCAAGAATGTGCAGGTGTACGTAGATGACATTGTCATCAAAACGAATAAAACACATACTCTGCTTGCCGACCTGGAGGAAACCTTTGCTAACCTACGCAAGTACAAAATGAAGCTGAATCCGAGCAAATGCACCTTTGGTGTCCCGGCTGGCAAGCTACTCGGCTTCCTGGTGTCTAGTCGGGGCATTGAAGCCAATCCTTCAAAGATAAAAGCTATTGAGAGCATGTCTTTGCCGAGATCCCTGAAAGACGTGCAGAAATTCACTGGTTGCTTGGCATCTCTGAGCCGTTTTCTGGGCCGAATGGGCGAGAAAGCCCTGCCTCTGTACCAATTGATGAAGAAAAGTGACAAGTTTGTCTGGACTCCGCAAGCGGATGTGGCATTCAACGAGCTGAAAGCAATGCTGGCTAGCGCTCCCATCTTGGCTAGTCCGCTACCCAAGGAGCCAATGCTGCTGTACATCGCTGCGACTAACCGAGTAGTCAGTGTGGTGATTGTGGTGGAACGAGAAGAAGAAGGCAAGAGTGTGCAGCGCCCCGTGTACTATCTCAGTGAAGTGCTGTCCAGCTCCAAGCAAAACTACCCGCACTACCAGAAGATGACCTACGGCGTGTACCTGGGCGCCAAGAAGCTAAAGCATTACTTCCAAGAGCATCCTATCACGGTTGTGAACTCTGCTCCCATCTCGGATATCATGGGTAACAAGGAGGCGAGTGGCAGAGTAGCCAAGTGGGCAATCGAGCTGGCCGCGTATGCACCCGCGTATGCGAGAAGAGAAGCCATCAAGTCTCAGATTCTGGCAGAATTCCTGGTGGATTGGGCCGAGGTACAGTATGAACCTCCTGCGCCAGTTTCTAATTACTGGAAGATGCACTTTGATGGCTCGAAGGTGAAGGAAGGCCTTGGTGCTGGCGTGGTGCTTACGTCACCCAAGCGAGATCAACTCAAGTATGTGCTGCAGATTCACTTCAAGGCATCCAACAACGTAGCAGAGTACGAGGCAGTGGTGCATGGTTTGCGAGTAGCCAAGGAGGTTGGCGTGCAGCGCATTATATGCTATGGCGATTCAGATCTGGTGGTGCAGCAAGTCTCTGGTACCTGGGATGCTCTAGATGCCAACATGGCATCCTATCGCTTCCTGGTACAGTCCATGACTGGGTTCTTCGAAGGCTGCGAGTTCCAGCACATTCACCGAGCAGAGAACGAAGCGGCAGACGAGCTGTCCAAGCTGGGATCTTCTCGGCAATCCATCCCGGCGGGGGTTGCCTTGGAGCACTTAAGGAAGCCATCCATCAAGCCCTCTCCCAACTCGGAGTCCATATTTGTTCCTTCTCTGCCAAGTGAGGAATCTGATCCCATGGAGATTGACTGGGAGAATGCTGCAGAAAACCCGGGGACTGCCACTCCCGACTCGGGGACTGCCGTCTTCTACTCGGGGACTGCCATTCCTTACTCGGGGACTGCCATTCCCTACTCGGGGACTGCCACTCCCGACCCGGGGACTGCCAATCCCTAATCGGGGACTGCCACTCCTTACTCGGGGACTGCCACTCCTTACTCGGGGACTGCTGTCCTTAACCCGGGGACTGTCGCATTCATTGAGGAAGTCCTTGCCAATCGATCTGGGCTCCAGAGAAGTGCTCCCAACCCTAAAGAGCAACCAGAGGTGCCTGTCCCAATGGAAGTGGACGAACCCGTGTTTCCCACACGGGAGACACCGAGTTGGGCCATGCCCATATTATCCTTTCTAAAAGACGGTACTCTGCCAGAAGATGAAGTGGCTGCAAGACAGATTCAGAGAAGATCCAAGGGCTACACTATAGTCCGAGATGTGCTGCACAAGAGAAGTGCCACCGGCGTGCTGCAGCGCTGTGTGGCTCCAGCAGAAGGAGAAGAAATTCTGGTAGAAATACACCAAGGAGAATGCGGGCACCATGCCTCTTCTCGGGCATTGGTCAAGAAAGCTTTTCGGCATGGCTTCTACTGGCTCACAGCTCTGCAGCAGGCCGAAGACATCGTGAGGAAGTGCAACGGCTGCCAGATGTTCGCGAGTAAGATTCACATGCCTACTTCCGAGCTGAAGACAATTCCTATCACTTGGACATTTGTTGTTTGGTGTTTGGACATGGTCGGGCCCTTCCAGCTGGCTAGAGGCAACATGACTCACATCTTGGTCATGGTGGACAAGTTCACCAAGTGGATCGAGGTGAAGCCTATTCGGAAGTGCGATGGGGCCACAGCTATGAAATTCGTGAAGGATGTGATCCTGAGATATGGCTACCCGCACAGCATCATCACCGACAACGGCACGAATTTTGCTGAGGGAGCAATGGTGCGGTTCTGCAGAGATAAGCACATCCGACTAGATGTTGCGTCTGTTGCGCATCCAGCCTCCAATGGACAAGTGGAAAGAGCGAATGGCATGGTGCTAGCTGGCATAAAGCCAAGGCTGATGGAGCCACTGTTGAAAACACCTGGGTGTTGGCTAGACGAGTTGCCAGCGGTATTGTGGAGTCTAAGGACTACCCCTAACCGGTCAACCGGCTACACGCCATTCTTCTTGGTATACGGGGCTGAGGCCGTGTTGCCAATAGACCTAGAGCATGACTCCCCCCGAGTAACCCTCTACACTGAGGTGGAGGCGAGAGAAGCTCGAGAAGACGACGTTGACCTGCTTGAAGAAGCAAGAGAGCTGACTCTGTCACGTTCGGCTATCTACCAGCAAAACCTGCGGCGTTATCATAGCCGAAAGGTGAACCCAAGGGTTTTCCGAGAAGGAGACTTGGTCCTTAGCCTCGTGCAGCGCACAGCCGGGATGCACAAGTTGTCTCCTCCATGGGAAGGGCCCTTCATTGTGAGCAAAGCGCTGCACAACGATGCTTACTATCTTATAGATGCGCGCCCACCACAGGCGAACAGGGCAGATAAAGCTGGAGAGGAGACCAAGCGCCCTTGGAATGTAGCTCTACTCCGTCGTTTTCATTCGTGAGCAAAGATGTGTATGTACCCTCTTATCCGAGTTGAAATTCTACTCTGCAATCTGAAATTGAACTCGGGGACTGCCCTCGTCCAAACTTGCTCTAAGTGTTTCTACTCGGCTTTACCTTTTGCCTATTCGGTTGCTCTACTTCAAAATTCAAAAGTACATTGAGTACTGTGTTTAAACCTACATGCCAACTCTTCGACTTTGCTGCTGTCCGAAACCCGGCTTCATGGCAAGCAAGAGAACAAGCAAAAGATCCATGAGCACAAGAAAAATTACTAAGGAAAGGAAGAGTGCAGGAACCGAGTAGGGTGCTTTTATTACTGTTCTTTGTCCTATCTTTTCGGCTAAGTGGTGGGCTGCGTTACTATGATTGTTTCTAAGCGGCTAAGTATTTGCAGCTCTGCTCTTTAACTCTTGTGACTCGAATACCAAAAAAGCAACAAGTTGCGGGTAGAGCTGAGACTAAAAGAGAGAGTGAATAAGAAATACAACTCGGGGACTCGCATGATAACGCAACCCGGCATCGAGCCCAGGCTGAACAAATTGATTAAGTTAAAAATAACAAGTGGGAATAAAAATGAGTAGCAACGGAATAAATAGTCTGATACATTTGCACCCGGCATCCCGGGGATCTGATAAGTGTTTGAGAAATAAAGCTGCGGATAAACTCAGGTCGAGGCGACCTTCTCGGTGCTAGCCTTAGCTGCCTCATTTTCAGTAGTGGCAGTGGTTGTGTCCGCCTCTACGCTGGCATCAACAAGCTTCGATGCTTCGTCCTCGGTGTTGGGCTCGGTGGCTACCTGGTCTGAAGTGGCCGTGGCCACCGAGACGGGCGTTGTCGCGGAGGTGGAGCCGCTGGCGTGGGCGCGAAGGTTGACGGTGTCGTCAAGGGCAGCTCCCGACGAGGTGCCGAACTCGAGCGCGGAGGTGTCGATCGACATCTCCACGTTCTCGTCCTCCTCGGCACTACCCGCGATGACCGCGGCCTTCCCCTTCCCGTCCTTGACAGCTGGAGAGTCGAAGTAGCTCAAGTCCGGCTCATCGGTGTCCGTCTCCTCGTCTTCATCCTCCTCCTCGCCCTCGTCCACCTCGGTGTCGGGCTCAGTGAGGCCGTCGATGAAGGTTGCAGTGTCAGCATACTGAGCAACCTCGTGAGCAATCACCTGGCGAATAGCCACGCAGTCGGGGTCCTTCTCCCACTTGGAGTCTCGTCGCATCTCGCGGATGATCTGCATATTCAGGTTTTCGTACCAGGTGGTGACGAAGAGCAACATCATGTCCGCACCTACCCGAGCTCCCGAGGCGCGCCATTTCTTCAGTTCAGCTTTCACGCGCTGCAGCTTCAAGGCAAGCCCGGAGATTGTTGTCGGCGCGGAGTCATCAGGCCAGAAGACGTTGTGGATCTGGAAGGCGACGCGCACCAGCTCGGTGCCCATGCCCGCTAGCCGCGGACACTGGCTCTGCATAATCAGGATACTTTCCTCGATTTCGGCTCTGGTGTCCAAAGGCTCGCCCTTCTCAGCACGAGCTGCTCGGACCTTTTCCAGGGCGGGCACGCTAGAAGATTCAAGGTTGGGAAAGATTCCTGCAAGAGCTATCGAGAAGATCAGAAACGGTAACAGAGTGGAAGCATGAAACGAGAAGCAGAGAAGAAAGGCCCGGTCGAGTAGCAGAGAAGCGGAGAAAAGGGAGCACTTACTGTTCAAATCTTGGCGCAGTCCTAACAGCTGGGTCTTCCATGTTTCCTCGTTGGATATATGCTTCTCTTGGATCAAGCGGAGCTCTTCTAGCTGAGTGAAGAGCCCAGCGTTGCTCTTCGTTAGCACCTCACACTCCTGTTTGAGGGTTCTCTCCCTGGCTTTGGCTGCTGCTTCGCTCTTTGCCTTCTCGGCGATTACTCTGTCCCTTTCGGCACCAAGATTGATAGCATCCCGGAGCGCAGTCTGCAGCTGGACTTGGAGCTTCTCCATCTCAGTAGTATGCTCTTTCATCAGCTCGACGGCCTGGCTGGACAACTGCTGCTTCACCTCAGCAGGTTTAAGGCAATCCTGATGTTCTTCAACAAACTTCTTATGATCTTCTGAAAAGAGCAAAGCACGGTTAGCAGAGAAGCGAAAGAAAGAAACACAGGAAAAGCCGAGTAGACGGCAACGTACCTTCCAATCTCTTGATGGTGGCCTGGCCACTCTCGACGAAGGCACGGCAGTTCTCGTGCTCGTCAGACAGGGCCTTCCGCTTCCCTGCAAGGTGAAACTAGTTAGCGCAAAAAGCAGAAGCGGGCGTAAGCACCAAACGCAAGAACCGCGCAGCTAGAAGCGTACCTTCAACTTCAGACAGCCTCATAGTGTTGTTCATCACTTCCTTGTCGGCTTCCTCGGCAATCATCTTCTCTTTCTCCAAGGCGGCAATGCGCCTCTTGGCAATGGCGTGGTTCCAGAGTAGCCGACGATGCAAGTCGGTCCGTTTCAGTACGCTATTCTGAGAAGCAGAAGAAACAAGAATCAGGCAAAGTACTTGAGATTTAACCCGAGAAGGTGGCTACTCGGGAGAGTGCCCGCCTACTCGGCCAGAATCTCGGGGACTGGGTGATGGATAAGGAAAAGAAGAAGAGTAGAAAAGAAGTGAAAATGCAACTCGGAGAGGATAAGTAGGAACTTACCGCGTAGGACTGCTCGAGGTCTTCGGCGTTCTTGCGGTGGACAAACATCTTCGCAGCAAGTGTAGCGGAGGTGGTTGAGACAGTCATGGGCTTGTAACCCAAGTCCACTTTGTTCCAATCCACACGCATATGGTCGATGTCGCCCAGATCGGTGCCGTTCCAGTTGGTGTTGCCGAGAACCTTGCTGTCCCATTTGGCATCAATGAAGCCGATCAAGTCGAGTACTTGCTCGAGGCTCTAGGACGTTATCGCCTGGTCCTGAACTCCACGAGAGGCAATGGAGATGGATTTGTCTTGATTTGGGGCCGGGGGCCTGGAGTCCACTGCCACGGCTTTCCTCCCTTTCTGAAGAGCAAGATTCCGGTCCTTGGGGGAAAAGCCGACCTGGTGCTGATGGCTAACCTTCACCATGTAGTCAGGGTAGCAGGGCTGATCAGCTGCAGCGGCGGCGGCAGGAACCGCGTTGGGATCACGAATAACCAGCTGACTGGATTGGCCAGTTGATGCTGGGGGCGGCATGTCGGCAGCCCGCTTCTTCGTCTTCTCCTTCTGGGCAGGTGGCTTCGCGGCAACTGGCTTCTCGGTTTTCTGCTTATCGGTCTTCTTCTCCTCAGCCTTCTCCTTCTCGGCGGCTTTCATCTCGGCTGCCTCCTTCTCGGCAGCATCTTGGGCACTCTTCCTTGTAAGCGGCCTGGAGCACCTGCACCTTCTCTTATTTGGCGCTCGGGAAAGCCAGATTTCTTGAGCACCTGCGAGCCTTGTCGACCCCTGGAAAAGTGCCCTATAGGCCGATCGTGCCGAATAAGAGCGGTTGGCTTCCCAGTTCTACCTGAACTCGTCATCCCTCCCTTCCATGAGGGTGATCCCTGCGAAAAGCTCGGCCAGTCAAAATAGCTCGCGGATCTCGAGGGCGTTGAGGTCTGTGGGCACATCCTCCAGCCAACCCCCAGCAAGCCCCTCCTGACCGTCCTGGACGCGCAAGCCCTTTTGGACACCAACGACAGGAGGTTTGGCGCCAGGTCCTTAATGCGCCCCCTATCCAGCCACCTGTCCAACCAGAAGAGCCCAACCCGGGAATTTGTCTTACCGGACAAAACAAATTCCGATTCTGTTTGAAAATTTTGAATTCTAACAAAAACTCTCGGTAAATGGTCATATTAAGAATAAAAAATTTGAAGTTTCGAATTTTGGTTTTCAAATTTGTCCGATAACCGGTCGGGATTTCCCGGTAACTGGAAATCCGTACCCCCTTGGGAATTTATTTTATACCGGTAACCAAAACCTTGTTTCAAACATACAAAATTGTTATCTCTTTAATCGCTACGTTTCGTTTTCATCGTTGGGTTAGTCATCGTGATAGATATTCAAAACTAAAGCCCATTCTCATATGTTTCGGCAATTTCTCTTTCCTCGTGGGTCACCAAATTATTATCGCTTATTTACTAAAGCCTTATTTGCTGCATTACAATACCATGGTTGCATTGCAATAATCTATCTATAATCTCTAACGGGGAGCAACCTCCTAAGTTTATTTCTCTCAACATGCATCTATGCCACGTCATCAGTCTTCCATGTCATTGTTTTAGGCCACGTCATCGGTTGGTCTGATTCATTTTCGTTCGCTTTCCGTAACAGCGAGTATGAGTATGCATCAAGCAATCAATTACCAATTGAATGTATGTCTCCGGAGGAATGCTATACTTACAGAAACATTCTACGGAGTGTAGTTACGGACGTGGCATGGCACAATTGGTGCAGGTTTAAACAGTTGCTCAGAAAATCAAAGGTCACGAACAAGAGCCGCACACCATGCATGTTCCGATTTATTTCTGTCCTATAGGTCTCCGGCCATCTGTTCTTCAGTACGCACTTCACCTAGGCTTGGATTTTGTCGATGTCAACCTCCAACGAATGTAGCACTGTTCCTTACTTTCAGATGTCACGAGTGGAAAATAAAAAGGCAACATAAGGGCCCTTATTGTTCAAGTATAAAGTATGGCAGTAACATTTTTGTCCTTGAGAAAGATTGTACATATTGTATTAACTTTTTTTTGGGAAAAATTGTATAGAACTTTACATCAAGTGAATGAATGCTATATTGTAGTCTGTAACTATTTCATGCATTTGACAAACTTACTACTAAGTTCTGCAAAAAATAGTTGGTAGTTTACCAAACTGAACAAATGAAGAATAAATATTTCAGTATGCTAGCTACTTCTTATATATTTGAATTTCCTCACTGATGACAACAAACTTGAGTGGTAAAATTAGTTTTTCTTATTGTCCTCTAAGAACACACATCATCTTCTCCTATTTAGCCAACTAATGTCCCATAGCAACGTGCGGGGTATCATCTTGTTATTATAATTACTACCACTCGTTTCTTTATGCACGGAGGAGCTCCGCTAGAATGTTGCCTCACGATAGGGCTAAATAGGGTACTGCCCCAGTTAAATTAGCCGAACAATGATCTTGAAATCTCACATCCTACAATTTTTTCACTACTAGTACAGATCATCTTGGCCAGGTGATTATTTCTGAGTGGAAGTACATGCCATGGTGTCCTAGTGGCTAGGGCCAAGGAGGCAGAGGTGTTGGCATGCTTAGAGGGATTGAAACACATAATAAACCTCCAGTGCACCTCTGCTAGCTTTGAGTCTGACTGTTTCCGTGCAATTCAGTACCTCTCAAGTAGAACTCAAGACCGATCAGTGAGCTGAGCTTTTGAAGATTTATGATCATATTAGTGTGGTTAGAGTGGATTGTGTGAGCTATGGAGCGGCGCATGCCTTACCGCAGTTAGGCAAAAATGGATCTAATAGCGTGTTACGTGGTTCTGCCCTGGCCTGTCTGTCGGTGCGTGTCAGTGGTGACGGCTTCTCATTGTAAGAATATTATTGCCTAATCAATAAAGCTCACGAGTTATGTCGGGGGGCTGCCCACCGCGTAGGCTAACTGCCAGATAAAGACAACACTAAGTAGAACAGCTGGCTGGTTTAGTGCTTTACCAGGCGGCTAGAGTTAGATCGGCTGGTCATGGCCGGCTGACCTCGGCCGTGTGATGACATCAACCGGACGACCCTGGCAAAGAAGGACAAGCATGGGATAAAAGAAGGCATGTGCTAAAAGACAACAAGACAACACACACAAGACCAACTATGTTTTTACTATAGCCACCTGCGTCATGATTAGTAGTTTCCTTGCCTAGTACCATCATGTACTTAAAAGGCCGTACAACCTGCCCCTCCTGTCAGCCAGACTGTCAGCCCCTGTATAAGGCAGTCCGGGCCTCTCTTTGGAAGGGCGAATTTGGCTAGCAGATACAGCTCTAGAAGCACATTGTAACACCAGATAACACCACTCATAGTTCTTCCTTGCAGGAGTAACGACCTCACAAGGTTGAGGTCCGGAACCTGGGTACATCGTGTCTTCACCATGCTCTCCCAATGTCGCACGTACACCGAAGTTTGCGCAATGTGTCCCTCCTGTAACTCCATTGCTAGCACGATGGTGTTGCCGTGCATGATATAACGACACTTGGCGCACACCGATCGGCTCCGGCGAGCTTGTCCCTTCTGGAGTCTCGTTCCGCGCGGGACCCTGTCCGGCTAGAGTTTTAATTCTTGCAAGTCCTCCGACCGGCTCCGACGAGCTTGTCGCCTCTGGCCTCGTCATGACGTTCGGTGCCTTCGATTGCAACCTCAACAACGCCGGATACTTCATGGAGGAGGAGACCATCCCAGCAGGCGGCTTGATCCTCTCTTTCGGAGAGTATCGCATCTACATCGATGTCGTCCCCGAGTACCCTGGCAAGGTGCTCACTTTCTCAGACTATCTCCCCGAGGAGGTAGCCCTCAGCGAAAGCAGCGCCGAGCCCCGCATCTTCGTGGAGACCATGGTCATCATCGGCCCAACCGCGAGCCACGTGCCAGATGGCCCCCGTCCGACTGGCTTCGGCAACAACAGATTTGCAGAGGGACTCAACGTGCCCATCACCCCCGACGACGACCCGGCGAAGTCATTCGAAGAGCTGGAGAAGATGCGCCTTCTGCTTCTGCGCAAGGCGGAGTAGGTGGCAGCGCGAAGTGGAGGTCACCGTCCACGAGTACAATGTTGCCCATGGCTTCACTCTGCCGCCAAACGTGCCTAGCCGTAGAGACGAGGTGCGCCGTCGCGACGGCAATCTCCTCGGCGAGATGCACCAAGGGGGCTAGTCGGCTCCGGATATGCCCAGACGGCCGGCCTACAGCACACCAACGCAGACAATGAGGGTGGCCTAGGCGGCCGCACAAAAGTTGTCTGGTCTAGAAGGTGAGGAGCTACGCCGTCAACAACAATGTCTCGAAGACCTCGTGAGGGCTACCAACCGGCTGCAGGCGGCGTACGACGCCTCCACCACGCGCTCGAGCGACCAAGAAGGAGACATCAGATCTCACGGTGGCCAGCAAGCCGCTACACCACACCGCCATCGCAGCACCCGCCGGCAGCTGGTCGCCGCAGGACACCGCGAGCCCAACGCCAACTCCGCCTCTAGAGACGAGCTACATGCTCTGCTGGCTGCAGGCGGCAACCGGAACGAAGACCAAGGCAGAAGGCGGCACTAGTCGGCAGCACAAGTCAGTCGGGCGAACAGGGGAACCAACCCTGAGACCCCAAGCCGGCGCGGCTGCGTTGATTGATAGGATCAGGCTCTCCCAGGAGATAGAAGACGAGCCGACAAACTGGTAGCGTCAGGATCAATGTTGATGTTGATAATTATGTCAGGATCAATTTTGATCCAGCTGATGCAGTTTTGACTGGTAGCGTCTTGCTAAACATAAGGCTCAAAACCATACCGTCATCTGAAAAATAAGACTTATTGGGCCTTATCTGGCCCGAGTACCAGTATATAAGGAAGTGGTGACCGATAAAAAGCAAGTAAGATGTATTTTAGTATCCTGCTGTTTCTGTATATCTTTTTGCGGTATTTATGCAAGTGTTTTTTCTTGTGCATGAGGCACATGCTGTAATTTAGTGCCTATTTTCTGAATGTTTGCCTGTAATTTTAATTGATTTAGTACTGCAGATCTTTAAGAAAGAAGTATTCATTGTATGTTGACTTGAGTATTGTACAAAAAAAACATATTCTCGCAGATATACTTCATGTTTGCAATCCCTTCGGCTATTCTTTGTTCCTAATATGATCGAATCACCATTTATTTCATTTATTCTTATTAAGTGTCAACATCATATATTTTCATCTGAGTTTTTTCCAGGTATTTCATCTTCCCTCATTACTCGGTTGATCGTGACTCTGTCAAATTTTGGCATTGCATGTTAAAAATCATGTTGAGAGGATTCAGTCTTCAGCTTTTTGTAACACTTTCCATAACGCAGCAGCTTACCTGGATGGAGCCATCATGCACCTGAAAGTATACACGTCAGGGTTTCTGTCCGGTTGTTATTACGGTCACAATCAATGAATCAAGGTAGTGCACGAACATTTCAGCTTGCTTCTAGAAATAATGAATGGGGTGTCGAGGTCCTGAGAAAGCAATATATTCCCCTCGTTCGGGCAATGGAGGTGATATTGTTCTACACAACGTCCCTATGATTCATCTTATTTTGCAGAAGATAATTGTAAAAGAAGAGAGTAAAAACTAAAAAAGGTAGGCTCTTTTTACCTATGTCTTCTCATACGATAAGCTAGAAGATTAACGGAAATTCATGAATAAACCATAACTTATGAATCATTGATAGTAAGTGCAGGACATGGAAGCTTTTATCTCCTGCAATTATTACCAAATGAGTAGCTTATCTATACTTCTTATAAAGAAAAACCCTACTAACAGACATTAATGATTTTTGTATCTTAACATGCCACCTATCCACATCATCAATTCTTCTATCCAATCAATTATCCATGTCATCTCCACTAATATTTATTAATCACTACATGGAAACTGCATATCATCAATTTCTTAGACCACCCAATTATTCTTATTAATAATTTAAAAAATATATAAGATGATTAATTGAATTTTGCATATTCACTTAGAAAATATAATACATCACGTCTCTTATATTTTTTATTAGAATCTACAGTAGTTTCTAAAGTGATCCGCGCTGCAACACGTGTGGTATTCTTTTTAGTATGGCTATAAGTAAATGGCCACAAAATTTACTTCTTAGGCATGCTTATCTTCTTATCTAGCTTAAGAAAAACCCCCAAACTTGTGGGCTTGTATAGTTTGTAGATTTTCAGATTAATCATGATGTTCTTGTGTGTGTTTGTGCTCTTTTAATGTTCATGACAAGATCCTCTAATTACATTCATGTTTTGATAGTTTTTATCCCGTTTTAAGAACCATCGGAAGCAACCCTGGCACCATATTTCAGAATATAGGAAACTACATTGACGTCCAAGGTACAAAGATGTTTGATGCATATCATCAGCTCCAACTCCACAAGTGAAGTTTGTTTCTGGTTAACTTGTAGAGTTTCATGCAATCCCGAATCTAAAGGAAGACCAACACTCTAGCTCGTGTGATCAAATACCCTTGTTGGCATGGTGTTGTAATCTGATTGATCTGAATACACTAAAATAGTAACTCTCGAGTGGGTCGGCGTGTCCAAGACATCTTTGTTCAAATGTATCTAAGAGAATAAGATGTCATATCATGTTACCTAGAAACAGTTTGTTCCCTTGACATTTGCTCATTTTTGTAGTCGTTGTTCTATAATAAAAAACTGTATTCATGTTTGTTTTGTAAGAGAATAAGATGTTAGATCAAATTACTACTAAACATTTTGTCCTGTTGAGAGTGTCGATCTTCTTACTCATTGCTGTTGTTGTCGCATGTGGAACAACTGAATATAAATTGCTACCATCTTCCCTTGTCTGTGAGCTAATTATGTATAACACTTGAGCTTTCATCATAAAGAACAAATATTAGAATGACAGAGTGTTAATTGTGGAGCGTGGAATTGAATGTTACATTGAATTATTAAGGGAGGCTGTTATTTTATTGGTTAGCTTGGTCTACTGCTTGCAGTCGTATACCTTATTTGCGATCAACTTGTTTAAATTGTAAAAGAAAAATTGGGTTTGATATGTGATCTGAATGTTTTTAACAAGATCTCCATAAGGAGGCAGCTTACCTCAATTTAAGTTTATTTTTGCTATGCAAATGTACTTAGTAAATCTTTATAAGAACGAGTTTTCTTACCTATAGCATAATAAGAAGTCCTTATAGCAGAAGTCGCTTATAAGTCACATGGCTTTTCTAGAGCAAGCAGGGCAACTGACTGTAATGTGCAACTGGCTGCAGTCGTGATTCGTGAAGGGCTAGCCAGGTCGGTTACGTGCAGTCCGCGACCCTTCTGGGGGTAGTCTATATATACGTGCGCGTGTATGCTTTCTCAAAGACATCAGTTGATAACATTCAAAAGAAATTAATACTATATTCTTGGAGCAGCGTGAAAGGATTTGATGTACTCGCACCCAAGGGGTTAAGCAAGACGTAGGACAGGAAGCATTGGGAGAGAGGGCGTGACCTGCCCTCACATTCTTCGAACTAGTTAGCGCACAAAGACGACGTGTACCATTCTCAGTCGTCCTCCTCAGCTTATCTGAATCGTTCGTGTGGACGGCCGCGTGCCGGCACGTGCCGCGCTGTCGCCTGATCACAATTCACCCAACGAAACCATGTGTCACCAGACTTTGTGGCATTCCACGTTTCTGCACTTTGCTCCGTGCCAGAGGCTCGCATGTCCGTGCACTAGACTATGCCATCGTCCATCCGCGAGAAGCATCTCTCTCTGATCGTGCAAATGAGATTACATATATGACGATTCTTTTGTTCATAGGAAATACCACCTCTGTTATCAAATAAGTGGATGGGTGTTTGGCATTTGAATTTCTTCTACAAAAGTCCAATACACTTTAAAATAGAAAAAATGCGTCTTTTCTTATCCTTCGGGAATTAAGCCCAATAGCATTTAGAGGTGGTGTTTTAAACAGGGGAGATGATGACTTGCACCTTTCCAATACATGTTCTACTTAACTCTATAATTTATTTTAAAATTTCTACATGTCCACTTATTTTAACAAAGGGATTATGTAAAAAGATATGAAATGCGGCGGAGGGGTGCAGTAGAAGACAAGTTCTGACATGCCGCTAGCACCATGCCAGGACACTAGACACATCCCGATGCACCCAAGGTCGTCGCATCGCACACAGCTAGCACAAATTAGCCATAGAAAAATCCATAAACTAGTGTTAAACCCGGTCGTGCACGTGGTGTCGCTCGCATTCCATACTCTGTTTCTACGGTCGAAACTTATCAGAACTTTTCTTAACACTAGTTAGTATGCAAGTGCGACCCACGTCAATCTAATCACGGACTATGAAACTATAAATCAACTAAAAAATATTGAATTATTTGCGACAAAATAGTTTTCACCAAGTTCTTAGATTTCATGATTACAAAATCAACCAAACGTAAACAATAGTCATTCTACCCAATATATACCACATAGAAATTATAGAAATGTTTTCTTAGAAAAATATATAATTAACCCAATTTTAGATAAATGATTGGAGAAATAACCAGATAAGTCATGGCGCCGTCGTGTACTCCAGTAAGGATCTCATTGCTCATGCTCTAATGGCACCGAAGGTACGTAAGGCGCCACATGGTCTCGCTTTGGTACACGCCAAACACTGTGTCGTCCTCGAAGCCGGCGCATGTGTGTCTTGTGGTCTCCGTCACACATGCTATGCTTATATTTTACGACGTCCACCATGCAACAGACATAGGAGTGGTGCTGGTGAACGTGGCTTCTGTCGGTTGCGTTCTGGGCGTACATGTACTGGTTTTGAAGCCAACGGCGGACGACACATGGACAACTTATAAACCGATGGGTGCTGATGCTCGAGTGAGTTGTCAATAAATCTAGAACACTCGTCGTCTTTTCCCGAGCACGCGCAAAAGATTCAGGAAAGATTTATTTTACATATAAAGAAAAGGAACCAAAAGACTGCCTAGCAAGACAAGGTCCTAAAAGAAACACGCGACTCCTAGATCCGTTCGGCCTTCACGCGCCCGCAAGACAAGGAGCCTCTTATCAATTAATCTAGAGTATCCGTCACGTATAAGAGCATCTCCAGCCGCGCCCCCAGGAGCCCCCTCGGGCGATCTTTTTAGAGCTGGTACACTGTTTTTTGTCCAGTCGCGCCCCAGAATGTCGAATAGCGTCTGTTGGGGCCTTTCTAGCGGCTCACGAACCCATGCCGAACTCAGCGCGCTGGTGGGCTGCTGGGTGCACCGGCGGAAGCGAAATCGCGTTTGTGGGCCAGCATAGTCAGGCAAAAGGCGACTTTTCCATACCCTCTTTCCCCTCCCTCGATGCATATCGTCCACCCTCGTTCTCTCCCTTGCCGATGTCGGCGTCGCCCCTCGACCCCAAACCTCCGCGCCGGCTAGAAGCCATTTCGCTGCCGCAACTCCCTGCCGTAGACACGCCAACCTCACTCCCTCCTCTAGATGAGCTCGCCAGTTCAAGGCGAGGCCACAGGCATTCGACTCTCCACCATGCCCGTGAGGTGTTCGGCGTTTTTCCTCTTCGGCAATGGACTCCGACGATGAGGAGAAGTTCGCCACTCTGATGGACGAGGAAGCTGACGCAGCCGTCGACGACACCGAGCACCTCATGTGCCTCGCCGCTCTGGCCGCTCTATTTGCACAGAACGTGAAACCCTGACGTGATGGATCATAGTTCTGTCGTCGGAAGGGCAAAGAGAGGCAGCGAGTGGAGGGCTATTGCATACTCTACGCCTACTACTTCGCCGATGCTCCATTGCACGACGAGGCAGTGTTTCGGCGCCAATTCCGCATGAGCCGGAAGCTCTTCCTCGACATTGTGCACGCAGTTCAGGAGTTCGACAGCTATTTCATTTGCAAGAAAGATTGCACCAGGACGGTTAGATTCACCTCGCTCCAGAAGTGCACTGTGGCTATGAGAATGCTTGCATACGACGCTCCCGGCGATACCCAAGATAACTGCATGTGCATGGCTGAGTCCATCGTCTTTGAGTGTTTGACGATATTCTGTAAAGCAGTGGTGGCAGTGTTTGGCCCAAAGTACTTTAGATCATCCAATGCTGATGATACTAGTCGGATCCTATCACAGAATGAAGCAAGATGATTTCCTAGGATGCTTGGAAGCATCGACTGTATGCATTGGGCCTGGGAGAACTTCCTGTTTTCTTGACAGGGGATGTACAAGGGCGCGAAAGGATCTTGCAGGATAGATTTCCACTTTTGTCGAGACATCGAAGTAGGTTTCATAGACGGGGGTGCCATGAGACTACGGTACAGACGTGGGGTAACGGGATAGCGTAGTAACACAGAACACGGGATTTTACCCAGGTTCGGTACGTCGCGACAGTACGGCGTACCTACTCCTGCACTTCTCACTAATTGGGACTAAAGCCCGTATAACAGGGTTACAATGTGAGGGAATAGATCTAGCTACTCGGCGAGGATGAGCTTCTCGGCGAATTGCGTAGAGCTTGAACTTGTGTCTAACTTGTGCTTAGAACTTGTTTAATCTATCTCCCGTCCGGCTTTATATAATAGCCGGATTAGGGCTTACAGAGCAGGAAACCTAGAAGACTACGTTTAACTTGTAACTTGGAAAGTAAGGAATCCGTCTTCTCCTCCAAGCCAGATCACGTGGGCCGTGATCCGGGTTCTTCTAGAATCCGGCTTCTACGCGTCGGACTACTGGACCGCCCAATGGACCTAAGCCCATTACCACGTAGGCCACCATGGTAGTCCGGCTCTTTGTCTACCATCTTCTATACCCCTATTCAGTATATATCCGACAGTAGCCCCCAGGAAGGATCAAAACTCTGATTCTCCGTCTTTCGTCAAATACATTTTGTCCGGGAAATCTTGATTCACCAGTCTTGATTCTTTCTACTTTCCTTTTGAAGGAGATGGTAACATAAAACTCGGAACAATGAAAATCCGGCTTTTCTTCTCGCGATCCTTCGCGGAAAAGGAACTTCTAACGTCAGCACTCTAATCATGCTGACGTAGGCGACGCTTGGTTTCACGCGGGAAACCCTGCAACGTATCTCTGACAGATTCTCACGGGAAACGAGGAGATAGCCATCATTCCCCTGTCGTTATATTTCCCGTAGTTTCCGGCGAGCGACACGCGTCGAGCATCCAACGGTCGAAAGAGCCGTTGGCACGTATCTAAACGGGTTTCTGGCTATAAATAGCCATCATCGTCCTCCTCCGAAACTTTCCTCACTCCCTCACTGCCCACACCATTGACGCGCACGCGAGCTCGAGAGCAAGTCCTTGTCCCAACGCACGTATCCGTCGCACGCTGAACGCAAAGCGCCACCAAAAAATGGCCTCTTCGCCGCCGTCACCGACCCGCGCCGCCATCGACGAGCTCGTCAGTGATCTGGATCCGCAGCCGGGATCGCAGACGCACGCCGGCGGCGAGCCGGAGAAGACTACGGCTTCCGCGGCGGGCGGAAAAAACACTACCGCCGCCGCGGACATTGCGGGATCGAGCTCCGCAGCACCCCCTCCGTTCATCCCAACGACGGCGAGGGTCAAGATCCATTCCCGTGGCGATGAGCGCTTTGCCACCGGAGCCAACAACGGAACAGAAATTGTCGGCAATTGGAGTCCGAGTAATACTTCTCTCGTCCTTCTTCGTCGGATGTCAAAGGAGGGATCCATAGTTAAGGGCAAATGGCGAATCTCAAAAGATGAACCCGAGCCCAAGCCAGAAGTCGGAGAACGCATCATCCTTACCTCTCATGTTGCGAGAGGTATGGGTTTTCCCCCTTCCGCCTTTTTTCTAGACGTCCTTAACTTTTATGGCGTTCAACCACACAATATTTCTCCGAATTCCATCCTCTACTTAGCCAGTTTCCAAGCCCTTTTCGAAGGATATCTCGGGATAACACCTGACCTAAATTTCTGGCAATATTGCTTTGAGGTAAAGCATAACATCACAAATGGCGTTTCGCCCATTTGCGGAACCGTATCTTTCATCCTCAGAAAATTTAGGGAGGAATGGTATCCAAAAATAGAAATGCCGGAACCTAACCAATCTTGGCTAGGTTCTTTCTTTTATCATCAGGACATTCCATTCCCAGGTAGGGCAACCGGGGTTCCTCCCTTTGTTAATTCTGCCGCTACTCCTCGCGAGAGTTGGACAGCCGTAGTAGGGGAAAATTTGCCAGAAAAACTGATGAAGATAAAGCGGCGCATCGCCAAGCTCTCTTCCTCTCAACCTTCTTTGGTTGGGAAGGATACCGTTATGTGCTGGTTTGGACGCCGTATCCAACCTCTCTCTTTTCGTTCTCGACTTCTTTGCGAATACCAAGGACCAGAAGATAGCATGAGAGGAACAGCTAAGGCCTTTACCAGAAAGGATTTTATAGGACGACTTCACGAACTGGTCGCCGTCAGTAGTCAGATTGAGGAAAGTCTGGCGATTTATCACGTGGAAAATCTGGTCCCTAAGGTATTTATCTTTCCTTGTTTCCACGTTTTTCTTCAGATTATCTTCTCTCTCCGCTTTTTTACATATTGTTAACTCCTTTCCAGTTTGATGAACTTGGAGAAAATGATCTTGCTTCCGACGCTGAACTCGACAAATTATATGCCGAGTTTCACAACAATCGGAAGCGCAAAAGGCAATCAGCTACCAGAGAGGAATCTATTCCCAACCTGGACGATATCCGGATAAAAGAAGAACCATTCGACGAACTCGGATATATTCGTCCGGAGGCAAAGAAATTCTTTGTTCCTGCGCCTCTGATTCGCCCTTGGCCACAAAATGGATTAGTTGTTCGCAATGACATCGCATTTTCGCCTCGTCAGGTTATACACGATGGCCTTCATCACGTTGGTATTCTCTTCGCGGAATATGCCAAAGAATTCAACGAGGTTTTGATCGATTTGCGAGAAATGAGCCAGGTAATACTTCTAGCCCCCAAGCATTAAGTTGAAATATGAATTCTTCTTAATGTTTCTTCATATGCCTGTTCAAACTTAAGCATCTGGCTTTCATTTCCATGTTTTAGCATTCCGCAGACGCCATAAACTTGGAAGTTTTTAAGAAGCTTAGTCTCAAGAGCAGAGAAGTAAAAACCCTTCAATCTGTTATTGAGTCTAAAAGCAACGAACTAGCGTCATCTCAGCGGCAACTATCAAAAGCCACCGGTATTTTATTTTGTACCATTTGTTTTCTCTGGAGAATTATTCGGAATTGTTTTGTAAACTCAAATGAATTTCTGCCCTCCAGCTGCTTTAAACAAAGCCAACAAATTAGCAGAAAACACTGTCCATGTTTCTCAGCTTCGTGAGGAAAACTCAAACCTCCGAAAGGAACTTCTGAAAGCTCAAGAAGACCTAGAAGCCAGTAATCTGGCCCTTGGGATTGCTCAATCCAAGGCCTCTTTACAGGCAGCGGAAGACAAAGCTGTTATCAATGATTTGGAAAGTATGCTACTCCCGCGCATGAAAGAAAGCGACGAAATTGACAAGGTTCTTGGTAAGTTAACTTCTTTTTACCAATGTCTTCATGTCTTATTTCTTGTATCTTTCCATGTAACCTTTACTTTTGTCGACAAAGCAGGAAATTTTCCAGGAATTTCTCGGACTGAAAAGATCCGGGCCTTTGGGGAAGTGTGGAATTCAATCAGGAATGCAGGAATGCAGCTGATTAATAAATTCCTTCCCACAAGTACTATATGCTTTTCGGAAGTCTACCGGCTTCCGGGTGCCATCACAGAAGTAGCAGAATCGAAAGAATCCCTCCTTCGTTCTGCCGCACGAGGTGGTGCACGCATGGCACTTGGCCTTATGCGTCTTCATTACCCTAATGTCAGATCTTGACGCGTAGCATCCGGTATCCCTCAAGGATATACAGAAGCGCAACGAAATGCGATTTTTGATGAAGTTAAAGGGCACGCTTCCAAGATTGCCTCTATGGTCAACATTTCCATTACTTATCCGGAAGAAGAAGTGCCCGCAGCCCCCGAGAATGATAGCAGTGATGAAGACTCGGATGCTTGAGGGAATACACTCGACCCGAATGATGGATGTGTATAAGAGCATTTTTACAATGTAATTCATATTGTAATGCTTCTGTGTCTTTTGTCGAAACAAGAACTCCGCCTTTTGCAATTTAAAGTTTCTTGCAAAGTTTTTCCGGGTTTGACTGTTCCTTTATCTTCTAAGTAATCTGGCAACTGTGTTTTAACTGCTCTAGTGTTTAAAAATGGCTCAACTAGCAATATGTATCGTCATGTCGAGTAACTGGGGACGAACCAAACAGTTTTAAAACTCAGAAACATGGATCATGCTAGAAGCATTTTTACTGACTAGTTTCAGTAACCCAACACATACTCAATCAGATAAAATTTAGAGAAAACAAGGAACTGCTATGAAACTTGGGCACGCAGGCACAATCCGAGTTTCCTTTAACCTTTAACAGGCCGAATCATTCAGCTTTTAAACACCGAGCACGAAGGCACAATTCGGGTTAACATTGAGTATTTGTAAGATCATTGGGAAATAGATGAGGCGGAAATATTTTGTACTTATAATGAAATATGAATGACAACATTCCGACAACTTTATTTCATGGTCTCAAAGATGTTTACATAGAAATTGAACTAAGTATAGAAGGGACGTAATTGCTGGATACTCCAAGGCCTCTTTGTCTCTCCTAGTTCATCATCTATTTTTCTCTTTCTTTTGCGATTCGGCTTCTCGGGATCATCCTCCGTATCTCGAATGTCAACAAGATAGTATGATCCATTCTTCATGGCTTTACTGATGACAAATGGTCCTTCCCATACTGGGGCCAATTTGTGCTTCCTTTGCTGCACCAATCTCAGCACTAAGTCACCTTCTTTAAAAGAACGATGCCTGATTTTCCGACTATGATAACGTCGTAAACCTTGCTGGTAGATGGCAGATCTTTGAAGCACAAGTTCTCGTTCCTCTTCTAAGAGATCGACGACATCCTGTCGTGCTTCTTCGGCATCTAAGTCGTCAAAATTCTGCACTCTTGGGCTATCATGGATCATGTCCGTTGGAAGAATAGCTTCCGCACCATAAACTAGGAAAAACGGGGTTTGCTCAGTTGACCTATTTGGCGTCGTTCGAATACTCCATAACACGGAAGGTAGCTCTTCTACCCACGCTCCAGCTGCTCTATGGAGAGGAGATTCGAGTCTTGGGCGTATTCCTTGCAGGATTGAACTGTTCATTCTTTCAACCTGTCCATTAGACTGCGGGTGTGCCACAGATGCAAGATCTAAGCGGATTCCCATTTGTTGGCAGTATTTTGCCAACTCCCCAATGGAGAAATTTGTCCCGTTATCAGTTATTATGCTATGTGGGACGCCATACCTCATTACTAAATCAATAATGAAATTTCTGGCAGTTGCACCATCCAGCTTTTTGATGGGTTTAGCCTCCACCCATTTTGTATACTTATCCACCGCTACGAGTAGATGTGTAAGTCCACCTCTTGCAGTTTTGAACGGTCCCATCATATCTAGCCCCCAGACCGCAAACGGCCATGTGATAGGGATATTTTTAAGTGCTTGGGCCGGCAAATTGGTCTGCTTGGCGTAATATTGACATCCTTCGCATGTATTCACTATGCGTTCGGCGTCTGACTTGGCTGTTAGCCAGAAAAACCCCGCCCGGAATGCTTTTTTCACTATGCTTTTTGATTGAGCATGATGTCCGCAATCGCCGGCGTGGATTTCTTCCAGTATTTCTCTTCCTTCTTCTGGTGAAATACACCGCTGAAAAATTCCGGAAGTACTGCGTTTATACAAGTGGTCGTTGATCACCACGTATCCTTTGCACCGATGCTGTATTTGCCTTTGCAAGACTTCGTCTGCTCCTTCCGGGTACTTCTGATTGACTAAGAAGTTTAAGTATGGAATTGTCCAATCCGGTTTAACGAGCATGACCTCGATTGTTTCAGATGCCAGAGGGTAATCAACGTCTCCACCTTTTATGGATGGTTCATACAAGTGCTGGACGAATACCCCTGGTGGTAAAGTTTTTACTCTCTCTGATCCCATGCGGGCTAATGCATCTGCATTCCAGTTTTCCTCCCTTTTTATGTGAAGGACTTCGAACCCGAAGAAACAAATGGCAAACTCATCCACCGTCCTCCGATATTCGGCCATTATAGGGCTTTTCGCGTCCCAGGTTTGGTTGAGCTGATGCTGTACCAAATCCGAGTCTCCATAGCATAAGATGCGTTTTACCCCTATTTCTTTTGCAATATGCAAGCCATGAAGCAGAGCTTCGTATTCTGCCACGTTGTTACTGGCGTTGAAGTGTATTTGTAATACGTACTCCATTGTGTCTCCCTTGGGAGATTTTAGGACTACACCAGCCCCAGCTCCTTCCTTCATCTTGGATCCGTCAAAGTGCATGATCCAGTACTCGGATTCTGGCATCGGTGTATTTTCCATTGCTTCTGTCCAGTCTGCGACGAAATCTGCCAAAACTTGGGATTTTATTGCCGTCCTTGGCTGGTACTTAATGTCGAAGGCTGCCAGCTCGATGCCCCATTTAGCTACTCGGCCGGTTGCCTCCGCATTGTTTATAATATCCCCTAGTGGTGCTTTACATACCACTGTTATGGAATGCCCTTGGAAGTAATGGCGCAGTTTTCTGGATGCAAAAAATACGCCATATGCCAGTTTCTGGTAGTGCGGATACCTTTGTTTGGATTCGGAAAAAACTTCGCTTATGTAATATACCGGATGTTGATCTGGTATGCTTTGTTCTTCTTTTGTCCGCTCCATAGCGATTACCGCACTAATAACCCGACTTGTAGCCGTAAGGTATAATAACATGGGTTCTTCGTCTTTTGGAGATGCCAAGATAGGAGCGTTCATCAAGGTTTCCTTCAACTGGGCCAACGCTGCATCAGCCTCTTCTGTCCATTCGAACTTGTCGGATTTCTTCAGCAGCTTGTAGAGTGGTAAGGCTTTATCCCCCAGCCGACTGATAAATCTGCTGACGGCTGCAGCGGAACCCGTCAATCTTTGGACATCTTTTACACATGTAGGTTTCGAGATGTTCAAGATTGCCTTGATCTTTTTCGGGTTAACTTCTATTCCTCTGTGGGAAACAATGAAACCCAGAAGTTTTCCTGAGGGAACCCCGAATACGCACTTAGATGGATTCAACTTCATCTTGTAAGTGCGCAAGTTTTCGAAAGTTTCTCGCAGATCCTCAAGGAGTGTATCTTTTTCCTTGGTTACGACAGCGATATCGTCCACGTAAACATGAACGTTTCTGCCAATTTGACTATGCAAACAGCGTTGCATGCAACGCTGGTAGGTTGCACCTGCGTTCTTCAGGCCAAAAGGCATGGTTATGTAATAGTACGTCCCATACGGGGTTATAAAAGAAGTCTTGATTTGATCTTCCTTTTTCATGCGTATTTGGTGGTACCCGGAGTATGCATCCAAAAAGCATAAAAGCTCGGAGCCTGCAGTGGCATCTATTATTTGATCGATTCGCGGTAACGCGAACCTATCTTTCGGACACAACTTGTTCAATCCTGTGTAATCTATACACATTCTAAGAGCAGTGGTGTCTTTCTTCGGTACTAGGACCGGATTTGCGGACCAATCAGTATGGATTACTTCCTTGATGAAATCCGCTGCTAAAAGCCGGATAATTTCCTTGCCAATAGCCTTCCGTCTTCTTCCGTCAAATCGACGGAGACCTTGTTTGACGGGTTTTGATCCGGGAATAACCTTGAGTTGGTGCTCAGCAAGTTCCCTGGGTACGCCTGGCATGTCAGCTGGACACCAGGCAAAAATATCCCAGTTCTCACGGAGGAACTTGATGAGCTCGCCTTCCTATTTGTCAGTCATCCCAGTCCCTACGACGACGAATTTTGTCGGATCTTTGGGATCTAGGATTACCTGTCTTGTATTCTCGGACGCCTTGAAGCTATCTGTTGGCTTCCGAGTTTCTTTTCCTGCCGGCATTTCTTTCGGCGATACCTCCTTGGCTAATTCCTTCAGTTCCTCCTTCGCTATAACTCTCTGAGCGCAAAGGGCGTTTTCTTTTTCCAACTCGTTTGCCAGCTTGAAATCACCGGCAATGGTGATTACTCCTCCTTTGGGTCCTGGCATCTTCAGCTTGTTGTAGATATAACAGGATCTTGCCATGAATTTGGCGAAAGCTGGACGTCCGAGTATTGCGTGATACACGCTTTCGAGCGGCACTACTTCGAAGGATACTTTTTCCTGCCGGAAGTGATCTTTATCTCCGAAGGTGACATCTAGGGAAATTTCTCCTAGGGATCGTGCTTGCCTGCCAGGAACAATGCCATGGAAGCGTATATTGCTGTAGTTGAGCTGGGACTCGGAGATCTTCAAGTGCTTCAGTGTATCCAGATACATTATATTAATGCTGGATCCTCCGTCCATCAGCACTCTTCTTAGCCTAGTGTTTTGAACAATAGGGCTTACAACAAGAGCTTGTGTGCCGGGTTCAGGGATATTTCCGGGATGGTCAGACTGATCCCAGATTATCGGTGTGTTGGAGTACTTCAAGAATTTCGGGGTCGCAGGAACAACTGCGTTTATCTCCCGAAGTGTTCTTTTGGCCACCTTTGCTGACGGGGTTGCTAAGAAAGTTAACATTGCTTCTCCGTCAACTCTCGGAAATTTGGGTTCGCCTTTTCGCTGTTGTTCTTGGATTTTGTCATCAGTGTCCGATTCACTGTCTTCTTTTTCAGCTTCTGGCTTTTGTTTGGCAGGTTTCCTTTTGGAACCCTTCCCTTTATTTCCGGATCCTGCATTGCCTTTCATATGTTTGTTTAGCCGGCATTGCGCGTTTGTGTGAGTTGGTTTCCCAAATTGCGAGTGGTGGACGCAGGGTTCCGACTTAATTCTCTCCCATTCTCCGGGAGTGTAATTGATTGGATCTGGACTGCGGCCTTTCCACTTGTTCACCTTTTCTCCTCCAAAGGCTATGTTGACCTCCTTGGGCTTTGTCGTTGACTCTGGAGTTCCTTTTTTGTTAGAACGAGGGGTTTTCTTGGCGAGTATTAGTGACTCAATATTGCCTCCTCTTGCTCTGATGTCATCTTCGGCTGCAGCATGCTCATTAGCGGTTGTAAGCATAGATCCGAGATCTTTGTGCTGTTTAGAACCAACCATGAACGGTACGAGTCCGGGTTTTAGGCCATTGACGAAAGCATGCATTGCCTGTACGTCAGTTACTCCAGAGCAACTATTCTTCATTGCAGTCCATCTGGAGATGAAATCCACGTATGGTTCGTCCTCAAATTGGGTGCAACGGTTCAGCTGGTTGATGCTATTTGGGCGTTTGTATGTTCCCCGAAAATGCTGAGTGAATACTCTCGCCATATCATCCCAACTGTCGACAGTTCTTGATGGTAAACCATTGATCCAATCTCTGGCTCCGTCTAGCAACATTAGGGGAAGAAATTTGACAGCTTCCAGGTCTGTCCCATTGTTGATTTGGACGGCTGTATAATAATCTGAGAGCCAGGTATCCGGGTTTGTACTGCCGGTATACTTTTGATAGGTTGGACCAACTTTGGCGAAGCCAGAATGCAGGGTTATCCTTCGGATCCTGTCAGTAAAACACTTAGGACCAAAGTATAGATCATCCTTTTCTGCTCTATCAATGTGTGCAGAATATCTCCCGGCTGAATGGACAGAAGGGGATCTGCTCCTTTCTTTTCCATTGTTGCGCGGACGCGTTTTTCCGAGGTTATCTCTATCTCTTCCGTGTTCACGTCCTTTAGGCGGAGTTCTGCTTCTATGCCTTTCCTTATCCTTAGGAGGTGTCCGGGATCTTTCACGTCTGTGAGGTACATCATATCTTCCAGCTTTTTCAGCTGGGTTTCTCGGAGGTGGCATTATTTTGCCGTCATTCCGGTGTTTGTCTTCCCGATCGTGTGGTTTATATCCATCTTTCGGGAGATGAGGTCCGATTCTGGACGTTGCGTCCCGGTTGTCGGGGTTTTTCTTGTCTTTTCTCGGATCCTCTTTTTTATCCGAATCTCCGGGTTCTTCCGGTCCAGGTGCTCCAGCAGCGCAAGTAGCTGTTTTGCAGAGGGCGGAATTATCATGCAGCCTCCCTGATCGCTCTTGGCCTCGCTGCTGCTGTTGTAATGCTTTTCCTAAGAAAGCATACACCCCTTGGAGTTTTCCCCCTTTGGAGTACAGATCATTGTTTAGGATGGCGAATGCTGCTTCCGCGTTTTCTGCTGCGGTTTTGTATATTGGTTCGCCCTTGGCATCTTTGCCGTTTAACTGCTTTTGCCAAGATGGGTTATAGAACCTTTCTTTTGGCGGCAGTTCTTCCGGTCTTGCGATTCCGGGTAACCTAGTAGGTTTTGAGGCAGATCTATGCTTTCTCTCGTACTCCTCTATTTCTTCCTTCATGATTTTGATGTCATTATGGGTTTGTTGGAGATGTTGCCGAGATCTAAGCAGATGTTGCTGTTGCCGTTGGAAAGCTTGTCTCCTGGCTTCCAGCATCTCAGGGGGTTCATCTGGTCCCACTGGTGTTTGCAATAGCTCTTGCTCTTCCAGTTCTGTCATTGGCGGAGCAGTGATTTCCTTAGATTTCTTTTCCGCGGGCTTTGTGCCGCTAATATCTCCAACTTCCAGGTTTTCATCAGCGAGATCGGCTGATTTTTTCTTCCGGAGTTTGTATTGGAGTTTTTTAGAAGCACGGTGCTTTTTCTTGGAAGAAGGAGGTTTTTTGACAGGCTCATCTTCTGTCATCTCCTTAACATTGGGGAATATCGGAGAAGTTTCTCCGTCTTCTCTCTCTTCCACTGGCGGAGGGGTTTTAGGGCTTTCCTGGCTGTCGGCACCCGTTGTATCAGCTGGTTTTGCCATTAGCACTTCATGGAATCCCTCTTGAAAGGACTTAACCTTTCTTACGAAGGCATCCTCGTCTTCGTCTTCGGAGTCGAAGTTATCCGATCCGGTTTCCGACTCCAATCTCGCCTCAATGGCGGCAAGCACGGACTCTGCTTCCGAGTTCATCGTCTGGTTGACGGATGTCGGATCTTCCGCCTCTGTGGCGGGTATTTGTTCTTCCGTCTCTATGACGGGTAGGTTGTTATCTGCCTCTTGCACGGGATTTCCGTCATCCGTGTTTTCAGCGATTTCGGATTGCACCATGCCGATAAAGTGTGTATCACTGTTTTGTCGGCGATCTGAGAAGAATCCGAGATCATAGTCGTCTTCGACTGGGTATAGGGCGGGTGGGATAAATTTGCTTCCACCGCAAAACCCCATTGCTTCTGCAGTTAGTCCGATAAAGATGTTAGCAGATCCAATCGGTAACACGCAGGCACTTACCAGGTGGTTTTGCGCCGGTATGTAGGATCCGTTGTCGAGGAAGCGCCCGACGTCGTCGTCGAATTCCAAGCTTCCGACAGTGATCGATCTTCCAATTCCGCCGAGTATCCCAGATCGGAATTTCACGCCTGACGTCGTTTGCCCCACGGTGGGCGCCAACTGTCGAGACATCGTAGTAGTTTTCATAGACGGGGGTGTCATGAGACTACGGTAGAGACGTGGGGTAACGGGATAGCGTAGTAACACAGAACACGGGATTTTACCCAGGTTCGGTACGTCGCGACAGTACGGCGTACCTACTCCTGCACTTCTCACTAATTGGGACTAAAGCCCGTATAACAGGGTTACAATGTGAGGGAATAGATCTAGCTACTCGGCGAGGATGAGCTTCTCGGCGAATTGCGTAGAGCTTGAACTTGTGTCTAACTTGTGCTTAGAACTTGTTTAATCTATCTCCCGTCCGGCTTTATATAATAGCCGGATTAGGGCTTACAGAGCAGGAAACCTAGAAGACTACGTTTAACTTGTAACTTGGAAAGTAAGGAATCCGTCTTCTCCTCCAAGCCAGATCACGTGGGCCGTGATCCGGGTTCTTCTAGAATCCGGCTTCTACGCGTCGGACTACTGGACCGCCCAATGGACCTAAGCCCATTACCACGTAGGCCACCATGGTAGTCCGGCTCTTTGTCTACCATCTTCTATACCCCTATTCAGTATATATCCGACAACTTTGACGGAGAAAGAGTTCTAAACAAGCAGCTGTAAATTCGCTTTTTTTTCTTCAAAAGACCAAGTTGTTGATGGTTTTACAAAACGCTTCAGGTGCGTCACTTCGAGTATTTTAAACATAATCTCAACTTGACCAAGTTGTGATTAAGGGAGTGTGTTAGAGATAGTATTGTAATTATACACGTACGTGTATTGCACTCTTGCCCGATCCCCTCTTGTATGTGTATTGCACTCTTGCCCGATCCCCTCTTGTACGCGTACGTGTATTGGACTCTAGTCCGGTCTCTTCCTGTACACGCTTGCATCGCGAAGTGCTGTATATTAATACGAACCAAATGGGGCTCGGGAAAATCATCCGAGTAGTCCCAAATCAATCTACCTGGACATAACTTTTACACAACCAACCTCTCCGATGTTAAATGTGTGATCTTGTAAGAAGCTCGCCATTGGCACGAGGCTGGCGGCGCAATTACTCACTGCCTGATCCAACAAGCAATGTGGGCGGATCATGCTCCATGTTTCTCCCTCGCAATGTGTAGTTCTTCTTTTTTATGTTTCTGATCTTCTCTATTTTCTCTTTTGAGAACGATCTTCTCTTTCTTGTTCATGAACTACTTTTATTTTGATAAAGCAAATATATTAATATCAAGATGATACCAAATACATCCAGCTTCTGCAACAACATAATGTTTATAGCTAGTCTCTACATTAAGGATGCAGGTAGCTAAAAAGTAAAGCAAAAAAGAAAGTTTAAAAGAAAGACCCCATTGGAGCGATTAGAGCGTTGCAGCAGTATTAACAAACCAAAATCATTGAAAACACCTAGACTCCGAATAAGGTTCTCCAGAGTGATGTCTCAGGAAGGTAACAATACACAAGCTTTGTCGTCGCCCTATCTGACCATAAAAGGCAGATCGTGGCTTTTTACCCCGGAGATGTCCAATATCCAGACAATGCCTTCATCAAGGAAACGACTATAGAGCCGCCACTGGCACAACCAATAAAGATCAGACTTGAGGATTTCACCCCGGAAATTGAAATCTAGAGCTTAAGGAGCACCACCAAGAACGAAATCATCCTGTGTCGCTGCCTCCACTTAACGAGAATACTGCTACATTCGCTGAGCATCCGGCTAAAGATCATCACGTAGACGGTTTAAAGTGGACATAGCCACACAAAAGAACGACATAGCCACCGAGTATGCATCTTCTTCCCAACCTCTACAAGTACTCACTAGGATAGCCACTGATATTAAACGATCTCGACTTGACACGAGCATTCGAGATTATACCTTCAGAGCCTAACTGTTCTTCAAACATGACCGCCTTGATACGTCAACACCTTGGTAATCGGGGCCAACAAGATGCCGGTGTCGATGTACCCAAGAGTTGACATGATGCACCTTACATTCGCCTTGAGCCAAGGACGTTGCCTTCTACGGCCTTGGATATGCACCTGCATCACAGGCGCAGGACATGGAGAACCAAAAGGCATGAGGTGGCATCCTTAGAGCACGAGCCTTCCCGGAGCACGGAAAGCCGGAGTAGGCAGGAGGGTGCTGTGTGTTGGCAACCAAAACACGGATCGGACAGGATGCTTCCGCCATTGTCGGCCATGAGTGGGGGTGGGCATATAACCGATAACCGAACAACCGAACCGAGTTAACCTGAACCGAAGCCGAAACCACCCAAACCGATTCCATGAGTGCTGACCTCGGTTAGCAATTGTGAGAAACCGAACTTAGTTCGGTGAGTTCGGTGCTCACCCACGGTCCACCGAATTGACCGAAACACCGAGACATGTATATGTTCCCGTGCATGCCCTAATCCTCCTAGTCTCGTGCGCCTCCACAAGCAGAGCCCGCACGCTCCAATCGCCCATTGATTTCCCTACCCAATCCTCTCACGGAAATCGCGCCCTGGATTAATCTCCCTATATTAGCTCTGCTGCCTAGATGCATCAGCTCGACGCTCCCTCGCAGGCCACGAGACCGTCCGTACAAGCTCCGCACCGCCGCACTGGAAGGAAAAATCTGCCGCTGCAATCCACGGGAAGCGACTATATCTGTGTTCCTCGTGGAACACTTCTGGTAGTCCGTATGCTATTTTTCAGTCCGCCCTATTTCTTCAATCGATCCAAGTTCTCCTATGTACTTGTTGATTGCTTGCTGCTAGCCTGTGAATACTTGTTGACTGTCGATGCTTTGTTGATTTATTTTCTAGGGTGTCGTCCGAGGCAGAGGAATCACAGGCGCTTGTTCGTTCCCATGTTGACTCCATGGTCGTGGAGAATGAAGATAGCCAGCGGTGGGCGCCGGCGAATTTTTCTGTACATAATTTGCAGCCTTTTTTTTTAGAAGACATAATATGAAGTCAATCGGCTGTACCAACCCATTCCCATCTTATATTGCATCCGTAGAAATTTGCAGCTTGAGCTCTTGCTATGAAAATTTGCAGCTGACCATACGTAAGCCTGCTTATGTCTTGCCTGTTGGTGCAGTTTGGGGTTATCTCACCTTGTTTTCGTGAGAGGAAGCGGTGCGTATGTGCCTGTCTATCTCACTTTTTTCTCTAACGTGTATTCGCTAGCCGAGATAATAGACAGCTCCGGTCCCAGCTAGCATTAGCAAGTATTCTACTCGATGAGACCAGCCCAGCCTAGCGCCCCAGGCCAGCTTTTCCATTCGGCTGTTCCCTCGTGTACTCGCTAGCTCTGACAGAGGAGATGAACACGAGGGAGAGAGGTTTGTGCTGCGCGCAATCTGCAGCGTTTTCTGTTTCTCCTTTTATTCAACAGAAACAAACGGATGCCGTACCGATCGCTCGATCTTACCGGGTCATGCCATCCCATAACCGATCGTGGCGTCGAGGCCCTAGATACCTGCGAGTGGCGCACAGACCGCGTCCACTCCTAACAACCTGAAGCTACCAGTTTTCTGACAGCTAACTGAACGACTGAAGCTAACTGAATAACGAAAAGGAAACAAACAAAGACACCTAACTACAGAGATTTGGAGGGAGACAGGGTTTAAGCCAACAATCTCCCCCTCAACTCTGGCTCACGTCGACGATCCCCACCTTTCCGCGTAGCTCCTCGAAGCGAACACGGCCAAGTGCTTTTGTCAGGATGTCGGCCTTCTGTTCTCCTGTCCCGATGAATTCCACAACCACCATGCCTTTCTCGACGCAGTCTCGAATGTAATGATAGCGTAGATCGATGTGCTTACTGCGATCATGGAGTACCGGGTTCTTGCAAAGTGAGATGGCTGACTTGTTGTCGATGTAGAGGACGGTGGGAGCTGCGTCCAGACTGAGCAGCTCTCCAAGTAGCCGTGCCAGCCACACGCCCTGGCGCGCCGCGGTGGCCGCCGCAATGTATTCGGCTTCACAGGATGATGTCGCAACGACCTGCTGCTTCTGTGACTGCCAGCTGATAGGGCTTGAACCAAGAAAATACAGCATACCTGTCGTACTTTTCCTGGTATCCACATCTCCTGCGTGATCTGAATCACTGAAACCAATGAGTGTCTCTTGGTCACCGCGTCTGTACACGCATCCATGCGTCAGTGTGCCTGAGATGTAGCGTAGCAGGTGTTTCACGGCTGCGAGGTGATCAGCTGCAGGTGCTTCCATAAATCTGCTCAGAAATCCAACTGCAAATGCAATGTCAGGGCGCGTGTGTACCAGATACCGCAGGCTTCCAATGATGCTGCGATAGAGGGTGACATCCACGGTGGCCTCCTTGCTTTCCTTGCTCAACTGACATCTGTTCTCCAGCGGTGTCCGAGCTGCATTGCATCCTGCCATCCCTGCCTTCTCAAGGAGCTTAGTCGCATATGCTGTCTTCACAATTGTGGTGCGACCGTGTCCTTGCTTGACCTCCAGGCCAAGGTAGTACCTGAGCAAGCCGAGATCGCTCATACTGAAGAGTGTCTGCATCTCGGCCTTGAACTTCTGAACCTCCACCTGCTGAGCACCAGTGATGACAAGATCATCCACGTAGACACCTACAATGAGCAGCGTGTCCTTGCTCCCCCGTGAGTACACGCCATGCTCGGTGGCGCTTCGAGTGAACCCAAGTGATGCGAGACTCGAATCCAGTTTCGCGTTCCAGGCGCGCGGGGCTTGACGCAGACCATACAGCGCTTTATGGAGCCTGTAGACGCCGTGTTCTTGTCCATCAGCAGTGAACCCTGGCGGCTGCGACATGAACACCACTTCCTCGAGATCACCGTTCAGAAACGCGGATTTGACATCCATATGATGCACTTCCCATCCACGGTGAGCTGCAAGTGCGAGGATCAGCCGTACTGACTACAGCCTTGCCACTGGCGCAAACACTTCTTCAAAATCTACGCCAGCCCTCTGAACATATCCCTTTGCGACGAGTGTTGCCTTGTGTTTAACAATGTTGTCGTGCTCGTCGCGCTTCAGCTTGAACACCCATTTGAGTCCAATTGCTCGATGTCCAGGCGGTAGAGTGGTGAGCGTCCAAGTACCATTTTCATCAATAGACTGAAGTTCATCCAGCATCGCGTGGCGCCAGCAGTTCTCTCGCTCCGCCTCCGCGAATGTTGCCGGTTCCTCCCCGGCCATAAGGTGCAGCTCCTCCTCGTCGTCGGAGAAAGGAACCAGCGGCCTAGGTGCCCTCTGTGGGACACCGCCCTCTCCACCTGCGATCTCGCTGACAAGCCTGAAGCGATGCGGCCTGCTGGAGCTGTTGTCGGCGTCCAACATCTCCGTGTGCACTGGCGGCGGTGACACGAACGCCGCGGGTCGTGAGACTGGCGTCTGCACCAGCGGGGATGCAGGTGAGCTGTTGTCGTTGTCGAGCTCGGACCCACCGTCGCCATGGCCTGCCGTTTTCTCCTTTTCAGCTTGCTTCTCGTCAGGCGAGTGTACTGGGGCCGAGAAATTCGCATTTTTCTCTGCCGCGGCAGAAACTTCCGCGTAGTCCGGGTACTCGACGACGAACTCGCTGCTCGCCGGTGTCTCCCCCGGCGCCTCCCAATTCCAGCGTGCCTCCTCGTCGAAGATGACGTCCCTAGAGACGTGCACGCGCTCAGATGCCGGATCGTACATGCGGTACGCCTTCGAGCCCGAGTCGTAGCCGATGAAGACCATGGGCGAGCTGCGATCGTCGAGCTTCTGCAGGTGCGGCTTCGCCGTCTTGGCATGGCCTACACAGCCGAAGACACGGAGGAAACGCACGTCCGGCTTAAACTCCATGCCAGGCTTCGTAGGGGGTCATGCCGTTGACGGTGCTCGTGTACGCGCGGTTCAAGATGAACGCCGCGGTGAGCACCGCCTCGCCCCAAAACTGGTTGGGGACACGCTTGGCCTTCAGCATCGATCTCGCCATGTTCAGCACTGTTTGATTTCGCCGCTCCACCACGCCATTCTGTTGGGGTGAGTACGGCGCGGTCAGGTGCCGCTGGACTCCCTTCTCTTCGCAGTGCCGATAGAACGTGGCCGACGTGAACTCGCCGCCGCGGTCAGTGCGCAGCACGTGCAGCTTGTGTCCGCACTCGACCTCCGCCGCTGCCTGGATCTTGATGATGGCTCTTGCAGCTTCGTCCTTCGAGGTGAGCAGCTCCACCCACATGTACCGGTTCCGATCATCGATGAGCAACAGGATGTACCGGCGACCCCTTGGCGTAGGCGGCGTGATCGGCCCACAGAGGTCACCATGGACCAGCTCGAGGGGGCGTTGAGCCCTGAAGCGAGTTTTCTGCGGGAACGGGAGGCGGCGTTGCTTGCCAGCAAGACACGCCTCGCAGAGCTCATCTGCGTGCTCCACCGCGGGCATGCCGTGGACCAGTCCGCCGCGCGACATCTTTTGCAGACCATCGAAGTGGAGATGGCCTAGGCGTGCGTGCCACCTCCAAGCATCAGACAGGGCTCCCACGGCGAGGCAGACCGGGAGAACGGGCCGGAACGTGAGCCTGTACAACCGATTCGACGAGCGCCTCACCTTGGCAATGAGTCTCCGGCGGCGATCGCGCACGGTGAGCACGCCACGGTGGATCTGAATGTCGTACCAGCTCTCGTCCAGCTGGCCCAGGCTCACCACGCTGCTCTGCAGCGCAGGTATGTAGAAGACGTCGCTGAACGAGCGGTGGTCTCCTCCGTCGATGGCGAACACGACGGTGCCGCGCCCTTGGATCTCCACGACCGAGCCGTCCGCGAACCGCACTGTGCCGGCCACGGAGTGATCCAGCTCAGCGAACGCGGCCAGCGAGCCCGTCATGTGATTCGTGGCCCCCGTATCGAGGTACCACGTTTCACCTTCGTCTTCCTTGTCGAGAGCCGGCGTGATCACCGCTCTCTGCTCGTTGAGGAAGATTTGGCCCCCCGTGTGTACCGGCATGTCCTGCGCGGCCATCATCACCGCGGCGTCAGGTACGATGGCACCTGGCTCGCGTCGGTGGATCTCCACGACTCTCGCCATGTTCAGACGCGGGTCGTCGTCTTCCTCCGCCTGAACGAGGTGCGCCGCGCCGGTAGCAGAGTTCGCCGCGGCGGCCGCGGCCTCGTCGCGTTGCCGTTTGTGACATTCACGGGCCCAATGGCCCTTCTTCCCGCAGTACTTGCACTTTTCACGGTCGATCACCTCGCCGTTGGGTCCGCGCGCCGGTGGAGCTTGCTGTCGCGGTTGTGAGTGCTTGCCTCCGTCACTCCGGCCGCCACCTCGCGCGTCAGCCTTGGCCGCACCACCGCCGCCGCGCGGTTGCTTCTTGCGAGCTTCCCACTGCTGCTCGGTGAGAAGGAGTTGTCCGCTCCCGCTGCCGCTGCCGCCGCGGTCCTCGTCGAGGCGCGCCTCGCACGCGCGCAGGTGGCCGGTGACCTCCTCGACCGTCAGGGTGGCTGGATCCATCAACGTCTCAATAGAGAACGCGATCTGGACGAAGCGAGACGGCACGACGGCGAGGAATTTTCTGACGACCTTCTCCTCGCTGATGGTGTCGCCGTAGGAGCGCAGAGAGGCCGCGATGTTGCTGATCCTCATCGCGAACTCGTCGATCTTCTCTGCATCCTTGAATGCCACCGTCTCGAACTCTGCACGGAGTCTGCGCAGGTGCGTCTCCCGCACCCGATCACTCCCCTGGGATTGCATACGGATTGCCTCCCACGCGGCCTTGGAGGACCCCTTGCCTATGAGCATACAGTGCATGTCCGTGGGAGTGGATCGAAGCAGAGCCGCCATGGTCTGCTTGTCCTCCCGGCGAGGGACATCGTCGTCCTCGATGGCATCCCACAGGGACGCCGCCTGCAGGTTTACCTCCATCACCATCGCCCAATGGTTGTAGTTGGAGCGCGTCAGCATCGGGAAGGACAGGTTCGCCGTGCTCCCGCCAGACTCGCGCACCAGCTGGCGCACGACCATCTCGCCACCGCCGCTGCTGCCGCCGCGGCGTGACAGACTCCGGCCACGGCTCAGCGAGCGTCGTCGCTGGGTGGGTGGGGGAGTCGTTGTCTTGCCCGAGGGGGAGAGGGGGAGCACATCGGAGGAACCATCTTTTTCTCCGAGCTCGCCGGCCTTCCCTTTCTGAGCATCACCAGTCATGGTCACCTGATCGCAGTGCTCTGATACCAATTGTTTCCTCGTGTACTCGCTAGCTCTGACAGAGGAGATGAACACGAGGGAGAGAGGTTTGTGCTGCGCGCAATCTGCAGCGTATTCTGTTTTTCCTTTTATTCAACAGAAACAAACGGATGCCGTACCGATCGCTCGATCTTACCGGGTCATGCCATCCCATAACTGATCGTGGCGTCGAGGCCCTAGATACCTGCGAGTGGCGCACAGACCGCGTCCACTCCTAACAACCTGAAGCTACGAGTTTTCTGACAGCTAACTGAACGACTGAAGCTAACTGAATAACGAAAAGGAAACAAACAAAGACACCTAACTACAGAGATTTGGAGGGAGACAGGGTTTAAGCCAACATCGGCCACATGCACATCGATCTATTCGGTACAAACCCGATGACCGAACCGAAGTTGCTGCAGACCGAACTGTCGGTCATGTTAAATAGCAGAGACCGATCGGTCCAAGTTATCTCAGAACTGAAATTTAAAAATCACCGAAGCACCGAACCGAACGGTGACATCCTTAGAGCACGAGCCTTCCCGGAGCACGGAAAGCCGGAGTAGGCATGAGGGTGCTGTGGTTGGCAACCAAAACACGGATCGGACAGGATGCTTGGGTCATTGTCAGCCATGAGCACACCGGCATCCCGGCATCCCACACAAAATTACGGCCACTTAGTGCACAGCAAGCAAGCCATTAGTCATGCAGGATTGCAGGCCCCAGCCTCACATTCAAGTCAGCATGTACTTGGCGAGGAGGGCATGCACTCCAGGTCTCGTTGGGCCCATCGGGTTGCGCTGCCCCAAGCAGGAATTTTGTGTCAGGTCTACAGGTAAACTCCAGCCAGATCGCGTTCATAAGTGGCAGCTAATCCGGGGACTGACTGCTAGCCTGCAGGTGCACACCGGCCGAGATGAGGCAGCTGAACCCGCGAATGGCTGCCAGCCTGCAGGCGCACTCTGTCAGTTTCGCTCCTGAAACTCTAGTGCTCACTGTAGCGTTTCCGAAAACGAGCTCAAGAGAGAGAGGTTGTGCCGCGTAACTGCGTACGTCTTTTCTGTTTCGCTTTCCTTTTATTCATAACAGAATCAAATACGTGACCCTAACTATGCGCTACGATCCGGATTACTCGTGCCATCCCACGAGGCCGTTCGTGCTAAGTCACGATCCTACAGAAACGGAAAAGATCCCGCTGTGATCGAACACAGAACGGGCTGCAACGGTCATGCGACTACACCCGTGCCTATCTACCGAAAAACATAATTCAATTGAAAGCTGTAAACTACTGACGACGAGATTAGTGACATAACAAATCACCCCCCTAATCTTGTCGCCCCCTAACTCATCTTGGCTACGCCAATTCTGCTCCTCAACCCCTGAAAGCGGATTCTCCCAAGGGCCTTCGTCAGTATATCGGCGAGCTGCGACTCCGTGTTCATGTAGTCGATCTCGAGGTCACCTTGCTCCACATAGTCACGGATCAGATGGTATCGAGTGTCGATATGCTTGCTCCGATCATGAAATACTGGGTTTTTGGTGAGGGAGATCGCAGACTTGTTGTCAACAAGCAGTCTCGGTGGCTTTGCCTTCTCATTCAGTAATTCTCCCAGCAGTCTGCCAAGCCAAATACCCTGACAGGCAGAGGTGGCGGCTGCGATGTACTCAGATTCGCAGGACGATACCGCCACCACTCTTTGTTTCTACGATTGCCAGCTGGTCGCACCTTCTCCCAGGAAGAACACCATTCCAGTCGTGCTCTTTCTGTCATCGACATCTCCTGCTAGATCAGCATCACTGTATCCAAGCAACTTTGGCGTCCCTGTACCCTTTCCATAACTGACACCAAAGTTCAGAGTACCTGCAACATACCGTAGAATGTGCTTCACTGCGGCTAGGTGCTCTGACGTCGGATTCTCCATGAATCTGCTCACGTAACCAACCGCAAACGAGATGTCTGGCCTCGTGTGGACAAGGTACCTCAAGCTCCCCACGATATTGCGATACTCCGTCTTGTCCACCGGCTTGCCCGCGCCGGTTTTGCTCAGCTTCAATTGAGGTTCCATGGGAACTGAACACGGGTTGCAATCCTCCAACCCAGCCTTCTGCAGCAATTTCCTTGCGTACGATTCCTGACAGAGCTTGATCTGTCCATCTTGCTGCAGCACTTGGATCCCAAGGTAATAGCTCAGCTCGCCGAGATCACTCATTTTGAACAAACTTGTCATCTCAGGCTTGAACTTCGTCACCTCCTCGATGGATGCTCCCGCAATGATGAGATCATCCACGTATACGCCAACAAGGAGCATACTCCCAGCATCTCCTCGCCGGTATACCGCATGCTCGGACTCACTGCGCTGAAACCCGAGTCCGCGAAGGCTGGTATCCAACTTCGTGTTCCAGGCCCTCGGTGCCTGACACAGTCCGGAGAGGGCTTTCTCCAATCGAAGCACCATGTTCTCCTTGCCGGCGACGACGAAACCAGGCGGCTGCTCGACGTAGACTTCCTCGATTAGCTCGCCGTTGAGGAATGCGGTCTTTACATCCATATGATGTATAGGCCATCCGTAGTGTGCGGCGAGCGCGATCAGGACACGCACGGTCTCCATTCTTGCAACAGGAGCAAAGACTTCCTCGTAGTCCACCCCCTGACGCTGCACGTATCCCTTTGCCACCAGACGGGCCTTGCACTTCTGCACCTCACCCTCGGCATTCCTTTTGAGATTATACACCCATTTTAGTCCGATGGCGCGGCGACCCGGTGGCAAGGCAGTGAGTCGCCACATCTTGTTCGCCTCGATGCTCTCAAGTTCTTCAGCCATCGCAGCACACCATGCTTCATCCTTCTCAGCATCTGCGAGACACAGTGGCTCGTCGACGGTGAGCATGCACACATCTTCTTCCTCCAGTTCCACCGTGTCCGTGGTGTCGAACAGGTTTTGCAGCGCTCGGTATCGTCGAGGCGCTTCCTCTCCTGGTGATGGCTGCGATGCATTGGACGGAGGCGAGACGAATTCTACCTCCGTCGTGGTTGGCACGGCTGGAGTGACTGCAACAGACGGAGATCCCGTCCTCTCGTCAGCAGGTGCAGGGCTCGATGGTGACCCTGGCGTTCCCGTGCCTTGCGCGCCGTGTCGCTGTGGGCTGGCAACTGCGACAGGCAGAATGAAGTTGTCGACAGTGAAGGTCTCCGGTGTGCTTCCGTGTGGCGTGTGGTGCTCGCCGCTGGTCCATTCCCACGCTGCATCCTCGTCGAATACGAGTCTCGAGATACATGACCTCGATCCGTTGCTGGGTCGTACACACGATAAGCAGCAGTGCCAGGCTCGTATCCAAACAACACCATCCGAGTGCTTCTATCTTCCAGTTTTTTCAGTTTTGGCCGCGCCGTCTTGACGTGAGCGACACACCCAAATACACGCAGGTGTTGCACGCTTGGTTTCTTCCCGTGCCAAGCTTCATAGGGGGTTTTGCCGCTGACACTTTTCGTCGTGCCGCGGTTCAGAATGTACACAGCAGTAGTGACAGCTTCCCCCCAAAATCTGACGGGCACTCCTTTGGCCTTCAACAAGCACCTCACCATACCCACAACTGTCTGGTTTCTCCTCTCAACCACTCCGTTCTGTTGTGGCGTATATGGTGCCGTCAGTTGCCGCATCACCCCGCGATCAGCAAAGTACTCACCAAGCTCGTTGGAGGTGAACTCTCCTCCTCTGTCAGTACGCAGCATCTTCAGCTTGCACCCGCTCTGCAGTTCTGCTGCTAACTGAAAGTGTTTGATCGCGGCTCCGGCTTGATCCTTGGTGGCGAGCAGGTGGATCCACATATAACGGCTGTGATCATCAACCAGCAAGAGAAAGTACCGTTTCCCTCTTGGGGTGGGCGGATCGATCGGTCCGCAGAGATCCGCGTGTACCAAACCGAGGCGATCACCTGCTCTGTTGAAGGCTTGGCGAGGAAATGGCGCACGCTTGTGCTTCCCGGCGAGGCAGGCGTCACAGAGTTTGTCCACCTCGTCGAGGAGAGGCAGCCCATGCACCATGTCGCCCCTGGACAGTCGACGTAGTGCCTCGAAGTGAGTATGTCCGTACCGGGCGTGCCAGCGCCAGGCGCTCTCTCCTCCGTGCGCCGCGAGACAGACAGGTTGCGAGAGCGTGAGGTACAGGATGTACAGGGCGTCCGCGGCTGCGAGTTACACGTGCAAGCAGCTTTCCATCGGGGTCGCGCAGACAAAGCCATCCATGGTGGATGTGGGTATCGAAACCCAGCTCGTCCAGCTGCCCCAGGGACACGATGCTGCTGCATAGCCACGGTATGTAATACACCTCTGTCAGAGTGAGGTGTGCTCCGTTGCGGCAGGTGAATAGGATAGTTCCTCGCCCTTTGATGTCCACGGAGGTGTCGTCTCCAAGCTTGACGGTGCCGCCCACTGTCGTGTCCAGCTCGGAGAAGAACTCGCGTCTGCCGCACATATGGTTGCTAGCGCCTGAATCCAGGAACCACACGGTGTCGCACGCCCCCTCCTGCTTGCGCGATCTCGCCTGGGAGCGCTCCTCGTTGAGGAGGACATGCTCGGTGCCGTGCGTGTTCTGGCCCACCACGGTGAGCGAGCACAGACGTGCCACATACAGGGCCGCCTCTTCTTCCTCCTCTGGTACCTTCGCGAGATTGACTCGCTCCTTTCGCTCTCGCCGTGGTTCTGGGTAGTACTTGGAGATGTGGCCGGCGAATTTGTTGCAGTTGTAACACTTGATTTTTGACATGTCACGGTCGCCGTCTTCGTGCGCTCGCTGGCCACCGTCGCGGCCTGACTGCTGCTGCTGCTGCTGCTGCTTTCCCTTTCCCTTCTGCTTGGACTTTCCACTGCTGCCCGATCCTTGTCCAGACTCACGTTGTCTGCGTCGAGCTTCCCACTGCTCCTCCGTGAGCAGTAATCTGCCGTCCGTGCTCTGCGTCGAGGCCGCGGTGCCTCGCTCTTCTGCGGTGCGCAGGCGCCCGATTAGCTCTTCGACTGACAGCGTGCGAAGATCCAAGAGGGTCTCTATGGAGCAGGCCATCTGCGCGTATCGGTCGGGGACGACGCGCAAGATGCGTTGCACGATTGACAGCTCCTGCACCGTGTCGCCCATCGACCGCAGGTTGTTGACGATGGTCATGAGCCGCATGCCGAACGCTTCGAGGGTTTCCCCATCCCGGAACGCGATCAGCTCCAGCTCCTTCCGCAGACGCTGCGCCGTGGCCTCGCGGACGCGCTCGGTGCCGATGCGCATCAGCCTCACCGTGTCCCACGCCTCCTTCGCCGTGGATTTCACGGCGAGCATCCCCACCATCTCCGGTGGCACCGCCCGGATGAGAGAGGCGAGCGCGGCCTTGTCGTTCGCCACGCTCGTGGGATGCCCCTCCACCGCCGTCCACATGTAGCAGGCCTCCAGGTTTATCTGCATCACAAGGGCCCACTTGATGTAGTTCGTGGCGGTGAGGATCGGCCATACCACGTTCCCGCCGGTGAAGACGCGCTCCTGGACGGTCCGCTCGTGGACGACGATTTCCCCGCCGCTCCGCTGCGATCGGCTCCGACCACGGCTCTGTCTCCGTGTCCGTGGTGGAGTCTCTGAACGCGGCCCAGGCGTCCTGGATCGATCTGTTGAACGTGCAGATGGTGATCCCCCTTTCGCCGCCGCCTTGCTGCCGCCTCCGTCATCCCCCTTGCTCGACATGGCCCAAGAACGCTAACAACGCTCTGATACACTCTGGCCAGATCGCCGTCAGATGAGAGGTAGCTGATCCAGTGTCGGCTGGTTGCCTGCAGGTGTTGTCCGGACAGATCAAGGCCAGCTAGCGGTTCCCTGCTTGCCTGCAAGTGTTCCCCGGCCATATCGCGGTCAGAAGAGGCAGGTGTTCATGTACTACTGTATACTCTTCTCCTTCGATTAATGAAAAGCAGCTCCTACTGCATTTTCGTCAAAAAAATAATTACCAATTGCTGCCGGTATGGAGACTGACGCTGGCGGCGAGCATGGCCATGGATTAATCTGCGAGCGGTTCCTTTCATGAAAGATTGCCGATGCATGGTTCAGGACGTGGCAGACAGGTTGTGGGTGAAATACAACTGCAGACTCGCGTGACCCTCAGCCATCCTAGCTAGGTACAGAGCCTTCACAAAAGAAAAGGAGACGGGTGGACATTTGATCGCGCTCGCAAAACCAGACCGCTGATGTTAAACCTTCATGAACATACTTAGACTAGCCACAATGGGAGTAACATAGGTGGTATCATAAGTGACACATAAGCAAAAAAGATGACGTGGCACTCATTTAATGAGGAGAGAGGTGTTAGTGGTATCATAGGTAGATACCGTAACATAACGTGTTCCAAGACAAGATGAGTCTATAGTCTAATAAATATATTACCTTATGATACCACAAATATGTTACTATGCATTGTGGAAGTGGTAACATAAACTAGTATATCATATGCATGATACTAGTATATGATACTCTCCATTGTGACTAGTCTTAAACATCCGGTCATCCACCGACACAAGCCATGACTGCAGTCATAAAGGGCTAGACAGGTCGGTTGCCTACTCGCCTGCAGTCCGTGAGCCTAGCTTCCAGGAGTACTTATATATGTGCGTGTATAGTTTCTTCAAAGACACAAGTTGATACCACTAACAAATCAATGTATAGATATTCTTAGAAACAGCAGAGGATTGGTGTACGCTGAAAGTGGTTAAGCAAAACATAGGATTAGGAAGCATCGGGACAGAGGCCGTAACCTCATGTAACATTCTTCCAATTTGGTTTGGCATTCATCCTCCTCCTCGCTTCCCTCGGTCGCTAGCGTGGACCGCCGTGTGCCTGCACAGGCCGCGTTGTTGCCTGATCACCATTCAACAAAGGGGACCATGCGCAGCCAGACTTCGTTGCAGGGGTGCTTCCCGCACTTGGCTCTCTGCCAGCATCGCCGGAGAGACCGGAAATCGGAGACCTAAAAGATAATCTGTATATTTTTTTTCTAAAGAAGGAAATAGATATTTAATTTAAATACCGCTTTGGCCACGATTTGAACTCGAGACCTCTGTCTGCTCTGATACCATATTGAATTGTTGCACTAGCTAATTATCTTTAAAGTCCGAACTGATGGAAAGGACTAGCTAATACATTATATTCTTTACAAGATAATTTGTATAAGCCTTCAACAACGGTTTGGAGATGTGGTGAACCATTTTCAAATTGGGCTAGATGTAACTTGTTGGTAAGGGGGGTGAGATGGGGAGTGATATGATTAGAAGGCGGTGCTAGGATAAAACAATTCGCCAATAGCTTTATCCACGGAATAATTCTGCTATAATTAGTTTAACATATACAGATACAAATAAAAAATGTGAATTTTATAATGACCCTGGCCCAAGTGTGACAAAACCACAATCCTATGTAGTTATTTTTTAATACGAATCTGTTGACATGAATATAATTTACTCTTTAGCACAATTAGAGTAAGACGGATCAACATCTCTATAATTTTTGGCAAGTAGAACTTAGTTATCCCACTGTCTTACATATTAGGAACGGCGGTGAGTCCAACCACTAGTAGAAAAACCCCTATAGATTCTTACCTTTAGTCCGGGACCAGAGCGGAAGGGGCAAACGTTCGTGTCGCCTCGAACCCTTTTAGTCTCGCGTCGTAACACGGCTCAGAACTAACAGTCGTCTGGCAACCATTCGCGTCGCCTCAAACACTTTTAGTCCCAGTTCGTAACACGGCCCGGGACTAAAAGTCTGTATGGCAACCCTTCGTCTAGCCTAGGAGCATTTAGTCACGGGTCGTAATACGGCCCGGGACTAAATGCCAAAACCGTTTGCCTCCCGCGCTTTGGAAGTTGTTCCACCGTTAGGAGAGGCTTAAAAATAGAGAAATTCTAATTGCTAGAGTAACCGCGGCCACTCTCTTCTTCCTCTTTCTCTCCTCGCTTCATCCTTCACCATTCTCCATCGTGGGAATTGCGCTGTTGAATGTGACCACACATGGTAGGATTCTCGAAGTCGCCTACACGAACGAGAGCAAGAGGATTCCGGGTCTTCTTAACCTCTTGAAGCAATGGCTTTGCGAGGATGGCGAGGATTTTCTTGGCCTTGATCTCGAGTACACGACCAATCAAAAAGATGTGGCCGTCATCCAAATTGCTCACAAGAGGCATGTCCTTCCAATGGGTAAGGTAACACAAACTTCTCCGATCGATCTTTTTCTCTCTTTCTTTTCCCAATTTTCTCCTCGATCTTATTTTGGTTATATATATATGATCGGAAATTGCATAGGATAGCAACATGTGTATCCATGTGTATTCATATAGCAATGTATTGGAAATTCCATAGGATAGCAACATGTGTATTGGAAATTCATATAGCAATGTATTGGAAAATCCATAGGATAGCAACATGTGTATCCATGTGTATTCATATAAATATAGCAATGTATTGGAAATTGCATAGGATAGAAACATATACGTGTATTCATGTGTATGATCATATAACAATGTATTGGAAATTCCATTTAATTTGTTCCCATTTGAATCCTATATGTGCATTGGAAAGAATAAACTTGTTGAAGCGGCGTTTAACATTTGTTCTATTTATTGTTGTAATGAAACAATATACTTGTTGCAGCGTATTAATATGTGTTTCATTTGTTGTTGCATTTGAAACAATATACTTATTGCAACGGTATTAAGATCAAATTTTTTCCATTTGTTGTTGCGTTTGAAACAATATATACTTGTTGTAGCGGTATTAACATTTGTTCCATTTTTTTGTGGCGGTAGTGACAAAAAATAGTTCAGAACTCCTGGATTTCCTTGTCAACAACGGCATACGTTTTGATGGCGTTGATATAAGGAATGACAAGTCCAAGATGAGGAACACCTAGGGTATTGAGATACCATCTCAGTGCCATATTGGTCTTCAGAATCCGTTCCAGGTTAAGTATGAAAAGACTTTGATGGCTGATATTGCAGTCGCATTGATCGGCGAGAAATACCGTGACATGAAGAAAGATTTCCACGGTTGGCAGCACAATTTTTGGGAGAAGAGCCCACTTGACCAGATCAACATTGCTTATGCAGCCATCGATGGGTACATTGCCTACGAGTTGTACCGTGTTATCAGTATCTTTAGCTATGGACAGCGTCACCTAGTGCCCCGTTCTCCTATTGTTTGGGATTCGGAGGACGAGCTGCTCGAGTAGATGGGAGCCTCTCGTGACGTTTTGTCACACCTAGTTCCATTTTTACAAGTACCGCGTGTGTGTCGTCACTATATATATATCATGTACTGCTTGGTGTCGAGCCTCTCGTGACGTGATGATTAATTATATCTATATTTATATTCCCTAGAAGGCTTTATGTAGTACTATATATTATATCTACATTAATTATGTCCTTGTTTAATTATATATTATCCGAGCAAGCTTAATGAAGCAATGGATGTTATATGTGATGAAATTTTGAAATTTTAATTTGACATCCGAGCTATGTTGAAATTTGGAGTAAGAGAAAAAAATCTATCCGAAGAAATGTTGAAATGACTAACAATTTGGAGTAAATTGTGTACATATGAATCTATATATAATGATGGAAAATATGGTATGAAAGGTGGATCATATATATTTGAACTTCTCTAATTTTTCTAATCTACTTAGACAATATCATTTTCCAATTTTTTATTTTACGGATATTCAATATTAAAAAAGCAACAAAATTTATTATTATTTAAATTAATTAATGATTATTTGAATTCAAGATTATCATTACTTATTTATTTTTATTTAACTAAATAATTTTTTGGATTCAGAAAATAAAGACGTACGACACCATAGTTCAAAGTTTAACATGATTGACATCGTACTATTGTTAGTAAAACATGGTTTGTTTCTTAGAATCTGAGAGGAAAGGAACCCAGAAGTTAAGCGTGTTGAGAGTGGAGCAGTCTGAGCATGGGTGACCTACTGGGAAGTGTTAGAAATAATAGAGACTAAATGAAACGGAACATCGGGGAAAAAAAGAAAATAATAATAAAAAATGATACAGTCCCGCGTTGTATTACTACCCGGGACTAAAAGTGGTGCGCCGGGAGCGACCCCGTGGGGTGCCCTCTAGTTGCGGTTTGTGGTCTAGCGGGATAAAAGGGTGTCCTCTAGTCCCGGTTGAGCAGTCCCGAATAGGAATCCGGAACTATAGCCCTTTACGGCCTGGGAGGGCCTGTTTTCTACCAGTGAACCGCAACCTCAAATAACAAAAGACAACACATGTATGAAGTAATTAAGTATAAGATCCACAATGAAATCACGTGTTTGATGAAAAGCACAATAATTTATACATGATATAACTTATGAATACATATGGATTAAATGATTGCCTCTAGGGCTTACATATTACCAACATGGATCACATTAGAGCAGAGGTGACGTGCTAATCGAACCAACTGCACAAAAATTTGACTAAGTGTATGAGAAGGTGTGCGAGATCGAGAGGAAACCTCTCGGTGATGGCGGAAGTAGTTGGGAGCTCCGGCAATAAATTTCACCATCCTGGCGGCGTCATTTTGATGGAGATGGTATGGGAAATAACGAGGGAGCCGAGAGAACTTAATGGAGGCCCCTAGTTCCATTGGGAGTGAGGAGGGTGAGTGGGTAACGTGCTGCCATTGCAATGGAGTCGTGCACGGAGAATAGGGGTGGGGGTTTGAAGAAGATGTGGCGCTGATATATGGGCCCGAGTGGCTAGCTATTGCGGGGAATAAAAGAGACGAGACAAGGGCCACGGGCCGTTGGGTTGGGGTTGCTGGCTGCGGCTGGGCTTCGGCCTATTGGCTTTCCTCTTAAGTTTTTTTGTTTGATTATTTTTATTTATATTTCTTGACAAATTAATACCAAAACTAAAATTTCAAATTTCATATTTTTAAATAATTCAAATAGCAAATATTTCTTATTTTGTTTAGAAATATATAATAAAAGATAGACTTTAGGACGATAAGGCCTATTTTGCGAATACAAGAGAATATGAGTTTTAGGGTTAGAGAATTTCATTCCAAGCCAAAATTAAATGCAGCATTCTTATCAATTTAAATAATTTTAAATGCACGCTTACCCAGATTGCTTTGAATTCTATTAATGATTTTATTTTAAATTGAATCTGTAATTTGTTGAACCTTCTAAATTTTCAATGCTTCATATTATAACTTTTCATTTTTTTAATTTGAAATATTTGGGATGCTAAAAAAATGGTCACATACTCCCTGCCCTCTGATTTACTTGAATTTGTTCTCTCACACATTTCTACATAGTAGATGGTCGGTCTCAAAGCACAACTGAGCGTTGAATTCTAAGATATAATACCACGGAGACGAGCAATGCTACTTCTGTGTTGATGGCATAAACGATAGACCATCACCACTTGGTCATGGTTATCATGTTATTGCATTTACAAATCCATGTCCAAAGAGTAACAAATCCCGAAGCTTACAAGTCCTATAATGTTTGTGGGTTGATTGGAATTGCAAAAATAATTCCAACTAAGGAAATAACTTCTATATATTACGCGTACTCTATGTAGACATGGACAAACCAGCAATTGAGCTTTACTATTTACTTTGGTCAGCTATACGGGATGTTCTCTTCGCAAATTATGGTCATGTTCCATATCTCGTGCACTATTGCATTAATTTCTCGTACAACGCGGTGCAACAACCATGCCTAAATAGGTGCACTATTGCATTAATTTCTCATACAAAGCGGTATTTTGGCATATGATGGACTCATTTTATCTTACAAAAAATCACAAGGTGTGAGTTACTAATAGTCAGAAATTGGACACAATATGTCAAATCACTCCATTTCAGATTCGGAATCAGTTGTGGATGGATAAAGTTATCCATAAAACTTAAGAAACTATATATTTTGGAACTTTTCTCAAAAAACCTATATGCCTTACATTCAGTAATGGAGGGAGTCCAAAATTTTACATTGTTAGATTAGTATTGAGAAGTACATTCTAACGATGCAAATTATTTATAAAAAATCCTTCTCTTCTTGTAGTAGTTCTTGGTCAACCATAAATCTCATATAAACCTGTACACCTTATAAATATGAACATAATGAGTATCAAATCAACATCTTAAGTTGGGATCAGGACCAATTAAACTTTTTCTTAGTAGAGTGCACTATGCTGGTATCTTTATATTTGTATCTACACATTTCCTCCAGTCGTCTAAAACTCATAGCATTGTACATAGACTGGTCAAACTGTTGCAGATTGCACTTCAAATAATTGATCAAATGTGTTTTTCATACCGTGCAATTAAATTAAATTTAGAAGGGTAATAATTATATGATCTGTTAATGATTTTTTTAAGATCTAATCATATGGACAATAATATTTGGCTATTTGTTTTTAAAATAATACTTTTTATTAATACGGAAAATAATATGCTTTTTATTTTCATAAATAATATCCAATCTTCCTCGGGGAAGCTTACTGGTTCCTGTCGACTTCGTCGAAGACGATTGGTCGTAATCAGCTTCGCCGAAGACGCTTGGTCCTAGCCGTTCATATGGCTGAAAAGTTGTTGGAAAATTCTCATGCCCCTATTGTCTTCGGCCAAGCTTATTTGTACCAATCGTCTTTGGCAAAGACGATAGGATCTAGTAAGCTTCGCGGAGAACCTATATATGTTTATTTTCCTATAAACGGACATGGCTATTCGGACGGTAAGATCTTCTTTCCGAAAATTTCTTGATACGTTTAATTGTTTCAGGAGTCCGCATCTCAAAAAGGGAAAAAAGTATATATATATCAAAACGTAATCTTCTACACATTAACGTGTCAAACGTACTTACTCAATAGTCAAGAGACTAAGTAACTTCTATTAAATCCTAACCATAAATTGTAGATCTAACAGTCTAATATTTCCGATGATGTGGCTCAACCTGGCAACTCTATTCTAGACCTGTGTATTGCTTTTAATATATATATAATAGATAGATTGTTCCGCTCATAGCACTACTGTTTGTGCAATTTACAATGCTCTACACTTAAAATCTTGGAGACTACGTGCTACACCCTATTCTATGCATGAGTCTCTCTTGTTAAAAAAAGAAAAAAAAAACTTTACATGCGTGTGATATTTTCAAAGCACAAAGATGTAGCCAAGAAAATAGAATGCATAGAGGGATGTTGGCATTATAGCAGCATACACGCCACTCGTGAAAAGCCACGGAGAGTCTTCAGTCCGCGGTGTATCGTCAACAGAAAAGATAAGTGAACTAGATATACTACTATGTTGGGTAGCAGCCAAAAGCCAGTGCAGCCCCACCACAGCGACCATGGTGTGTCAATACCCCGCAGCCTGTTAGATAGTTCCTTTTATGATGCACGAAGTCTACGCGTTTTAGTCTTTTACTCGTGTCACCGGCTTCTGTTGCAACATGTGTAGTATCACTGGCATTAATATATACAAGTACATGGTGAAGGTTACACCAGCAACTATATATATCATACCACATTGTGTAGTTAGGGCCTAAAGAGGCTTGGGCGTTGTGAGTCAATAAAATGGCGGGGGGCTCAGTCCACAACTAGTATAGTTCACAAGATATGCCTTTCCAACTTAGAACCTGCTCTCTATATGGCCACCACTCGTCATGACGTAGCTCAACTGAAATCACACACATAAGATCGAAGGCGTTTCTCCTCATAATCACTGCGATCGCCGCGACGGATGCATGGATAGATGAACCCACTAAGCCGAATTATTTAAGGCAAGGCCAATCAATTTCGGCAATGCTCCTCATAATCACTGTAACTTTATATAAAGTTCGACAAAGAGAGTTGTACCTTTTTAACGCGGATAATTTGGGATCTTTGTCTACAACAGAAAAACCATAGTTCTCCTTCGAAAGTTCACTCTGAGCATCATTTTGCCATCTTTTCAAAACATAGTGTGGTGGAATTTTTTTGATATTTCTGATCTCAAGAACCTTCAGTACCTGGCAATACGGAAGTGCTACATTTTCAAACTTCTTGCAGCTACAAATGTATTATGATGAGTTGAATCTAACAAAATGACCCCGACGCCTGTTTTTGACAGTTATCTCATACTCGGATATGGGTCCAATTACGCCACAGTTATAGACCACGCAATCCAAGATCAGTTCAAATTCTAATCTGAAAATCTTAAACAGTGCAGGAGTGTATGCATTAGCAGTTTGCCAAAGTAACCGCAAAGGTGCAACCCTTTGCGTCATTTGAACTCCAAGGTAGTCAGCTTGTTGTTCAGCTAAACGTTTCTCCTCCAAAAATTTATCATATTTGTTAAAGAAGTATCGAAGATCTATTTCTGTTTTAAGGATATCTGTCAGCATGGTATCCGTACTATCACTTCGAAGTGTGCCTGCAATATCTGCCTACAGTTATCTCATACTCGGATATGGGTCATAGTTGTCAGCTTTTAACCGGTCAATACAAATTACTGGTCAAACAGAACTATATGATCATGTATTCCACGCTTATTATTACACATCACCATCAGACGGAGGAGAGAGAAACAGCAAAGTGGGTGGGTGTGCCGCTGGTTGGGATAATAATGAAATCAGGCTGGTCATAGTTTTCTGCTTTTTACCGGTCAATACAAATTACTGGTCAAACAGAACTATATGATCATGTATTCCACGCTTATTATTACACATCACCAACACACGGAGGAGAGAGAAACAACAAAGTGGGTGGTGGGGTCAGCTTTCACTGTAACATCACCAACATCCCTATCTAGTCTTCTGAATTCTCCTTTGCTTATGATCGCTTCGGCCGTAACCATGGAGTATCTTCATTATTTAATGGGATGGTGGGGTCAGCTTTCACTGTGAAGGGTGGAATTTCAACAAACTTATTATAATCTTCTGACATGTCTGTCGTGTCCTCGATTCCCACGATGTTTCTTTTCCCTGAGAGAACTATGTGACGCTTCGGCTCATCGTATGATGAATTTGTTTGGTTATTTTTTTCTTTTTTTCGGTCTGGAGGACATGTCCTTCACATAGAAGACCTGAGCCACATCATTGTCTAGGACGAATGGTTCGTCATTGTAACCAATATTGTTGAGATCCACTGTTGTCATTCCATAAAGCGGGCTACCTTTACCCCTTCTCCATTCAGGTTGACCCATTTGCACTTGAACAAAGGGACCTTAAAAGAAGGTCCATAGTCAAGTTCCCATATCTCCTCTATGTAACCATAGTATGTGTCATTTTTTCCATTCTCGTTTGTTGTATCAAAGCGGACACCACTGTTTTGGTTGGTGCTCTTCTTATCTTGGGAGCTCGTGTAAAATGTATTCCCATTTATCTCGTACCCTTGAAAACTCCCAATAGTCGAAGATGGTGACCCTGCCAACATGTACAACTGATCTTCAACAGTGGTGTCATTTATAAGATGTGTTTGCAACCAACTTCCGAAGGTCTCCATGTGTTTGCCTTTAATCCATGAGTCATCCTTCCCCGGGTTTGCGGAGCGTACAATATTCTTGTGTTCCTCGAGATGCGTAGCCATGAACATAGAATTTTGTAGAACTGTGTAGTGTGCTTTGGTGAAAGAATGCCCTTCCCTGGGTATCATTGTTTTCTTTCCCAGCGTTCCTTTTCCCCTTAGTCTCCCCTCATGCCGCGATTCAGGAACACCAATCGTCTTAAGGTCAGGAATAAAGTCAACACAGAACCCAATGACCTCCTCTGTTCCATAGCCCTTCGAGATGCTTCCTTCTGGCCTAGCACGTTTATGAACATATTTCTTCAAGACTCCCATGAACCTCTCAAAGGGGAACATATTGTGTAGAAATACCGGACCGAGAATATGAATCTCTTCACATAGGTGAACCAGGAGATGAGTCATAATGTTGAAGAAGGATGGTGGGAACACCAACTCAAAACTAACAAGACACTGGACCACATCCCTCTGTAATCTTGTCAGAATTTCTGGATCGATTACCTTCTGAGATATTGCGTTCATGAATGCACATAGCTTCACAATGGGTACTCGAACATTTTCCGGTAGAAGCCCCCTCAATGCAATCGGAAGCAACTGCGTCATAATCACGTGGCAGTCATGAGACTTCAGGTTTTGGAATTTTTTCTCTGCCATGTTTATTATCCCCTTTATATTCGACGAGAAGCCAGACGGAACCTTGATACTGTAAAGGACTTCAAAGAATATTTCCTTCTCTGCTTTAGTAAGAGCGTAGCTGCTTAAGTAATGGCGCCATGTATCTGTGTGCTTGTTGCTTGTGTCTTTCATACGTTGCTGGTCCTCCCGTGCTTCTGGCGTATCTTTTGACTTCCCATACACGCCAAGGAAGCATAGCAGATTGACACAGAGATTCTTTGTCACGTGCATCACGTCGATCAAAGACCGGACCTCTAAAACTTTCCAATAGGGTAGCACCCAAAATATAGATTTCTTCTTCCACATGGGTGCGCGCTTATCAGGGCCGTACGGAACTGGTTGGCTGCCAGCAGCCTTACCAAAGATTACTTCTAGGTCTTTGACCATATCGAATATATCATTACCACTACGGAGCTGAGGCTTCTTCCAGTTATCTGCCTCACCTCTGAAATGCTTCCCTCCTTTATTTCTTACGGGATGCTTGATCGGAAGAAATCTACGATGCCCCAGGTATACAACCTTCTTACATTTATCCAAAAAAACATTGTCAGTCTTATCTAAACAGTGTGTGCATGCATTGTATCCCTTGTTTGTATGTCCGTAAATGTTACTAAGAGCATGCCAATCATTGATGGTTACGAAAAGCAACGCCCGTAGGTCAAATGGCTTTTGTTCGTTCTCATCCCACACACGTACACCTGGTTTGCCCCACAATTGTACGAGTTCTTCCACTAATGGCCTTAGATACACATCAATGTCGTTGTCAGGTTCCCTCGGGCCTTGGATGAGAACTGGCATCATAATGAACTTGCGCTTCATGCACAACCAAGGAGGAAGGTTGTACATACATAGAGTTACAGGCCAAGTGCTATGACTGGAGCTCTGCTCCCCAAAAGGATTAAACCATCTGTACTTAGACCAAACCATAAGTTTCTCGCCTCTCCTGCAAAGTCTGGGAAGTCTCTCTCGATGTTTCTCCACTGCGATCCATCGGCAGGGTGCCTCAACTTTCCGTCTTTCTTACGGTCTTCTTATACCAGGGTCATCTGCTCTGTTCTTATACCGCAGTGCAGTGCATACCGTACATTCATCCAAATTCTCGTACTTCTCACCGCGGTAGAGGATGCAGTCATTAATGCATGCATGTATCTTCTGCACATCTAATCCTATAGGGCAGAGAGGTTTCTTTGCTTCGTACGTACTCTCAGGCAATTCGTTATCCTTTGGAAGTTTTGGCTTCATTAGTTGAAGTAAACTCTCAAATGCCTTGTCAGTCACACCGTTCTGTGCCTTCCATTTCAGCAACTCCAGTGTGGTACCGAGCTTTGTGCTACCATCTTCGCAATTTGGGTACAATAATTTTTTGTGATCCTATAACATGTTGTCCAGCTTCAACCCCTCCAATTTATTTTCATAGTCTTCCATTGCATCAGCAATAACTCGGCCAAGATCATCATCGGGCTCTTCTGATGGCTGTTCTTGATCACCTCCTTCTTCTGCATTCTCTTCCAATGCAGTATCGTCGTATTCAGGGAACAAAGGATCTTCTTCTTCTTCATCGTCTTCCATCACAACCCCTCTTTCTCCATGCTTAGTCCAGCAATTATAGCTGGGCATGAAACCTCTCCGAAGTAGATGGCCGTGAAGGATTCTTTCGGAAGAGTGCTCTCTGACGTTCCGACAACCAACACATGAAGCCATTATCTTTGTTCGCCTGAGCTACAGTAAGAAATGCATTCAGGCCTGCCATATACTCGGAAGTGCGTCGGTCACCGTACATCCATCGCTGTCGTGCATCCATCTGCATCGTATAATTAAGTTTATCAAAATACATTACAATAACATATTAATACAGAAATAACCACAGTACATCGACAAATACTAATTTTTTATGTATCAGTTACAGATGAAAAAGATAAGTTTGTTAACCTCGGTCGAAGATACCATTTTTAGTGAGCTTATGTGTGGCTCGGGAATTTCGTCAAACACCTCGCGTGCATAGTATAATAAAACACAATAACACGCCCTCTCTAACACCTCCAAGCAAAAAAAAAGGTGGAAGGGGGGCTGGGGCAGTATATATAGGGGAAGGGGGTCATTGGTCCCGGTTCGTGGCCTGAACCGGGACAAATTCTCATGCGCGTGCCACGTGGCCTGTGGCTAGACATTGGTCCCGGTCCGTGGGACGAGCCGGGACCGATATCTCCCCCACGAACCGGGACCAATGCCCCCAGGCGATTTCTGTTGCCCCGGGCACACAAACCGGGACCAATGCATAGCATTTGTCCCGGATTTGGTTGCAACCGGGACAGCTGCCCCTGGCCCCCTGGACGAGAGGGGTTGTTTCCACTAGTGAATTAAGGCCGCACCGTGGGCTTTCATCCTGAAAGGTAGGACTTTGTACTTCACGCATGTTGTCGCCCCCTTTTACATACGGCTGCCACGAATCTTGTAACTCCAAGCCAGTTCCCCATCGATGCAAAGACTCCGAACACCGTTGCTAGTTCTCCAACCTCACCTTCGATGACTGAACATTGTGACCAAATTCCACCGATCCAGCAATCTCCAGGCGTCGCCCATGGGAGTTCGCCGGCGGAGCCTTTCGGGTCGACACCCCGGCTTGATCAAAGAGAACCTGCATCAGGATCTTCATCTTCGCGCGATGGGAAACCCAAGAACCACCTCCTTTATTCTGATGTCTCGCAGCCTCGACGCCGCGAAACGACTCCCAGCAGGGAATTTGCAGGAGGGTTCCGCATCCGCCGCCACCGAAAGCCTTGCCGCCGACCGCCTCCCGCCGCCAAAGTCAGAGGAGGCCGCGCCGCCCGGGAGCCAAGCCAATGGCGCCGGCGCCGCCACGCGGCCGCCGCACCATGGCCGAGCCACCCCAGATCCCATCGGCGGCGCCACCACCCCGGCCAGCGCCGGCTTCCCACGCAGACCCAGCCACTAGCCGCCGCCAAAAGAACCAGGGCAGCCGCCTCGGCGTCCGTGCTCCTCCGCCCGCGCAAACCGTCCAGGGCCGACCAACGCATCTGGCCGGAGGCCTCCCGCCCCGTTTGTGCTGAGGAGGTAAAGACCCGCCGGCCTCCGTCCACCACGTGGAGGGTTGTGCCCCCGGTGGCTTCCTCCGGCGGCGGAGGTTGGATGGGAGGAGGGTGTGTGGGGACGGCGGCGGCTAGGGTTTCACCCGTGCCGCCCCTGGGAGCGACGCGAGCCTGGGAGCCTGGGGAGCCTCAGTTGGGTTGGGTTGAGCCTCCGACAACTCAAGATAAATGGTTTAAATGATTGATACGTCATGTTCTTATGACTGAGATTTGGAGGTATCTGGAATAACTTAGAAACGAAGGTAGCGAGCCAAAGAGCACGAGTTATGTCGAAACATGACGATGATCTTGATGACGTGCAAACGTACGTTACCCATGATGCAATAAGAAGAATTAAAGCAGATGGAGTCGACACATTAGTTTTATTCTTCTTTTGGTAAGTATAATTTGATTACTGATACAGAGTACATCATTGAAACCTTGACGCATATGAAACTTAATTTATCTAAAGATTTCTGCTAGAAAGAATAACTCATAATATTAAGTGGTGACAGCCTGCTTCCACACCACATAATCAGTTTCAAATATTAAACTTTGACAGCCCATCTGAGAAGCGATAGTCACTGCATATAGCTTGGGTTGTAATTTAGCATAGAGAGCACCCGAAAATCGCTCTAGGTTACCTACTCCAGCTGCAATTAGGAAACAACTTTTATTGCCAATGGTAGATCCCCATGCCTCCTCCTACACCAAACCCCCATATCAAACGGTGATTGTCCTAGACCACTAAAAACTGATGATATAAACATGACTAATTAAGAGTATCATGGGCCGTCTGCTGCGGCCCAGCTCAGTCAGCGCGACACAGGCACTTGCTAGGATTACCTCGCGAAGTTATCGATCTCGCGAGAGCTCCCACCCTCCTAGGAGGCGTTTCGACAACGGACTTACCCTCCGGAGTCCCTCGGTGGTTTCTCCGCCCTTGGCGAGGAGCTCCACATCGCCCCCGCTCTTTAAAATATCAAATTGCAGAGTGGTTGCATCACTTGTGTATCTGGACATGAAATTTAGGTTTGCGGATCTTTTGTGATTGATCATTTTACAATATTGTTTGGCCGAAAAAGGTAGGTATGATGCATCAGGCATGAGCTGCCATCGTGTGTTGAAACTGGAACACATAAACCAAAGTGGAGTTTGATTGAGGTGATTTGAGCGCAACGGATCGGACAGGAGGCGCCCCTTGGGCGCCCCGGCCTGTAGTGAACATAATTAAAACATGCACCGACTGACACATATACTCTGACTTCAGTTATAAATAGCTAGGCAGATCGGTCACGTGTAGTCCGCGAGCCATCCGTCACTACTTATATATGTGCGTGTAGAGGTTTATTAGAGACACCAGTTGATACCATTCACAAATAATTTGTTGGTGCTGCCAAGCAGCGGAAAGGATTAATGTTCGCCGAAGATAGCTAAGCAAAACATAGGATTAGGTAGCATCGGGACATAGGGCGTAACCTGGTATCTCATTTTTCCAACTTGGTTTCATCGACTGGGTACAATGTACCAGCATTTGTCCTGCTACACGTCTACCTCAGTTATGGGCGTGGACAGCCAAACGAAAGCATGTCTAGCCAGACTTCATTGCGGTGGCTCTTCCCGCACTTGATTCTGTGCCAGCATCGCTAGAACAAACGGGAAGACGGATGCCTAGAGACTGAGCTGGCAAAGATCACCCGTATAGGATTTCAACCGCAATTCCACGATGTGGTAGCAAAAAAGTTTATCCTTACCACAGACTATGTATAGCCCGTTTTTAATATTTTCTAGACACAACATTTCGAATTTAAAAAAATAAATCCAAGAAGAGCCGCAGCAACCAAGTCGCTCAGGGTGAAGTCGTCCTTCCCGGCGATCATGGACATCGACATGGTGAAGTTGTCGTAGTTGTCACCGAGGCTGGCCAGCACGTACGGGATGATCTCGTCCTCGCTAAGGAACGTGAAAAATGTATGTGTTTCCCTTGAAAAAAGTACGAATACGAGAAAATATGCATAAACAGAGCCTGCAGAAATACTGTCTTTCCTTCGTGTATAAATCTATGGCAGAGCAGAGTCGCGATTATGTGCCTCAACTCCAATCCCTTCGTGACCTTTTGCGAACAGCCATGTATTTTTTGTGCTTCGGCAGGCGTCAACGACGAGGAGGTAGTCGTTGCTCACCACAGAAGTCTGTGTTGGAGAAAACTCTTGTGCAATAAAGGAGCAAGTGACCTCCAGGGACTAAGACCTCGCGGTGACTCCGATATTTGGGAGAAACATGCCACATGATTCTTGCCAAGATATAGACTAAATTCATACGAGTTTGTCGCCGATCGGCGACTCATCGTATTCGTCGCCCTCGAGGTCCTGATGTACAGCCCTCTTTTCTGTGTTGTCATTAATGGCGGCGATGCCTCTGTGGGCTAAAGAACATGCCGATAGGAGTATAGGACTTCCCGAGGTCGGTGCAGCAATGCCAATCATCTCCACTAGATCTCCGTTTTCCTGTGGCGATGACGGTGGCGAGGCCCAAACTGCAGAGCATGGTGGTCGATCAATTGGTCGCTTCGCCAGGGTGTCATAAGACATCGGCAAGGCTGTTCTATCGCCAGATGTCCGTACTGTATTTATTGTCTGCGAGCATTACGGGTATGTGATTCTCTGTACATGGAATTTGTTCTCCAACTGGAAGTTGCCAAGGCGAGGCACAATTCAGTGAAGCGCCAGATGGCCGCCACGTGCGGCTGGGCGCAGGGATGGGCACACGGGCCGTCGGGTGCATGTAAGTCCGGTCCGGTTGGTTGTTGCTTGTTCCCCTTGCCCGCCCACCAGGCGGTTCGGTACGTCGCACGCAGCTTGTGTGCGCGCTGTCCGGCCGTTCGTGACCCTTATCCTACATGCCGAGCCTTTTACATACACACGAAAAAAAAAAGAGATGAATGCACAAGCTATTCTCACACGAAAGTTACACATTTAATCGCATTTACAAAACCAGACCGCTCGGCACCTTGTGGCTATATACACTACAGGAACGCGTCGGTACGCCGACGGCCGTACCCCCTCGGCGTAGCTCTCATCCCCCTCGGCGTCGCCATACGCCGACGGCCACCCTCGGCGTAGCCCCCTCGGCGTACACGCCCGTCGGCGAACCCGTCCTGGCCGTCGGCGTATAATATCCCCTCGGCGTATAGGTAGGTGGGGCCCGCAAACGCGTCAGGACGGAATCCGTTACGCGCCTACGTACGCCGACGGCCACCCCCTCGGCGTAGAAGCCCACGTGGCGGACAGCTAGGGCTCAGCAGCCAAGTATATGCCGACGGCCTCCCCCTCGGCGTACCCTCTGTGCTGGGCTGGGCACAGGACCTACGCCGACGGCCTTCCCCTCGGCGTATCGGTCGAGCTGGGCTGGGCAGAGGCCTACGCCGACGGGGATCCCCTCAGGGTAGGTCCTGCTTTATTTATTTTTTTGGAATAATTGCTATTTTTTCCTGTTATTTCTACAGGGCAATTATGCAGGTTTTCAATAGAAATAAAAGCTCTAAATTATGGAATATCATCACACAAACATCATAGACTTCACACAACGGTACCATATCAATCCAAACATTATATAACATCACAAAAGCATGATCCAACCGTGCATACATAACCATCCAAGCACCGTGCATACATGATCCAACGACATTATTCAACCGTGCTTACAAGCACAACCATCTCCTAGCTACACGGCCTCGTCACTCGAGGTACCCATCTCCGACCTCGTCAGGATCGGCGACGCACGGCGCTGGGTAGCCGCCGTCGAACCAACCCCGGAACTCGGCGAGGCAGCACCACCGGTATGAACCGGTGTGGTCTGACGAGACGAACTCGGCGAGGCTGTGATCTCTCGGGAACCCGTGGGCGAGGCATCAGGACGACCAAAGGGTCGATGCGTGGAGCATCCCGAGCCCTACATGCATGTGTGAGCAAAAGTTAGCAAGTTAGAATGCACATGATATCGATCACAACTAGTTTGCCAAATTACTTACCGGAGTCGATGAGTAGTATCCAAGAGCGAACATATCCTTCGACGGGGCCCGTGGCGCCGGCCCCGGGTTCGCTGGTGCCTCTGGTAGCGACGTCGGCCTCTCACCAGTGATAAGAAACATGCGGGTCGCCTGCAAGATAGGGTAGATGTTAGGCGTTGTAGAAATGAAGGTTCAAACCACGAGAAATGAGACTTGTAATATTTTGTAGAAACAACAGGTTGTAACTTACAGTATCGAGCATCTCTCTATACTCGGCGTATGCCTGTGAGACCTGCAGCCACTCGTTATACGCCGTCTCATACTCCGCAAAAGCGGCTGCGTAGGCCGCCTCGAAAGCAGGCTACAATCCCAAGAAAATTGAATCTCGTGAACAGTCACCTCAGGAACGAATGTCGAAAATAGGATGAAATTGAGACAACTTACATCGTGGTCAGCTCGGGAAGGCCGGCGATGACGCGTGACCTTTGGGTCATCGGCGGTGAGGGTAGACTTGACACGCGTCAAGCTCAACTCAGGCATGTGCGGGGTCACCGTATCAGCTAGGAAGTAACGCCCATGCTCCCTGCCACCTCCCGCCACGACCAACGCTCTCATATCGGTCTCGTGCTCCAAAGGGTTTTCCACATGCGGATGGAAAGTCTGGAAAGTCGAGCAGTACAAATCCAACTTGTCCTTTGCGTTGCCGTAGTACTCGGGAACCTCGGGAGGAGGCTTGGATGGATCGGGCTTCTTAAGCTTTATTGTTTCCCATGCTTTCACGTCCGAAACAAACACTCCAGTAGATTGCGCCTGCGTATCAAGTAGGAACACAAGAGGAAATGTTATGTTCATCAAGTAGGAAAACAACACGAAATAGATGCAGGTTGTTCCATGTATACCATCTTTTCCTTGAAGTTGGCAAGGCCGCAGGCACCCGCATGGTGTGTCCCGACGTGGCCACGGTTTGCCTTGTTTCGGTCGCTCACGGCTTTGAACTCGGCGTCTTGCCCGAGCCACTTTGTCGCCACCGCTTCCCATGCGTCTTCCCTACCTAAGGTCCACGAGGGTCGAACCTGAAAAATCGATACTCATTTGAAGCACAGAAATTGCAAATGCACCTTAGCAGCAACATATGAACTTTTTGACAATTTACTTACCAACATGTAATCATCCAGGGTCATGTCAGGTGGATTCTCCACATTCTCGTGCTTCGGCGCCCTCTTGCCCAACTTCTCAGAACTGAATAAGTTCATGGACGTATTCTTTTGATTATAGAACTGTTGCGGCACCAATTTCTTACAAGCCCCCTGCAAAGTCTTGTCCGCCCTGTCCTGATCCTCCGGAAGCACCCTAAAGAATCTCTGTAAATTAGGCAAAAAAAATAATTGTGAGAGTCATGAGGTAGCATGGTGGAGTCATCAACTATCAACTATGAAAGAAATTTGAAGAGTTTGTCTTACCCAAAACCTGGTGATAACAGCGTCAGCAGCTGACTCGTAGCCAACCCAAGGGGAGGCCTGATAGTCGTGCCAACTGCTGGCTAGAATCCTCTCGCCACCGGGGACGGGAGAGTAATAGCCCGGCCAATACTTCCTAAGCAGAGATCCAACCAGGCTGTTAGGAGTACGCTTGATCCCCGGTGCAAAAATCCAAGTGCTGCACAATAATGAAACATTAATACACGTCAACATGAAATTACCGTGTTCAAAATGGGTAGTCATTTACCTTTTGCCGTTGCCCTTAATGAGGGTTCTCGCCTCCGGTGCAGGTTCCTGTGACTCATCAGGTACCCCGGATTCCCCACGTAACTTTAGCTTCTTCGGAGCCTCGGGGTTCTCCTCTCCAGTATCCTCGTCCTCCACCTCGGCCTCCACCTCGGCCTCCACCTCGGCCTCCACCTCCTCGTCTCGAGACTGCTCCTCCGCCTCGGCCTCAGGAGACTCCTCCACTCGTGCCCGTCCACCTAGTCGTCCTCCAGCTCGTCCTCCACCTCGGCCTCCACCTCGGCGTCCCCTCTGGGGAAGTGCATCAGAAGCTACCCCTCCACCTCGTCGTGCACCTCCTCTCTCACCCCCCTCCTGAGTGTAACGCGGGTTCGCAAACCGCCGGCGCTGCGACTTGCTCAAGGTGGCCGAGAATTCCTTGCCGCTCATATTGCTCAATCACCTGCATTGACAAAGGGTAAACAATTAATAAGCATGTTCAAAAATATATAGTAAGCATAATAAAGAATGCAAGGAAAATAAGTATTAAGCTAACTACATGAGAGAAATTAAATACTAAGCATAAACATAAAAGACCCTCACCATCACTCTCATAGTTAAATCTTGTGTTCTCATTGTCACTATCAGAATCACTATCACGTGAGTAGTACGGTGGATGCTCATCGCACGGTGGAGGCTCATCATTGGCAATGTCCGAATGAAACTTGTTGAGCATATCTATGTCCTTTAGATCCATCACTGCCTCACCGCCTGTTTGTGATTCGTTCTCGAGGTCCACAAGATCTTGTATGCCAAAGTCCCCAAAGCTCTCTTGCTCTTGGTAGAAAATCCCCTCATATGTTTTAGGGTCGATGTTGTTGTAATCATCGTCCGAGGGCATGGGTAGCTTACCATGTGGTGATACATGGAACACGACTTCCCATCCATTGAGTCCATCTTTCTTGCATGGGTAGGGCAAATAATAAACCTGCTTCGCTTGGTGAGCCACAACAAAGACATCGGATCGACTATAGGTGGTTGAAGGCTTAACTTCAACTAACCCAATGGAAGGGGTTTTTCTCAGTCCATGCTCCGTTGGGTCAAACCAGTGGCATCTGAACACGACGAGCTTGAGTTCTATGTTCGTATTATTGTACGTCACCTCGTATACGTTTTGTAACCTCCCATAGTAATCAAACTCTCCGGCTCCTTTGGTGAAGACCCCGGTATTTATAGTTTTTGCATTGGGCCGACTGTTCTGGTGAGACTCTGTATGGAAGCGAAACCCATTCACGTCATACTTCTCATACATCTCAACTTTACGATTACAACCTTGGGAGACACATCTCAACTCATCCGACATCACAATAGTGGGATCACCTCCCTACAAGTTTGGTACAAATTGTTCTGTGCATTAGTTACGTGTAATAAGATGGACAAGACACGGATTGCAAGGTAGGAGGGACAGGTTAGAGTTTACCTTTTCCCTAAACCAAGCCGTGAAATTTTTCTTTCCGGGGGCACCCTCTTTCATAAGAGTGTCCAGCTCGGCTTCATCGGGGTCCACAGTTCCCGGCCACATTTCATCGGTGAATTGCCTAAAAGGACAATATACGTATTAGACCAAAACCAAGATACTAGTTGAAAAGATACTTTGTTCACCATTTTACCTAAGGAAACTGCCCGCCTCATTTTGCTCGTCGCGGGTCACTTCTTTCATGTTTTGAAGCACATAGAGCATTATGCACTCCTGCTCTTCGAAGGTCAAGTTATACTTCTTTGCGCCACCGGCCTTGCCACCGGGAAACTGGAAGAGGAGGAGCTTGGGGTCTTGCTTGGGCTCATCAACATTGTACCGAGAGGCCTGGTTATGCATAGTGGGAACATCATCGGGAAAGTAGGTTAGCCTGGCGTCTGCCATCTCCTGGAGGACAGTTGCCTCAGCTATGCATGCTTCAATCTTATTTTTGTTTCCACACTTGGTTCGAATATACTTAAACTCTCTCTCAATACAAAACTGCCAACGAAATTGCACCGGTCCACCCAATAGTGCCTCGTTCGCGAGATGCACAACAAGATGTGCCATCGGAGTAAAGAAGCCAGGCGGAAATATCATCTCTAAGTTGCATAGCAACTCCGGCACTAGCTCATGCAGCTTCTTAATCATCAGGGGACATATCTGCTTAGCACAAAGCGTGCGGAAGAAATGGCTCAACTCCGCGAGCACACGCCAGACACGTTCGGGGAGATACCCTCGAACCATCACCGGCATCAGCCGCTCAATCCATATATGATAGTCGTGACTCTTGAGCCCGTTGACTTTTCCCGTTGAAAGATTGACTCCCCTACTTATATTCGAACAATATCCATCAGGGAACATCACGACGTATTTGAGCCACATGAACGCCTCTTTCTTTTGGATACTATTAAGGCAGTAGAAGGCATGCGGCTTGAACCAGTTTTTTCGACGGCCCTCAGGTTCCTGCATGTGTAATCTCTCCCTATCACAGAGCTTCTGAACATCGACTCTAGCCTTCACATTGTCCTTTGACTTCTCAGGAATGTTCAGGACAGTGTGAAACAGAGACTCTCCGACATTCTTCTCGGTGTGCATCACATCGATGTTATGGGGAAGTTCGAGGTCCTTGTAATATGGGAGTTGCGTAATGATTGCCACGTGAGTCCAGTTGTGGTCCACACCATATCCCGAATATCGTGGGCCATTTCCCTGAGCAAGCACGAGAGCACTTAGCTCGGCATCAACAACTGCACCATCAAAAGTTGGTATCTCTGCCTCTACACGCTCAACTCTGACCTTCTTAAAGTTCTTTTCGTCATCTCTAAACCGATGTCTTCTTTTGAGAAACTTTCGATGCGTGTCAAACGCGGAATACTTCTTACCCGCGCTTAGCCAAAGAAACTCAAGCCGGTTCCTGCACACTAGGCATGGGAACTTACCAGCTGTACACCATCCGCAGAATAGGGCGTACCCCGGCATGTCGTGCATGGAATACTGGAACCAAACTTTCATCAAAAAGTTCCTCTTCGATGCACGGTCGTATGTGAAGGTACCGTGGTGCCAAGAGTGGTTTAGATCATCCACAAGCGGCTGCAAATAGACACTCAAATTCTTCGCAGGGTATTCAGGCCCTGGAATGATCAATGACAGGAATATGTTCTTCCTTTGCATTAGGACTCCGGGAGGGAGGTTGAGCGGAATAACAAACACGGGCCAGCAGCTGTACGAGGCAGTCGACATACCATACGGATTGAAACCATCGGTTGCTATCGCAATTCTGACGTTCCGAGCCTCGGCTGCCTCCTCAGGGTATTTTGCATCGAAATTATTCCATGCCATACCATCAGATGGATGTCCCATCTTTATCCTTCCGTGCTCGTCCTCGTATCTCTTACCATTCTTGTGCCAGGTCATCTGGGTGGCAGACTCCTTATTCATGTAAAGTCGCTGGATTCTTTTTATGAACGGGAGGTACCGAAGAATCTTCATGGGGACTTTTGTCTGTCTCTTCTGACCATCACGTCCATTTACCTCATGATACCTAGAGGCCCCACACTTGATACAGTACTTGTCTTCCGCAAACTGTTGCCGAAACAAAACGCAGCCTTTAGGACAGCAATCTATCTTCTCATAATCCATGTTCAGCTCTCGCAGGATTTTCTTTGTTTCGTACATGCTTTTAGGCAAACAATGTCCTTCAGGCAGCATGTTACCATATGTTTGCAGATGAGATTCAAAGCATGAACGGGTATTGCCGTGCTTGAGCTTTTCGGCTAGGGCTTGGGAGATGGCATCGAGCTGACAAATTTTTGCACCATCGTACAGAGGCCTCTGACCCGAGGACATCATACAAAAATAGGACTGTGCGGTTGGCTCTGGTTCCTCTGGTTCACTCGGTTCGGATGGTTCCTCCCGTGAAGGTGGCGAATCTGGTATGTCGGCATCACGGAGATCTTCTAGGAAGTTTCTTATCCCATCATCCTCAATGCCATTGATCCGCTGCCGCATCACCCTACCATTTTCACGTTCGTACTCAGCAAAGTCGATCGTCGTGGTGTACTCCGCCCAATACCCATAAGACCATAGGTGTTTAGTCATATCTTGCTTTCCCTTACGAAGACGCAGCTTGCATCGAGCGCAAGGGCAACCTGGACGGATGCCCGACTTTGAACCACGCCCTAACTCCCTCACTAAGAAATTAGTCTTCCATACCCACTCATCTGTTCTTTCCATCGCATCTTTTCGGCCAGTGAACATCCAACCATTATCAGCCATAATCTGCTGTATTGCGAGGCAAACAACACATATTGTATTTCATCTCAAATAATAGCATGAAATTAAATGCATGATATTTTTATTTCCTAGCGGCAAAACCTACATATCTAATAGGTCAAGGGTCCTAGCAGCCGCCGGATCCGTAGATTGAGTACGTTTTCCATGCTCTACCCCGATCCAAGACAGAATTTCGGCAGCACCTCCCCGCTGCTCTCCCGATACACGTCTCGGCAAAAAGCCGAGAGAATGTGCATAAGGAGAACAACGGGGAAGCGCTACCGAAATTCTGTCTCGGATCGGGGTAGAGCATGGAAAACGTACTCAATCTACGGATCCGCCGACTGTCCCGTAAATGCCGCAAGCGTTACGGTTCAAAATATGCCTACCACTATTGCATATTTATGTTCGTAACGCTTGCGGACGGGAAATGACACCTAGGTGACGCGACCAAAAAAAATGCGAGGGAGAAGACAGAGTTCTAGCTCACCCGCGGCGGTAGAGGACGTAGTCGAACAACGGCGTGACGGGGTCGGGGATCAACAGCGTGGCTCTAGACAGCGGCGGCGGGGTCGAAGATCGATGGCGTGTCGTGGCGGCTCCTACCCGATATCCTGTAGCACATAATATGCGAATTAGCAAAACAGATATCTATAATATGCGACGAGCGCGGACGTCACCGACGCGCTTTTTAACTAATTTTCTAACCTACTAACTAACTAACTACTAACTAACTAATCTACTAACTAACTAACCTAAACTAGCCAATTGCCCGTGCGTTGCAACGGGTCTAAACTAAATGAAACAACTTATGCTTGAAGTAAACTTTAATGTTGTTCTATCATAATTTTAAAATTATGTTAAATATCTCACTGATTTGTTCTCTTACATATCCAACCCTCACAAAAGGAAAAGAAAAAATGACGAATTGCTTCGTAATGTACTCACATATACATCATGGGTATCCAAAAGTATGAAATCATCCCGCAAAAAAAAAAAAACAGAAGTATGAAATCATCATGCAAAAAAATCCCCCATCAAAGTACATGGAGAAAATACTATTCTTCTACATATCACACATATTTCAGAACCAATTATTTTCTCGGATGCACAACCAAATTAATCTTAGAGTAAGAAAATATAAGTGCAAATTGGAGCATCCTCAAGTAATTCAAAGTAAATAAACGAAGGAACAAGTAAAAAAATAAGGAGGGAGGGTAAACAAGTGGCTGTTATATCATATATATGCCCTCCAAGTGTAAACCATATATTATATAAATTCTAAACTTGGGTTGTGTTTTATTTAGCAAAAGGAGAAATAGTTCCATCGGCTCTATAAGCATGCCGGGCTAAATAAGCTAATACATTTTTTGCAGTATCGCCGTGAAAAAATTAAGTGCAAGATCATTCGTGATGCTCAATGATTGCAGTCGCAAATTTTTTGTCAATGAAGTACAGTTTTTGTTTACTCTATCGACCAGGCCTTGTGTGCTCCAAGCCTCCAACCATCCATATATATATAGGAGTAATATTTTAAAAGATTATGGTACATGTATAGAATCTTGGACCATTAGACAACTCATTTGTGCTGTTGTACGCTGCATCCAGAGGTAGTGTATGATTTTCGTGATATAAAATGAGAGCTATATATGAACATTCAAAATTATTAACAAAATTATATAGTAGAGATTCTAACTAATTTATTAACAGAAGAAAAAAAATCAAAAAAAAATTACCATTATGGGTGGCCGGGAGCTCGCTGTGAGGGATGGGGTGGCCGGGAGCTCCTGGGCGGCGACGGCGGCTGGGGGAGGCGTCGAGGCGGGTCCTGGAGGCGACGGAGACGGGCGGCGGCCGGTGAGGCGACGGGGAAGGGCGGCGGCCGGTGAGGCGACGGGGACGGGCGGCGGCCGGTGAGGCGACGGGGACGGGCGCGGGAGGGGCTGGGTGGAGGCGGCGGCCGGGGAGAGGAAGGGACGGGGCGGGCGCGGAAGGGGCTGGGGGAGGCGGCGCCGGACGGGAGGGACGCCGGCGGCGGCGGCGGCGCGGCTGGGGGAGGAAGAGAGCAGCGCGGGTTAGGTCTGGGGGTTTGTTTTTTTTTTCCTCCGCGCGGGTTAGGTTCTGTGTATACACGCGTGTGTTTGTAAAAAAACAAAGAAATGTAGCTACGCCGACGGCAAGCCGTCGGCTTAGGTCCTGTTTTTTTTTTTTTCTCCGCGCGTGCGTTGTGTACACGAGTGTGTTTAAAAAATATATGTAGGTACGCCGACGGCATGCCGTCGGCTTAGGTGCTGTGTGTTTACATACATGAATAAGAAATGATCTTCTTGAAGCATGCATAATAATATACTGCGCCATTAAAAAATATGCCACATGCTAGCCATGGTAATGCCATGTCCCTATTGAGTCTTTAAGTATAATGTCATAATATGGGTCAATCCAGTGCCATTTCAAGCCAATAGGGCGCACAGGAAACATGGGTGAACTCTCTCGTTCATATAGCTACATAAAAAGGTTCTTCGTTCATTTCAATAGCAAGGGTGTGACAATGAGCGTATGTACCTTTCGAAAGTAAAAAGTCGTTTCCATAAAAATTAATCCCAAGGAATATCATGTGAGAATAACTATGAGAAGCAGAACCCTTGGCTGGGAGAAGTGTTGTTAAAGAATATTGTATCCACTTCAGAGGTGCACTGGGGCCAGGGTTTTGTGGTCCAGAGAAGTCATATGTCATAAGAGAAAAACCATCTACTGAGCCAGCCAACTGCAGGAGATCTTCTTGTCCAAAGTCTTGACTGTTCAGCCCTTCCGTTCGTGGAGCTGGGATAACATAAATTAGTTCCAAATGTTTCCTGGTACTTAATTTGGAACTGACAGAATGCAAAGCCTCCCCCAGCTGCTTAACAAATTGAAGTGCCTGCGGTATGCAGCAAAAATATTAGATTAAATAAAAAAGAATCCCCTAAGAGTGCTACTCCCTCCATTCTCAGATAAATGTTTTAGAATGTGTGCAGTCTTTGACTACTAATATAAACTGAATGATCTAGACTTGTGAAATGATAACGCAAGATTCCCGACGTTTCGTCCGATAAGGGAGTTTCACCGTATAAGCGCATGTAAACTCACGAGGGAGAAACGGACGTCGGTGAAGCGGGTCACACCCCGGAGTGCAATCTTTGCCATCCAAAGACCACAACACACATATAATAACATGGTATGGCACCCTCTAGCTTGTGAAAGGTTCCGGACGCTCCGTAGCCCCCCTCCGGTGAAAACCTAGACCCGCAGGAGAAATACCGGACTTATACGGATACACGAGGTAACGGCGTCGAAAGGGGGTAGCATTGTGGAACCAGATGCTTGTTTGTGTTAGGGTAGCCCATAGGAACATAAAACAAGTTGGTAGAACCCAACTCTTCGGAAGATTCCCGACGTTTCGTCCGATAAGGGAGTTTCACCCTATAAGCGCATGTAAACTCACGAGGGAGAAACGGACGTCGGTGAAGCGGGTCACACCCCGGAGTGCAATCTTTGCCATCCAAAGACCACAACACACATATAATAACATGGTATGGCACCCTCTAGCTTGTGAAAGGTTCCGGACGCTCCGTAGCCCCCCTCCGGTGAAAACCTAGACCCGCAGGAGAAATACCGGACTTATACGGATACACGCGGTAACGGCGTCGAAAGGGGGTAGCATTGTGGAACCAGATGCTTGTTTGTGTTAGGGTAGCCCATAGGAACATAAAACAAGTTGGTAGAACCCAACTCTTCGGAAGATTCCCGACGTTTCGTCCGATAAGGGAGTTTCACCCTATAAGCGCATGTAAACTCACGAGGGAGAAACGGACGTCGGTGAAGCGGGTCACACCCCGGAGTGCAATCTTTGCCATCCAAAGACCACAACACATATATAATAACATGGTATGGCACCCTCTAGCTTGTGAAAGGTTCCGGACGCTCCGTAGCCCCCCTCCGGTGAAAACCTAGACCCGCAGGAGAAATACCGGACTTATACGGATACACGCGGTAACGGCGTCGAAAGGGGGTAGGATTGTGGAACCAGATGCTTGTTTGTGTTAGGGTAGCCCATAGGAACATAAAACAAGTTGGTAGAACCCAACTCTTCGGAAGATTCCCGACGTTTCGTCCGATAAGGGAGTTTCACCCTATAAGCGCATGTAAACTCACGAGGGAGAAACAGACGTCGGTGAAGCGGGTCACACCCCGGAGTGCAATCTTTGCCATCCAAAGACCACAACACACATATAATAACATGGTATGGCACCCTCTAGCTTGTGAAAGGTTCCGGACGCTCCGTAGCCCCCCTCCGGTGAAAACCTAGACCCGCAGGAGAAATACCGGACTTATACGGATACACGCGGTAACGGCGTCGAAAGGGGGTAGCATTGTGGAACCAGATGCTTGTTTTTGTTAGGGTAGCCCATAGGAACATAAAACAAGTTGGTAGAACCCAACTCTTCGGAAGATTCCCGACGTTTCGTCCGATAAGGGAGTTTCACCCTATAAGCGCATGTAAACTCACGAAGGAGAAACGGACGTCGGTGAAGCGGGTCACACCCCGGAGTGCAATCTTTGCCATCCAAAGACCACAACACACATATAATAACATGGTATGGCACCCTCTAGCTTGTGAAAGGTTCCGGACGCTCCGTAGCCCCCCTCCGGTGAAAACCTAGACCCGCAGGAGAAATACCGGACTTATACGGATACACGCGGTAACGGCGTCGAAAGGGGGTAGCATTGTGGAACCAGATGCTTGTTTGTGTTAGGGTAGCCCATAGGAACATAAAACAAGTTGGTAGAACCCAACTCTTCGGAAGATTCCCGACGTTTCGTCCGATAAGGGAGTTTCACCCTATAAGCGCATGTAAACTCACGAGGGAGAAACAGACGTCGGTGAAGCGGGTCACACCCCGGAGTGCAATCTTTGCCATCCAAAGACCACAACACACATATAATAACATGGTATGGCACCCTCTAGCTTGTGAAAGGTTCCGTACGCTCCGTAGCCCCCCTCCGGTGAAAACCTAGACCCGCAGGAGAAATACCGGACTTATACGGATACACGCGGTAACGGCGTCGAAAGGGGGTAGCATTGTGGAACCAGATGCTTGTTTGTGTTAGGGTAGCCCATAGGAACATAAAACAAGTTCGTAGAACCCAACTCTTCGGAAGATTCCCGACGTTTCGTCCGATAAGGGAGTTTCACCCTATAAGCGCATGTAAACTCACGAGGGAGAAACGGACGTCGGTGAAGCGGGTCCCACCCCGGAGTGCAATCTTTGCCATCCAAAGACCAGAACACACATATAATAACATGGTATGGCACCCTCTAGCTTGTGAAAGGTTCCGGACGCTCCGTAGCCCCCCTCCGGTGAAAACCTAGACCCGCGGGAGAAATACCGGACTTATACGGATACACGCGGTAACGGCGTCGAAAGGGGGTAGCATTGTGGAACCAGATGCTTGTTTGTGTTAGTGTAGCCCATAGGAACATAAAACAAGTTGGTAGAACCCAACTCTTCGGAAGATTCCCGACGTTTCGTCCGATAAGGGAGTTTCACCCTATAAGCGCATGTAAACTCACGAGGGAGAAACGGACGTCGGTGAAGCGGGTCACACCCCGGAGTGCAATCTTTGCCATCCAAAGACCACAACACACATATAATAACATGGTATGGCACCCTCTAGCTTGTGAAAGGTTCCGGACGCTCCGTAGCCCCCCTCCGGTGAAAACCTAGACCCGCAGGAGAAATACCGGACTTATACGGATACACGCGGTAACGGCGTCGAAAGGGGGTAGCATTGTGGAACCAGATGCTTGTTTGTGTTAGTGTAGCCCATAGGAACATAAAACAAGTTGGTAGAACCCAACTCTTCGGAAGATTCCCGACGTTTCGTCCGATAAGGGAGTTTCACCCTATAAGCGCATGTAAACTCACGAGGGAGAAACGGACGTCGGTGAAGCGGGTCACACCCCGGAGTGCAATCTTTGCCATCCAAAGACCACAACACACATATAATAACATGGTATGGCACCCTCTAGCTTGTGAAAGGTTCCGGACGCTCCGTAGCCCCCCTCCGGTGAAAACCTAGACCCGCAGGAGAAATACCGGACTTATACGGATACACGCGGTAACGGCGTCGAAAGGGGGTAGCATTGTGGAACCAGATGCTTGTTTGTGTTAGGGTAGCCCATAGGAACATAAAACAAGTTGGTAGAACGCAACTCTTCGGAAGATTCCCGACGTTTCGTCCGATAAGGGAGTTTCACCCTATAAGCGCATGTAAACTCACGAGGGAGAAACGGACGTCGGTGAAGCGGGTCACACCCCGGAGTGCAATCTTTGCCATCCAAAGACCACAACACACATATAATAACATGGTATGGCACCCTCTAGCTTGTGAAAGGTTCCGGACGCTCCGTAGCCCCCCTCCGGTGAAAACCTAGACCCGCAGGAGAAATACCGGACTTATACGGATACACGCGGTAACGGCGTCGAAAGGGGGTAGCATTGTGGAACCAGATGCTTGTTTGTGTTAGGGTAGCCCATAGGAACATAAAACAAGTTGGTAGAACCCAACTCTTCGGAAGATTCCCGACGTTTCGTCCGATAAGGGAGTTTCACCCTATAAGCGCATGTAAACTCACGAGGGAGAAACGGACGTCGGTGAAGCGGGTCACACCCCGGAGTGCAATCTTTGCCATCCAAAGACCACAACACACATATAATAACATGGTATGGCACCCTCTAGCTTGTGAAAGGTTCCGGACGCTCCGTAGCCCCCCTCCGTTGAAAACCTAGACCCGCAGGAGAAATACCGGACTTATACGGATACACGCGGTAACGGCGTCGAAAGGGGGTAGCATTGTGGAACCAGATGCTTGTTTGTGTTTGGGTAGCCCATAGGAACATAAAACAAGTTGGTAGAACCCAACTCTTCGGAAGATTCCCGACGTTTCGTCCGATAAGGGAGTTTCACCCTATAAGCGCATGTAAACTCACGAGGGAGAAACGGACGTCGGTGAAGCGGGTCACACCCCGGAGTGCAATCTTTGCCATCCAAAGACCACAACACACATATAATAACATGGTATGGCACCCTATAGCTTGTGAAAGGTTCCGGACGCTCCGTAGCCCCCCTCCGGTGAAAACCTAGACCCGCAGGAGAAATACCGGACTTATACGGATACACGCGGTAACGGCGTCGAAAGGGGGTAGCATTGTGGAACCAGATGCTTGTTTGTGTTAGGGTAGCCCATAGGAACATAAAACAAGTTGGTAGAACCCAACTCTTCGGAAGATTCCCGACGTTTCGTCCGATAAGGGAGTTTCACCCTATAAGCGCATGTAAACTCACGAGGGAGAAACGGACGTCGGTGAAGCGGGTCACACCCCGGAGTGCAATCTTTGCCATCCAAAGACCACAACACACATATAATAACATGGTATGGCACCCTCTAGCTTGTGAAAGGTTCCGGACGCTCCGTAGCCCCCCTCCGGTGAAAACCTAGACCCGCAGGAGAAATACCGGACTTATACGGATACACGCGGTAACGGCGTCGAAAGGGGGTAGCATTGTGGAACCAGATGCTTGTTTGTGTTAGGGTAGCCCATAGGAACATAAAACAAGTTGGTAGAACCCAACTCTTCGGAAGATTCCCGACGTTTCGTCCGATAAGGGAGTTTCACCCTATAAGCGCATGTAAACTCACGAGGGAGAAACGGACGTCGGTGAAGCGGGTCACACCCCGGAGTGCAATCTTTGCCATCCAAAGACCACAACACACATATAATAACATGGTATGGCACCCTCTAGCTTGTGAAAGGTTCCGGACGCTCCGTAGCCCCCCTCCGTTGAAAACCTAGACCCGCAGGAGAAATACCGGACTTATACGGATACACGCGGTAACGGCGTCGAAAGGGGGTAGCATTGTGGAACCAGATGCTTGTTTGTGTTAGTGTAGCCCATAGGAACATAAAACAAGTTGGTAGAACCCAACTCTTCGGAAGATTCCCGACGTTTCGTCCGATAAGGGAGTGTCACCCTATAAGCGCATGTAAACTCGCGAGGGAGAAACGAACGTCGGTGAAGCGGGTCACACCCCGGAGTGCAATCTTTGCCATCCAAAGACCACAACACACATATAATAACATGGTATGGCACCCTCTAGCTTGTGAAAGGTTCCGGACGCTCCGTAGCCCCCCTCCGGTGAAAACCTAGACCCGCAGGAGAAATACCGGACTTATACGGATACACGCGGTAACGGCGTCGAAAGGGGGTAGCATTGTGGAACCAGATGCTTGTTTGTGTTAGTGTAGCCCATAGGAACATAAAACAAGTTGGTAGAACCCAACTCTTCGGAAGATTCCCGACGTTTCGTCCGATAAGGGAGTTTCACCCTATAAGCGCATGTAAACTCACGAGGGAGAAACGGACGTCGGTGAAGCGGGTCACACCCCGGAGTGCAATCTTTGCCATCCAAAGACCACAACACACATATAATAACATGGTATGGCACCCTCTAGCTTGTGAAAGGTTCCGGACGCTCCGTAGCCCCCCTCCGTTGAAAACCTAGACCCGCAGGAGAAATACCGGACTTATACGGATACACGCGGTAACGGCGTCGAAAGGGGGTAGCATTGTGGAACCAGATGCTTGTTTGTGTTAGTGTAGCCCATAGGAACATAAAACAAGTTGGTAGAACCCAACTCTTCGGAAGATTCCCGACGTTTCGTCCGATAAGGGAGTTTCACCCTATAAGCGCATGTAAACTCACGAGGGAGAAACGGACGTCGGTGAAGCGGGTCACACCCCGGAGTGCAATCTTTGCCATCCAAAGACCACAACACACATATAATAACATGGTATGGCACCCTCTAGCTTGTGAAAGGTTCCGGACGCTCCGTAGCCCCCCTCCGGTGAAAACCTAGACCCGCAGGAGAAATACCGGACTTATACGGATACACGCGGTAACGGCGTCGAAAGGGGGTAGCATTGTGGAACCAGATGCTTGTTTGTGTTAGTGTAGCCCATAGGAACATAAAACAAGTTGGTAGAACCCAACTCTTCGGAAGATTCCCGACGTTTCGTCCGATAAGGGAGTTTCACCCTATAAGCGCATGTAAACTCACGAGGGAGAAACGGACGTCGGTGAAGCGGGTCACACCCCGGAGTGCAATCTTTGCCATCCAAAGACCACAAAACACATATAATAACATGGTATGGCACCCTCTAGCTTGTGAAAGGTTCCGGACGCTCCGTAGCCCCCCTCCGGTGAAAACCTAGACCCGCAGGAGAAATACCGGACTTATACGGATACACGCGGTAACGGCGTCGAAAGGGGGTAGCATTGTGGAACCAGATGCTTGTTTGTGTTAGGGTAGCCCATAGGAACATAAAACAAGTTGGTAGAACCCAACTCTTCGGAAGATTCCCGACGTTTCGTCCGATAAGGGAGTTTCACCCTATAAGCGCATGTAAACTCACGAGGGAGAAACGGACGTCGGTGAAGCGGGTCACACCCCGGAGTGCAATCTTTGCCATCCAAAGACCACAACACACATATAATAACATGGTATGGCACCCTCTAGCTTGTGAAAGGTTCCGGACGCTCCGTAGCCCCCCTCCGGTGAAAACCTAGACCCGCAGGAGAAATACCGGACTTATACGGATACACGCGGTAACGGCGTCGAAAGGGGGTAGCATTGTGGAACCAGATGCTTGTTTGTGTTAGGGTAGCCCATAGGAACATAAAACAAGTTGGTAGAACCCAACTCTTCGGAAGATTCCCGACGTTTCGTCCGATAAGGGAGTTTCACCCTATAAGCGCATGTAAACTCACGAGGGAGAAACGGACGTCGGTGAAGCGGGTCACACCCCGGAGTGCAATCTTTGCCATCCAAAGACCACAACACACATATAATAACATGGTATGGCACCCTCTAGCTTGTGAAAGGTTCCGGACGCTCCGTAGCCCCCCTCCGGTGAAAACCTAGACCCGCAGGAGAAATACCGGACTTATACGGATACACGCGGTAACGGCGTCGAAAGGGGTAGCATTGTGGAACCAGATGCTTGTTTGTGTTAGGGTAGCCCATAGGAACATAAAACAAGTTGGTAGAACCCAACTCTTCGGAAGATTCCCGACGTTTCGTCCGATAAGGGAGTTTCACCCTATAAGCGCATGTAAACTCACGAGGGAGAAACGGACGTCGGTGAAGCGGGTCACACCCCGGAGTGCAATCTTTGCCATCCAAAGACCACAACACACATATAATAACATGGTATGGCACCCTCTAGCTTGTGAAAGGTTCCGGACGCTCCGTAGCCCCCCTCCGGTGAAAACCTAGACCCGCAGGAGAAATACCGGACTTATACGGATACACGCGGTAACGGCGTCGAAAGGGGGTAGCATTGTGGAACCAGATGCTTGTTTGTGTTAGGGTAGCCCATAGGAACATAAAACAAGTTGGTAGAACCCAACTCTTCGGAAGATTCCCGACGTTTCGTCCGATAAGGGAGTTTCACCCTATAAGCGCATGTAAACTCACGAGGGAGAAACGGACGTCGGTGAAGCGGGTCACACCCCGGAGTGCAATCTTTGCCATCCAAAGACCACAACACACATATAATAACATGGTATGGCACCCTCTAGCTTGTGAAAGGTTCCGGACGCTCCGTAGCCCCCCTCCGGTGAAAACCTAGACCCGCAGGAGAAATACCAGACTTATACGGATACACGCGGTAACGGCATCGAAAGGGGGTAGCATTGTGGAACCAGATGCTTGTTTGTGTTAGGGTAGCCCATAGGAACATAAAACAAGTTGGTAGAACCCAACTCTTCGGAAGATTCCCGACGTTTCGTCCGATAAGGGAGTTTCACCCTATAAGCGCATGTAAACTCACGAGGGAGAAACGGACGTCGGTGAAGCGGGTCACACCCCGGAGTGCAATCTTTGACATCCAAAGACCACAACACACATATAATAACATGGTATGTCACCCTCTAGCTTGTGAAAGGTTCCGGACGCTCCGTAGCCCCCCTCCGGTGAAAACCTAGACCCGCAGGAGAAATACCGGACTTATACGGATACACGCGGTAACGGCGTCGAAAGGGGGTAGCATTGTGGAACCAGATGCTTGTTTGTGTTAGGGTAGACCATAGGAACATAAAACAAGTTGGTAGAACCCAACTCTTCGGAAGATTCCCGACGTTTCGTCCGATAAGGGAGTTTCACCCTATAAGCGCATGTAAACTCACGAGGGAGAAACGGACGTCGGTGAAGCGGGTCACACCCCGGAGTGCAATCTTTGCCATCCAAAGACCACAACACACATATAATAACATGGTATGGCACCCTCTATCTTGTGAAAGGTTCCGGACGCTCCATAGCCCCCCTCCGGTGAAAACCTAGACCCGCAGGAGAAATACCGGACTTATACGGATACACGCGGTAACGGCGTCGAACGAGGGTAGCATTGTGGAAACAGATGCTTGTTTGTGTTAGGGTAGCCCATAGGAACATAAAACAAGTTGGTAGAACCCAACTCTTCGGAAGATTCCCGACGTTTCGTCCGATAAGGGAGTTTCACCCTATAAGCGCATGTAAACTCACGAGGGAGAAACGGACGTCGGTGAAGCGGGTCACACCCCGGAGTGCAATCTTTGCCATCCAAAGACCACAACACACATATAATAACATGGTATGGCACCCTCTAGCTTGTGAAAGGTTCCGGACGCTCCGTAGCCCCCCTCCGGTGAAAACCTAGACCCGCAGGAGAAATACCGGACTTATACGGATACACGCGGTAACGGCGTCGAAAGGGGGTAGCATTGTGGAACCAGATGCTTGTTTGTGTTAGGGTAGACCATAGGAACATAAAACAAGTTGGTAGAACCCAACTCTTCGGAAGATTCCCGACGTTTCGTCCGATAAGGGAGTTTCACCCTATAAGCGCATGTAAACTCACGAGGGAGAAACGGACGTCGGTGAAGCGGGTCACACCCCGGAGTGCAATCTTTGCCATCCAAAGACCACAACACACATATAATAACATGGTATGGCACCCTCTATCTTGTGAAAGGTTCCGGACGCTCCGTAGCCCCCCTCCGGTGAAAACCTAGACCCGCAGGAGAAATACCGGACTTATACGGATACACGCGGTAACGGCGTCGAACGAGGGTAGCATTGTGGAAACAGATGCTTGTTTGTGTTAGGGTAGCCCATAGGAACATAAAACAAGTTGGTAGAACCCAACTCTTCGGAAGATTCCCGACGTTTCGTCCGATAAGGGAGTTTCACCCTATAAGCGCATGTAAACTCACGAGGGAGAAACGGACGTCGGTGAAGCGGGTCACACCCCGGAGTGCAATCTTTGCCATCCAAAGACCACAACACACATATAATAACATGGTATGGCACCCTCTAGCTTGTGAAAGGTTCCGGACGCTCCGTAGCCCCCCTCCGGTGAAAACCTAGACCCGCAGGAGAAATACCGGACTTATACGGATACACGCAGTAACGGCGTCGAAAGGGGGGTAGCATTGTGGAACCAGATGCTTGTTTGTGTTAGGGTAGCCCATAGGAACATAAAACAAGTTGGTAGAACCCAACTCTTCGGAAGATTCCCGACGTTTCGTCCGATAAGGGAGTTTCACCCTATAAGCGCATGTAAACTCACGAGGGAGAAACGGACGTCGGTGAAGCGGGTCACACCCCGGAGTGCAATCTTTGCCATCCAAAGACCACAACACACATATAATAACATGGTATGGCACCCTCTATCTTGTGAAAGGTTCCGGACGCTCCGTAGCCCCCCTCCGGTGAAAACCTAGACCCGCAGGAGAAATACCGGACTTATACGGATACACGCGGTAACGGCGTCGAAAGGGGGTAGCATTGTGGAACCAGATGCTTGTTTGTGTTAGGGTAGCCCATAGGAACATAAAACAAGTTGGTAGAACCCAACTCTTCGGAAGATTCCCGACGTTTCGTCCGATAAGGGAGTTTCACCCTATAAGCGCATGTAAACTCACGAGGGAGAAACGGACGTCGGTGAAGCGGGTCACACCCCGGAGTGCAATCTTTGCCATCCAAAGACCACAACACACATATAATAACATGGTATGGCACCCTCTAGCTTGTGAAAGGTTCCGGACGCTCCGTAGCCCCCCTCCGGTGAAAACCTAGACCCGCAGGAGAAATACCGGACTTATACGGATACACGCGGTAACGGCGTCGAAAGGGGGTAGCATTGTGGAACCAGATGCTTGTTTGTGTTAGGGTAGCCCATAGGAACATAAAACAAGTTGGTAGAACCCAACTCTTCGGAAGATTCCCGACGTTTCGTCCGATAAGGGAGTTTCACCCTATAAGCGCATGTAAACTCACGAGGGAGAAACGGACGTCGGTGAAGCGGGTCACACCCCGGAGTGCAATCTTTGCCATCCAAAGACCACAACACACATATAATAACATGGTATGGCACCCTCTATCTTGTGAAAGGTTCCGGACGCTCCGTAGCCCCCCTCCGGTGAAAACCTAGACCCGTAGGAGAAATACCGGACTTATACGGATACACGCGGTAACGGCGTCGAAAGGGGGTAGCATTGTGGAAACAGATGCTTGTTTGTGTTAGGGTAGCCCATAGGAACATAAAACAAGTTGGTAGAACCCAACTCTTCGGAAGATTCCCGACGTTTCGTCCGATAAGGGAGTTTCACCCTATAAGCGCATGTAAACTCACGAGGGAGAAACGGACGTCGGTGAAGCGGGTCACACCCCGGAGTGCAATCTTTGCCATCCAAAGACCACAACACAATATAATAACATGGTATGGCACCCTCTAGCTTGTGAAAGGTTCCGGACGCTCCGTAGCCCCCCTCCGGTGAAAACCTAGACCCGCAGGAGAAATACCGGACTTATACGGATACACGCGGTAACGGCGTCGAAAGGGGGTAGCATTGTGGAACCAGATGCTTGTTTGTGTTAGGGTAGCCCATAGGAACATAAAACAAGTTGGTAGAACCCAACTCTTCGGAAGATTCCCGACGTTTCGTCCGATAAGGGAGTTTCACCCTATAAGCGCATGTAAACTCACGAGGGAGAAACGGACGTCGGTGAAGCGGGTCACACCCCGGAGTGCAATCTTTGCCATCCAAAGACCACAACACACATATAATAACATGGTATGGCACCCTCTAGCTTGTGAAAGGTTCCGGACGCTCCGTAGCCCCCCTCCGGTGAAAACCTAGACCCGTAGGAGAAATACCGGACTTATACGGATACACGCGGTAACGGCGTCGAAAGGGGGTAGCATTGTGGAACCAGATGCTTGTTTGTGTTAGGGTAGCCCATAGGAACATAAAACAAGTTGGTAGAACCCAACTCTTCGGAAGATTCCCGACGTTTCGTCCGATAAGGGAGTTTCACCCTATAAGCGCATGTAAACTCACGAGGGAGAAACGGACGTCGGTGAAGCGGGTCACACCCCGGAGTGCAATATTTGCCATCCAAAGACCACAACACACATATAATAACATGGTATGGCACCCTCTAGCTTGTGAAAGGTTCCGGACGCTCCGTAGCCCCCCTCCGGTGAAAACCTAGACCCGCAGGAGAAATACCGGACTTATACGGATACACGCGGTAACGGCGTCGAAAGGGGGTAGCATTGTGGAACCAGATGCTTGTTTGTGTTAGGGTAGCCCATAGGAACATAAAACAAGTTGGTAGAACCCAACTCTTCGGAAGATTCCCGACGTTTCGTCCGATAAGGGAGTTTCACCCTATAAGCGCATGTAAACTCACGAGGGAGAAACGGACGTCGGTGAAGCGGGTCACACCCCGGAGTGCAATCTTTGCCATCCAAAGACCACAACACACATATAATAACATGGTATGGCACCCTCTAGCTTGTGAAAGGTTCCGGACGCTCCGTAGCCCCCCTCCGGTGAAAACCTAGACCCGCAGGAGAAATACCGGACTTATACGGATACACGCGGTAACGGCGTCGAAAGGGGGTAGCATTGTGGAACCAGATGCTTGTTTGTGTTAGGGTAGCCCATAGGAACATAAAACAAGTTGGTAGAACCCAACTCTTCGGAAGATTCCCGACGTTTCTTCCGATAAGGGAGTTTCACCCTATAAGCGCATGTAAACTCACGAGGGAGAAACGGACGTCGGTGAAGCGGGTCACACCCCGGAGTGCAATCTTTGCCATCCAAAGACCACAACACACATATAATAACATGGTATGGCACCCTCTAGCTTGTGAAAGGTTCCGGACGCTCCGTAGCCCCCCTCCGGTGAAAACCTAGACCCGCAGGAGAAATACCGGACTTATACGGATACACGCGGTAACGGCGTCGAAAGGGGGTAGCATTGTGGAACCAGATGCTTGTTTGTGTTAGGGTAGCCCATAGGAACATAAAACAAGTTGGTAGAACCCAACTCTTCGGAAGATTCCCGACGTTTCGTCCGATAAGGGAGTTTCACCCTATAAGCGCATGTAAACTCACGAGGGAGAAACGGACGTCGGTGAAGCGGGTCACACCCCGGAGTGCAATCTTTGCCATCCAAAGACCACAACACACATATAATAACATGGTATGGCACCCTCTAGCTTGTGAAAGGTTCCGGACGCTCCGTAGCCCCCCTCCGGTGAAAACCTAGACCCGCAGGAGAAATACCGGACTTATACGGATACACGCGGTAACGGCGTCGAAAGGGGGTAGCATTGTGGAACCAGATGCTTGTTTGTGTTAGGGTAGCCCATAGGAACATAAAACAAGTTGGTAGAACCCAACTCTTCGGAAGATTCCCGACGTTTCGTCCGATAAGGGAGTTTCACCCTATAAGCGCATGTAAACTCACGAGGGAGAAACGGACGTCGGTGAAGCGGGTCACACCCCGGAGTGCAATCTTTGCCATCCAAAGACCACAACACACATATAATAACATGGTATGGCACCCTCTAGCTTGTGAAAGGTTCCGGACGCTCCGTAGCCCCCCTCCGGTGAAAACCTAGACCCGCAGGAGAAATACCGGACTTATACGGATACACGCGGTAACGGCGTCGAAAGGGGGTAGCATTGTGGAACCAGATGCTTGTTTGTGTTAGGGTAGCCCATAGGAACATAAAACAAGTTGGTAGAACCCAACTCTTCGGAAGATTCCCGACGTTTCGTCCGATAAGGGAGTTTCACCCTATAAGCGCATGTAAACTCACGAGGGAGAAACGGACGTCGGTGAAGCGGGTCACACCCCGGAGTGCAATCTTTGCCATCCAAAGACCACAACACACATATAATAACATGGTATGGCACCCTCTAGCTTGTGAAAGGTTCCGGACGCTCCGTAGCCCCCCTCCGGTGAAAACCTAGACCCGCAGGAGAAATACCGGACTTATACGGATACACGCGATAACGGCGTCGAAAGGGGGTAGCATTGTGGAACCAGATGCTTGTTTGTGTTAGGGTAGCCCATAGGAACATAAAACAAGTTGGTAGAACCCAACTCTTCGGAAGATTCCCGACGTTTCGTCCGATAAGGGAGTTTCACCCTATAAGCGCATGTAAACTCACGAGGGAGAAACGGACGTCGGTGAAGCGGGTCACACCCCGGAGTGCAATCTTTGCCATCCAAAGACCACAACACACATATAATAACATGGTATGGCACCCTCTAGCTTGTGAAAGGTTCCGGACGCTCCGTAGCCCCCCTCCGGTGAAAACCTAGACCCGCAGGAGAAATACCGGACTTATACGGATACACGCGGTAACGGCGTCGAAAGGGGGTAGCATTGTGGAACCAGATGCTTGTTTGTGTTAGGGTAGCCCATAGGAACATAAAACAAGTTGGTAGAACCCAACTCTTCGGAAGATTCCCGACGTTTCGTCCGATAAGGGAGTTTCACCCTATAAGCGCATGTAAACTCACGAGGGAGAAACGGACGTCGGTGAAGCGGGTCACACCCCGGAGTGCAATCTTTGCCATCCAAAGACCACAACACACATATAATAACATGGTATGGCACCCTCTAGCTTGTGAAAGGTTCCGGACGCTCCGTAGCCCCCCTCCGGTGAAAACCTAGACCCGCAGGAGAAATACCGGACTTATACGGATACACGCGGTAACGGCGTCGAAAGGGGGTAGCATTGTGGAACCAGATGCTTGTTTGTGTTAGGGTAGCCCATAGGAACATAAAACAAGTTGGTAGAACCCAACTCTTCGGAAGATTCCCGACGTTTCGTCCGATAAGGGAGTTTCACCCTATAAGCGCATGTAAACTCACGAGGGAGAAACGGACGTCGGTGAAGCGGGTCACACCCCGGAGTGCAATCTTTGCCATCCAAAGACCACAACACACATATAATAACATGGTATGGCACCCTCTATCTTGTGAAAGGTTCCGGACGCTCCGTAGCCCCCCTCCGGTGAAAACCTAGACCCGCAGGAGAAATACCGGACTTATACGGATACACGCGGTAACAGCGTCGAAAGGGGGTAGCATTGTGGAAACAGATGCTTGTTTGTGTTAGGGTAGCCCATAGGAACATAAAACAAGTTGGTAGAACCCAACTCTTCGGAAGATTCCCGACGTTTCGTCCGATAAGGGAGTTTCACCCTATAAGCGCATGTAAACTCACGAGGGAGAAACGGACGTCGGTGAAGCGGGTCACACCCCGGAGTGCAATCTTTGCCATCCAAAGACCACAACACACATATAATAACATGGTATGGCACCCTCTAGCTTGTGAAAGGTTCCGGACGCTCCGTAGCCCCCCTCCGGTGAAAACCTAGACCCGCAGGAGAAATACCGGACTTATACGGATACACGCGGTAACGGCGTCGAAAGGGGGTAGCATTGTGGAACCAGATGCTTGTTTGTGTTAGGGTAGCCCATAGGAACATAAAACAAGTTGGTAGAACCCAACTCTTCGGAAGATTCCCGACGTTTCGTCCGATAAGGGAGTTTCACCCTATAAGCGCATGTAAACTCACGAGGGAGAAACGGACGTCGGTGAAGCGGGTCACACCCCGGAGTGCAATCTTTGCCATCCAAAGACCACAACACACATATAATAACATGGTATGGCACCCTCTAGCTTGTGAAAGGTTCCGGACGCTCCGTAGCCCCCCTCCGGTGAAAACCTAGACCCGCAGGAGAAATACCGGACTTATACGGATACACGCGGTAACGGCGTCGAAAGGGGGTAGCATTGTGGAACCAGATGCTTGTTTGTGTTAGGGTAGCCCATAGGAACATAAAACAAGTTGGTAGAACCCAACTCTTCGGAAGATTCCCGACGTTTCGTCCGATAAGGGAGTTTCACCCTATAAGCGCATGTAAACTCACGAGGGAGAAACGGACGTCGGTGAAGCGGGTCACACCCCGGAGTGCAATATTTGCCATCCAAAGACCACAACACACATATAATAACATGGTATGGCACCCTCTAGCTTGTGAAAGGTTCCGGACGCTCCGTAGCCCCCCTCCGGTGAAAACCTAGACCCGCAGGAGAAATACCGGACTTATACGGATACACGCGGTAACGGCGTCGAAAGGGGGTAGCATTGTGGAACCAGATGCTTGTTTGTGTTAGGGTAGCCCATAGGAACATAAAACAAGTTGGTAGAACCCAACTCTTCGGAAGATTCCCGACGTTTCGTCCGATAAGGGAGTTTCACCCTATAAGCGCATGTAAACTCACGAGGGAGAAACGGACGTCGGTGAAGCGGGTCACACCCCGGAGTGCAATGTTTGCCATCCAAAGACCACAACACACATATAATAACATGGTATGGCACCCTCTAGCTTGTGAAAGGTTCCGGACGCTCCGTAGCCCCCCTCCGGTGAAAACCTAGACCCGCAGGAGAAATACCGGACTTATACGGATACACGCGGTAACGGCGTCGAAAGGGGGTAGCATTGTGGAACCAGATGCTTGTTTGTGTTAGGGTAGCCCATAGGAACATAAAACAAGTTGGTAGAACCCAACTCTTCGGAAGATTCCCGACGTTTCGTCCGATAAGGGAGTTTCACCCTATAAGCGCATGTAAACTCACGAGGGAGAAACGTACGTCGGTGAAGCGGGTCACACCCCGGAGTGCAATCTTTGCCATCCAAAGACCACAACACACATATAATAACATGGTATGGCACCCTCTAGCTTGTGAAAGGTTCCGGACGCTCCGTAGCCCCCCTCCGGTGAAAACCTAGACCCGCAGGAGAAATACCGGACTTATACGGATACACGCGGTAACGGCGTCGAAAGGGGGTAGCATTGTGGAACCAGATGCTTGTTTGTGTTAGGGTAGCCCATAGGAACATAAAACAAGTTGGTAGAACCCAACTCTTCGGAAGATTCCCGACGTTTCGTCCGATAAGGGAGTTTCACCCTATAAGCGCATGTAAACTCACGAGGGAGAAACGGACGTCGGTGAAGCGGGTCACACCCCGGAGTGCAATCTTTGCCATCCAAAGACCACAACACACATATAATAACATGGTATGGCACCCTCTAGCTTGTGAAAGGTTCCGGACGCTCCGTAGCCCCCCTCCGGTGAAAACCTAGACCCGCAGGAGAAATACCGGACTTATACGGATACACGCGGTAACGGCGTCGAAAGGGGGTAGCATTGTGGAACCAGATGCTTGTTTGTGTTAGGGTAGCCCATAGGAACATAAAACAAGTTGGTAGAACCCAACTCTTCGGAAGATTCCCGACGTTTCGTCCGATAAGGGAGTTTCACCCTATAAGCGCATGTAAACTCACGAGGGAGAAACGGACGTCGGTGAAGCGGGTCACACCCCGGAGTGCAATCTTTGCCATCCAAAGACCACAACACACATATAATAACATTGTATGGCACCCTCTAGCTTGTGAAAGGTTCCGGACGCTCCGTAGCCCCCCTCCGGTGAAAACCTAGACCCGCAGGAGAAATACCGGACTTATACGGATACACGCGGGTAACGGCGTCGAAAGGGGGTAGCATTGTGGAACCAGATGCTTGTTTGTGTTAGGGTAGCCCATAGGAACATAAAACAAGTTGGTAGAACCCAACTCTTCGGAAGATTCCCGACGTTTCGTCCGATAAGGGAGTTTCACCCTATAAGCGCATGTAAACTCACGAGGGAGAAACGGACGTCGGTGAAGCGGGTCACACCCCGGAGTGCAATCTTTGCCATCCAAAGACCACAACACACATATAATAACATGGTATGGCACCCTCTAGCTTGTGAAAGGTTCCGGACGCTCCGTAGCCCCCCTCCGGTGAAAACCTAGACCCGCAGGAGAAATACCGGACTTATACGGATACACGCGGTAACGGCGTCGAAAGGGGGTAGCATTGTGGAACCAGATGCTTGTTTGTGTTAGGGTAGCCCATAGGAACATAAAACAAGTTGGTAGAACCCAACTCTTCGGAAGATTCCCGACGTTTCGTCCGATAAGGGAGTTTCACCCTATAAGCGCATGTAAACTCACGAGGGAGAAACGGACGTCGGTGAAGCGGGTCACACCCCGGAGTGCAATCTTTGCCATCCAAAGACCACAACACACATATAATAACATGGTATGGCACCCTCTAGCTTGTGAAAGGTTCCGGACGCTCCGTAGCCCCCCTCCGGTGAAAACCTAGACCCGCAGGAGAAATACCGGACTTATACGGATACACGCGATAACGGCGTCGAAAGGGGGTAGCATTGTGGAACCAGATGCTTGTTTGTGTTAGGGTAGCCCATAGGAACATAAAACAAGTTGGTAGAACCCAACTCTTCGGAAGATTCCCGACGTTTCGTCCGATAAGGGAGTTTCACCCTATAAGCGCATGTAAACTCACGAGGGAGAAACGGACGTCGGTGAAGCGGGTCACACCCCGGAGTGCAATCTTTGCCATCCAAAGACCACAACACACATATAATAACATGGTATGGCACCCTCTAGCTTGTGAAAGGTTCCGGACGCTCCGTAGCCCCCCTCCGGTGAAAACCTAGACCCGCAGGAGAAATACCGGACTTATACGGATACACGCGGTAACGGCGTCGAAAGGGGGTAGCATTGTGGAACCAGATGCTTGTTTGTGTTAGGGTAGCCCATAGGAACATAAAACAAGTTGGTAGAACCCAACTCTTCGGAAGATTCCCGACGTTTCGTCCGATAAGGGAGTTTCACCCTATAAGCGCATGTAAACTCACGAGGGAGAAACGAACGTCGGTGAAGCGGGTCACACCCCGGAGTGCAATCTTTGCCATCCAAAGACCACAACACACATATAATAACATGGTATGGCACCCTCTAGCTTGTGAAAGGTTCCGGACGCTCCGTAGCCCCCCTCCGGTGAAAACCTAGACCCGCAGGAGAAATACCGGACTTACACGGGTACACGCGGTAACGGCGTCGAAAGGGGGTAGCATTGTGGAACCAGATGCTTGTTTGTGTTAGGGTAGCCCATAGGAACATAAAACAAGTTGGTAGAACCCAACTCTTCGGAAGATTCCCGACGTTTCGTCCGATAAGGGAGTTTCACCCTATAAGCGCATGTAAACTCACGAGGGAGAAACGGACGTCGGTGAAGCGGGTCACACCCCGGAGTGCAATCTTTGCCATCCAAAGACCACAACACACATATAATAACATGGTATGGCACCCTCTATCTTGTGAAAGGTTCCGGACGCTCCGTAGCCCCCCTCCGGTGAAAACCTAGACCCGCAGGAGAAATACCGGACTTATACGGATACACGCGGTAACGGCGTCGAAAGGGGGTAGCATTGTGGAACCAGATGCTTGTTTGTGTTAGGGTAGCCCATAGGAACATAAAACAAGTTGGTAGAACCCAACTCTTCGGAAGATTCCCGACGTTTCGTCCGATAAGGGAGTTTCACCCTATAAGCGCATGTAAACTCACGAGGGAGAAACGGACGTCGGTGAAGCGGGTCACACCCCGGAGTGCAATGTTTGCCATCCAAAGACCACAACACACATATAATAACATGGTATGGCACCCTCTAGCTTGTGAAAGGTTCCGGACGCTCCGTAGCCCCCCTCCGGTGAAAACCTAGACCCGCAGGAGAAATACCGGACTTATACGGATACACGCGGTAACGGCGTCGAAAGGGGGTAGCATTGTGGAACCAGATGCTTGTTTGTGTTAGGGTAGCCCATAGGAACATAAAACAAGTTGGTAGAACCCAACTCTTCGGAAGATTCCCGACGTTTCGTCCGATAAGGGAGTTTCACCCTATAAGCGCATGTAAACTCACGAGGGAGAAACGTACGTCGGTGAAGCGGGTCACACCCCGGAGTGCAATCTTTGCCATCCAAAGACCACAACACACATATAATAACATGGTATGGCACCCTCTAGCTTGTGAAAGGTTCCGGACGCTCCGTAGCCCCCCTCCGGTGAAAACCTAGACCCGCAGGAGAAATACCGGACTTATACGGATACACGCGGTAACGGCGTCGAAAGGGGGTAGCATTGTGGAACCAGATGCTTGTTTGTGTTAGGGTAGCCCATAGGAACATAAAACAAGTTGGTAGAACCCAACTCTTCGGAAGATTCCCGACGTTTCGTCCGATAAGGGAGTTTCACCCTATAAGCGCATGTAAACTCACGAGGGAGAAACGGACGTCGGTGAAGCGGGTCACACCCCGGAGTGCAATCTTTGCCATCCAAAGACCACAACACACATATAATAACATGGTATGGCACCCTCTAGCTTGTGAAAGGTTCCGGACGCTCCGTAGCCCCCCTCCGGTGAAAACCTAGACCCGCAGGAGAAATACCGGACTTATACGGATACACGCGGTAACGGCGTCGAAAGGGGGTAGCATTGTGGAACCAGATGCTTGTTTGTGTTAGGGTAGCCCATAGGAACATAAAACAAGTTGGTAGAACCCAACTCTTCGGAAGATTCCCGACGTTTCGTCCGATAAGGGAGTTTCACCCTATAAGCGCATGTAAACTCACGAGGGAGAAACGGACGTCGGTGAAGCGGGTCACACCCCGGAGTGCAATGTTTGCCATCCAAAGACCACAACACACATATAATAACATGGTATGGCACCCTCTAGCTTGTGAAAGGTTCCGGACGCTCCGTAGCCCCCCTCCGGTGAAAACCTAGACCCGCAGGAGAAATACCGGACTTATACGGATACACGCGGTAACGGCGTCGAAAGGGGGTAGCATTGTGGAACCAGATGCTTGTTTGTGTTAGGGTAGCCCATAGGAACATAAAACAAGTTGGTAGAACCCAACTCTTCGGAAGATTCCCGACGTTTCGTCCGATAAGGGAGTTTCACCCTATAAGCGCATGTAAACTCACGAGGGAGAAACGTACGTCGGTGAAGCGGGTCACACCCCGGAGTGCAATCTTTGCCATCCAAAGACCACAACACACATATAATAACATGGTATGGCACCCTCTAGCTTGTGAAAGGTTCCGGACGCTCCGTAGCCCCCCTCCGGTGAAAACCTAGACCCGCAGGAGAAATACCGGACTTATACGGATACACGCGGTAACGGCGTCGAAAGGGGGGTAGCATTGTGGAACCAGATGCTTGTTTGTGTTAGGGTAGCCCATAGGAACATAAAACAAGTTGGTAGAACCCAACTCTTCGGAAGATTCCCGACGTTTCGTCCGATAAGGGAGTTTCACCCTATAAGCGCATGTAAACTCACGAGGGAGAAACGGACGTCGGTGAAGCGGGTCACACCCCGGAGTGCAATCTTTGCCATCCAAAGACCACAACACACATATAATAACATGGTATGGCACCCTCTAGCTTGTGAAAGGTTCCGGACGCTCCGTAGCCCCCCTCCGGTGAAAACCTAGACCCGCAGGAGAAATACCGGACTTATACGGATACACGCGGTAACGGCGTCGAAAGGGGGTAGCATTGTGGAACCAGATGCTTGTTTGTGTTAGGGTAGCCCATAGGAACATAAAACAAGTTGGTAGAACCCAACTCTTCGGAAGATTCCCGACGTTTCGTCCGATAAGGGAGTTTCACCCTATAAGCGCATGTAAACTCACGAGGGAGAAACGGACGTCGGTGAAGCGGGTCACACCCCGGAGTGCAATCTTTGCCATCCAAAGACCACAACACACATATAATAACATTGTATGGCACCCTCTAGCTTGTGAAAGGTTCCGGACGCTCCGTAGCCCCCCTCCGGTGAAAACCTAGACCCGCAGGAGAAATACCGGACTTATACGGATACACGCGGTAACGGCGTCGAAAGGGGGGTAGCATTGTGGAACCAGATGCTTGTTTGTGTTAGGGTAGCCCATAGGAACATAAAACAAGTTGGTAGAACCCAACTCTTCGGAAGATTCCCGACGTTTCGTCCGATAAGGGAGTTTCACCCTATAAGCGCATGTAAACTCACGAGGGAGAAACGGACGTCGGTGAAGCGGGTCACACCCCGGAGTGCAATCTTTGCCATCCAAAGACCACAACACACATATAATAACATGGTATGGCACCCTCTAGCTTGTGAAAGGTTCCGGACGCTCCGTAGCCCCCCTCCGGTGAAAACCTAGACCCGCAGGAGAAATACCGGACTTATACGGATACACGCGGTAACGACGTCGAAAGGGGGTAGCATTGTGGAACCAGATGCTTGTTTGTGTTAGGGTAGCCCATAGGAACATAAAACAAGTTGGTAGAACCCAACTCTTCGGAAGATTCCCGACGTTTCGTCCGATAAGGGAGTTTCACCCTATAAGCGCATGTAAACTCACGAGGGAGAAACGGACGTCGGTGAAGCGGGTCACACCCCGGAGTGCAATCTTTGCCATCCAAAGACCACAACACACATATAATAACATGGTATGGCACCCTCTAGCTTGTGAAAGGTTCCGGACGCTCCGTAGCCCCCCTCCGGTGAAAACCTAGACCCGCAGGAGAAATACCGGACTTATACGGATACACGCGATAACGGCGTCGAAAGGGGGTAGCATTGTGGAACCAGATGCTTGTTTGTGTTAGGGTAGCCCATAGGAACATAAAACAAGTTGGTAGAACCCAACTCTTCGGAAGATTCCCGACGTTTCGTCCGATAAGGGAGTTTCACCCTATAAGCGCATGTAAACTCACGAGGGAGAAACGGACGTCGGTGAAGCGGGTCACACCCCGGAGTGCAATCTTTGCCATCCAAAGACCACAACACACATATAATAACATGGTATGGCACCCTCTAGCTTGTGAAAGGTTCCGGACGCTCCGTAGCCCCCCTCCGGTGAAAACCTAGACCCGCAGGAGAAATACCGGACTTATACGGATACACGCGGTAACGGCGTCGAAAGGGGGGTAGCATTGTGGAACCAGATGCTTGTTTGTGTTAGGGTAGCCCATAGGAACATAAAACAAGTTGGTAGAACCCAACTCTTCGGAAGATTCCCGACGTTTCGTCCGATAAGGGAGTTTCACCCTATAAGCGCATGTAAACTCACGAGGGAGAAACGAACGTCGGTGAAGCGGGTCACACCCCGGAGTGCAATCTTTGCCATCCAAAGACCACAACACACATATAATAACATGGTATGGCACCCTCTAGCTTGTGAAAGGTTCCGGACGCTCCGTAGCCCCCCTCCGGTGAAAACCTAGACCCGCAGGAGAAATACCGGACTTACACGGTACACGCGGTAACGGCGTCGAAAGGGGGTAGCATTGTGGAACCAGATGCTTGTTTGTGTTAGGGTAGCCCATAGGAACATAAAACAAGTTGGTAGAACCCAACTCTTCGGAAGATTCCCGACGTTTCGTCCGATAAGGGAGTTTCACCCTATAAGCGCATGTAAACTCACGAGGGAGAAACGGACGTCGGTGAAGCGGGTCACACCCCGGAGTGCAATCTTTGCCATCCAAAGACCACAACACACATATAATAACATGGTATGGCACCCTCTATCTTGTGAAAGGTTCGGACGCTCCGTAGCCCCCCTCCGGTGAAAACCTAGACCCGCAGGAGAAATACCGGACTTATACGGATACACGCGATAACGGCGTCGAAAGGGGGTAGCATTGTGGAACCAGATGCTTGTTTGTGTTAGGGTAGCCCATAGGAACATAAAACAAGTTGGTAGAACCCAACTCTTCGGAAGATTCCCGACGTTTCGTCCGATAAGGGAGTTTCACCCTATAAGCGCATGTAAACTCACGAGGGAGAAACGGACGTCGGTGAAGCGGGTCACACCCCGGAGTGCAATCTTTGCCATCCAAAGACCACAACACACATATAATAACATGGTATGGCACCCTCTAGCTTGTGAAAGGTTCCGGACGCTCCGTAGCCCCCCTCCGGTGAAAACCTAGACCCGCAGGAGAAATACCGGACTTATACGGATACACGCGGTAACGGCGTCGAAAGGGGGTAGCATTGTGGAACCAGATGCTTGTTTGTGTTAGGGTAGCCCATAGGAACATAAAACAAGTTGGTAGAACCCAACTCTTCGGAAGATTCCCGACGTTTCGTCCGATAAGGGAGTTTCACCCTATAAGCGCATGTAAACTCACGAGGGAGAAACGGACGTCGGTGAAGCGGGTCACACCCCAGAGTGCAATCTTTGCCATCCAAAGACCACAACACACATATAATAACATGGTATGGCACCCTCTAGCTTGTGAAAGGTTCCGGACGCTCCGTAGCCCCCCTCCGGTGAAAACCTAGACCCGCAGGAGAAATACCGGACTTATACGGATACACGCGGTAACGGCGTCGAAAGGGGGTAGCATTGTGGAACCAGATGCTTGTTTGTGTTAGGGTAGCCCATAGGAACATAAAACAAGTTGGTAGAACCCAACTCTTCGGAAGATTCCCGACGTTTCGTCCGATAAGGGAGTTTCACCCTATAAGCGCATGTAAACTCACGAGGGAGAAACGGACGTCGGTGAAGCGGGTCACACCCCGGAGTGCAATCTTTGCCATCCAAAGACCACAACACACATATAATAACATGGTATGGCACCCTCTAGCTTGTGAAAGGTTCCGGACGCTCCGTAGCCCCCCTCCGGTGAAAACCTAGACCCGCAGGAGAAATACCGGACTTATACGGATACACGCGGTAACGGCGTCGAAAGGGGGTAGCATTGTGGAACCAGATGCTTGTTTGTGTTAGGGTAGCCCATAGGAACATAAAACAAGTTGGTAGAACCCAACTCTTCGGAAGATTCCCGACGTTTCGTCCGATAAGGGAGTTTCACCCTATAAGCGCATGTAAACTCACGAGGGAGAAACGGACGTCGGTGAAGCGGGTCACACCCCGGAGTGCAATCTTTGCCATCCAAAGACCACAACACACATATAATAACATGGTATGGCACCCTCTAGCTTGTGAAAGGTTCCGGACGCTCCGTAGCCCCCCTCCGGTGAAAACCTAGACCCGCTGGAGAAATACCGGACTTATACGGATACACGCGGTAACGGCGTCGAAAGGGGGTAGCATTGTGGAACCAGCTGCTTGTTTGTGTTAGGGTATCCCATAGGAACATAAAACAAGTTGGTAGAACCCAACTCTTCGGAAGATTCCCGACGTTTCGTCCGATAAGGGACTTTCACCCTATAAGCGCATGTAAACTCACGAGGGAGAAACGGACGCCGGTGAAGCGGGTCACACCCCGGAGTGCAATCTTTGCCATCCAAAGACCACAACACACCTATACTAACATGTTATGCCACCCTCTAGCTTGTGTGGGGACCCGGACGCTCCGTAGCCCCCCTCCGGTGAAAACCTAGACCCGCTGGAGAAATACCGGACTTATACGGATACACGCGGTAACAGCGTCGAAAGGGGGTAGCATTGTGGAACCAGCTGCTTGGTTGTGTTAGGGTATCCCATAGGAACATAAAACAAGTTGGTAGAACCCAACTCTTCGGAAGATTCCCGACGTTTCGTCCGATAAGGGACTTTCACCCTATAAGCGCATGTAAACTCACGAGGGAGAAACGGACGCCGGTGAAGCGGGTCACACCCCGGAGTGCAATCTTTGCCATCCAAAGACCACAACACACCTATACTAACATGTTATGCCACCCTCTAGCTTGTGAAAGGTTCCGGACGCTCCGTAGCCCCCCTCCGGTGAAAAACCTAGACCCGAAGGAGAAATACCGGACTTATACGGATACACGCGGTAACGGCGTCGAAAGGGGGTAGCATTGTGGAACCAGCTGCTTGGTTGTGTTAGGGTATCCCATAGGAACATAAAACAAGTTGGTAGAACCCAACTCTTCGGAAGATTCCCGACGTTTCGTCCGATAAGGGAGTTTCACCCTATAAGCGCATGTAAACTCACGAGGGAGAAACAGACGCCGGTGAAGCGGGTCACACCCCGGAGTGCAATCTTTGCCATCCAAAGACCACAACACACATATAATAACATGTTATGGCACCCTCTAGCTTGTGAAAGGTTCCGGACGCTCCGTAGCCCCCCTCCGGTGAAAACCTAGACCCGTAGGAGAAATACCAGACTTATACGGATACACGCGGTAACAGCGTCGAAAGGGGGTAGCATTGTGGAACCAGCTGCTTGTTTGTGTTAGGGTATCCCATAGGAACATAAAACAAGTTTGTAGAACCCAACTCTTCGGAAGATTCCCGACGTTTCGTCCGATAAGGGAGTTTCACCCTATAAGCGCATGTAAACTCACGAGGGAGAAACGGACGCCGGTGAAGCGGGTCACACCCCGGAGTGCAATCTTTGCCATCCAAAGACCACAACACACATATAATAACATGGTATGGCACCCTCTAGCTTGTGAAAGGTTCCGGACGCTCCGTAGCCCCCCTCCGGTGAAAACCTAGACCCGCAGGAGAAATATCGGACTTATACGGATACACACGGTAACGGCGTCGAAAGGGGGTAGCATTGTGTAACCAGCTGCTTGTTTGTGTTAGGGTAGCCCATAGGAACATAAAACAAGTTGGTAGAACCCAACTCTTCGGAATATTCCCGACGTTTCGTCCGATAAGGGACTTTCACCCTATAAGCGCATGTAAACTCACGAGAGAGAAACGGACGCCGGTGAAGCGGGTCACACCCCGGAGTGCAATCTTTGCCATCCAAAGACCACAACACACCTATACTAACATGTTATGCCACCCTCTAGCTTGTGTGGGGACCCGGACGCTCCGTAGCCCCCCTCCGGTGAAAACCTAGACCCGCTGGAGAAATACCGGACTTATACGGATACACGCGGTAACGGCGTCGAAAGGGGGTAGCATTGTGGAACCAGCTGCTTGGTTGTGTTAGGGTATCCCATAGGAACATAAAACAAGTTGGTAGAACCCAACTCTTCGGAAGATTCCCGACGTTTCGTCCGATAAGGGACTTTCACCCTATAAGCGCATGTAAACTCACGAGGGAGAAACGGACGCCGGTGAAGCGGGTCACACCCCGGAGTGCAATCTTTGCCATCCAAAGACCACAACACACCTATACTAACATGTTATGCCACCCTCTAGCTTGTGAAAGGTTCCGGACGCTCCGTAGCCCCCCTCCGGTGAAAACCTAGACCCGCAGGAGAAATACCAGACTTATACGGATACACGCGGTAACAGCGTCGAAAGGGGGTAGCATTGTGGAACCAGCTGCTTGGTTGTGTTAGGGTAGCCCATAGGAACATAAAACAAGTTGGTAGAACCCAACTCTTCGGAAGATTCCCGACGTTTCGTCCGATAAGGGAGTTTCACCCTATAAGCGCATGTAAACTCACGAGGGAGAAACGGACGCCGGTGAAGCGGGTCACACCCCGGAGTGCAATCTTTGCCATCCAAAGACCACAACACACCTATACTAACATGTTATGGCACCCTCTAGCTTGTGAAAGGTTCCGGACGCTCCGTAGCCCCCCTCCGGTGAAAACCTAGACCCGCAGGAGAAATACCAGACTTATACGGATACACGCGGTAACAGCGTCGAAAGGGGGTAGCATTGTGGAACCAGATGCCTGGTTGTGTTAGGGTAGCCCATAGGAACATAAAACAAGTTGGTATAACCCAACTCTTCGGAAGATTCCCGACGTTTCGTCCGATAAGGGAGTTTCACCCTATAAGCGCATTTAAACTCACGAGGGAGAAACGGACGCCGGTGAAGCGGGTCACACCCCGGAGTGCAATCTTTGCCATCCAAAGACCACAACACACATATAATAACATGGTATGGCACCCTCTAGCTTGTGAAAGGTTCCGGACGCTCCGTAGCCCCCCTCCGGTGAAAACCTAGACCCGCAGGAGAAATACCGGACTTATACGGATACACGCGGTAACGGCGTCGAAAGGGGGTAGCATTGTGTAACCAGCTGCTTGTTTGTGTTAGGGTAGCCCATAGGAACATAAAACAAGTTGGTAGAACCCAACTCTTCGGAAGATTCCCGACGTTTCGTCCGATAAGGGAGTTTCACCCTATAAGCGCATGTAAACTCACGAGGGAGAAACGGACGCCGGTGAAGCGGGTCACACCCCGGAGTGCAATCTTTGCCATCCAAAGACCACAACACACATATAATAACATGGTATGGCACCCTCTAGCTTGTGAAAGGTTCCAGACGCTCCGTAGCCCCCCTCCGGTGAAAACCTAGACCCGCAGGAGAAATACCAGACTTATACGGATACACGCGGTAACAGCGTCGAAAGGGGGTAGCATTGTGGAACCAGCTGCTTGGTTGTGTTAGGGTAGCCCATAGGAACATAAAACAAGTTGGTAGAACCCAACTCTTCGGAAGATTCCCGACGTTTCGTCCGATAAGGGAGTTTCACCCTATAAGCGCATGTAAACTCACGAGGGAGAAACGGACGCCGGTGAAGCGGGTCACACCCCGGAGTGCAATCTTTGCCATCCAAAGACCACAACACACCTATACTAACATGTTATGGCACCCTCTAGCTTGTGAAAGGTTCCGGACGCTCCGTAGCCCCCCTCCGGTGAAAACCTAGACCCGCAGGAGAAATACCAGACTTATACGGATACACGCGGTAACAGCGTCGAAAGGGGGTAGCATTGTGGAACCAGATGCCTGGTTGTGTTAGGGTAGCCCATAGGAACATAAAACAAGTTGGTATAACCCAACTCTTCGGAAGATTCCCGACGTTTCGTCCGATAAGGGAGTTTCACCCTATAAGCGCATTTAAACTCACGAGGGAGAAACGGACGCCGGTGAAGCGGGTCACACCCCGGAGTGCAATCTTTGCCATCCAAAGACCACAACACACATATAATAACATGGTATGGCACCCTCTAGCTTGTGAAAGGTTCCGGACGCTCCGTAGCCCCCCTCCGGTGAAAACCTAGACCCGCAGGAGAAATACCGGACTTATACGGATACACGCGGTAACGGCGTCGAAAGGGGGTAGCATTGTGTAACCAGCTGCTTGTTTGTGTTAGGGTAGCCCATAGGAACATAAAACAAGTTGGTAGAACCCAACTCTTCGGAAGATTCCCGACGTTTCGTCCGATAAGGGAGTTTCACCCTATAAGCGCATGTAAACTCACGAGGGAGAAACGGACGCCGGTGAAGCGGGTCACACCCCGGAGTGCAATCTTTGCCATCCAAAGACCACAACACACATATAATAACATGTTATGGCACCCTCTATCTTGTGAAAGGTTCCGGACGCTCCGTAGCCCCCCTCCGGTGAAAACCTAGACCCGTAGGAGAAATACCGGACTTATACGGATACACGCGGTAACGGCGTCGAAAGGGGGTAGCATTGTGGAACCAGCTGCTTGGTTGTGTTAGGGTATCCCATAGGAACATAAAACAAGTTGGTAGAACCCAACTCTTCGGAAGATTCCCGACGTTTCGTCCGATAAGGGACTTTCACCCTATAAGCGCATGTAAACTCACGAGGGAGAAACGGACGCCGGTGAAGCGGGTCACACCCCGGAGTGCAATCTTTGCCATCCAAAGACCACAACACACATATAATAACATGTTATGGCACCCTCTAGCTTGTGAAAGGTTCCGGACGCTCCGTAGCCCCCCTCCGGTGAAAACCTAGACCCGCAGGAGAAATACCGGACTTATACGGATACACGCGGTAACGGCGTCGAAAGGGGGTAGCATTGTGGAACCAGCTGCTTGTTTGTGTTATGGTAGCCCATAGGAACATAAAACAAGTTGGTAGAACCCAACTCTTCGGAAGATTCCCGACGTTTCGTCCGATAAGGGAGTTTCACCCTATAAGCGCATGTAAACTCACGAGGGAGAAACGGACGCCGGTGAAGCGGGTCACACCCCGGAGTACAATCTTTGCCATCCAAAGACCACAACACACCTATACTAACATTTTATGCCACCCTCTAGCTTGTGTGGGGACCCGGACGCTCCGTAGCCCCTCTCCTGTGAAAACCTAGACCCGCTGGAGAAATACCGGACTTATACGGATACACGCGGTAACGGCGTCGAAAGGGGGTAGCATTGTGGAACCAGCTGCTTGGTTGTGTTAGGGTATCCCATAGGAACATAAAACAAGTTGGTAGAACCCAACTCTTCGGAAGATTCCCGACGTTTCGTCCGATAAGGGAGTTTCACCCTATAAGCGCATGTAAACTCACGAGGGAGAAACGGACGCCGGTGAAGCGGGTCACACCCCGGAGTGCAATCTTTGCCATCCAAAGACCACAACACACCTATACTAACATGTTATGGCACCCTCTAGCTTGTGAAAGGTTCCGGACGCTCCGTAGCCCCCCTCCGGTGAAAACCTAGACCCGCAGGAGAAATACCAGACTTATACGGATACACGCGGTAACAGCGTCGAAAGGGGGTAGCATTGTGGAACCAGATGCTTGGTTGTGTTAGGGTAGCCCATAGGAACATAAAACAAGTTGGTAGAACCCAACTCTTCGGAAGATTCCCGACGTTTCGTCCGATAAGGGAGTTTCACCCTATAAGCGCATGTAAACTCACGAGGGAGAAACGGACGCCGGTGAAGCGGGTCACACCCCGGAGTGCAATCTTTGCCATCCAAAGACCACAACACACATATAATAACATGGTATGGCACCCTCTAGCTTGTGAAAGGTTCCAGACGCTCCGTAGCCCCCCTCCGGTGAAAACCTAGACCCGCAGGAGAAATACCAGACTTATACGGATACACGCGGTAACAGCGTCGAAAGGGGGTAGCATTGTGGAACCAGCTGCTTGGTTGTGTTAGGGTAGCCCATAGGAACATAAAACAAGTTGGTAGAACCCAACTCTTCGGAAGATTCCCGACGTTTCGTCCGATAAGGGAGTTTCACCCTATAAGCGCATGTAAACTCACGAGGGAGAAACGGACGCCGGTGAAGCGGGTCACACCCCGGAGTGCAATCTTTGCCATCCAAAGACCACAACACACCTATACTAACATGTTATGGCACCCTCTAGCTTGTGAAAGGTTCCGGACGCTCCGTAGCCCCCCTCCGGTGAAAACCTAGACCCGCAGGAGAAATACCAGACTTATACGGATACACGCGGTAACAGCGTCGAAAGGGGGTAGCATTGTGGAACCAGATGCTTGGTTGTGTTAGGGTAGCCCATAGGAACATAAAACAAGTTGGTATAACCCAACTCTTCGGAAGATTCCCGACGTTTCGTCCGATAAGGGAGTTTCACCCTATAAGCGCATTTAAACTCACGAGGGAGAAACGGACGCCGGTGAAGCGGGTCACACCCCGGAGTGCAATCTTTGCCATCCAAAGACCACAACACACATATAATAACATGTTATGGCACCCTCTAGCTTGTGAAAGGTTCCGGACGCTCCGTAGCCCCCCTCCGGTGAAAACCTAGACCCGCAGGAGAAATACCGGACTTATACGGATACACGCGGTAACGGCGTCGAAAGGGGGTAGAATTGTGTAACCAGCTGCTTGTTTGTGTTAGGGTAGCCCATAGGAACATAAAACAAGTTGGTAGAACCCAACTCTTCGGAAGATTCCCGACGTTTCGTCCGATAAGGGAGTTTCACCCTATAAGCGCATGTAAACTCACGAGGGAGAAACGGACGCCGGTGAAGCGGGTCACACCCCGGAGTGCAATCTTTGCCATCCAAAGACCACAACACACATATAATAACATGGTATGGCACCCTCTATCTTGTGAAAGGTTCCGGACGCTCCGTAGCCCCCCTCCGGTGAAAACCTAGACCCGCAGGAGAAATACCGGACTTATACGGATACACGCGGTAACGGCGTCGAAAGGGGGTAGCATTGTGGAACCAGCTGCTTGGTTGTGTTAGGGTATCCCATAGGAACATAAAACAAGTTGGTAGAACCCAACTCTTCGGAAGATTCCCGACGTTTCGTCCGATAAGGGAGTTTCACCCTATAAGCGCATTTAAACTCACGAGGGAGAAACGGACGCCGGTGAAGCGGGTCACACCCCGGAGTGCAATCTTTGCCATCCAAAGACCACAACACACATATAATAACATGTTATGGCACCCTCTAGCTTGTGAAAGGTTCCGGACGCTCCGTAGCCCCCCTCCGGTGAAAACCTAGACCCGCAGGAGAAATACCGGACTTATACGGATACACGCGGTAACGGCGTCGAAAGGGGGTAGAATTGTGTAACCAGCTGCTTGTTTGTGTTAGGGTAGCCCATAGGAACATAAAACAAGTTGGTAGAACCCAACTCTTCGGAAGATTCCCGACGTTTCGTCCGATAAGGGAGTTTCACCCTATAAGCGCATGTAAACTCACGAGGGAGAAACGGACGCCGGTGAAGCGGGTCACACCCCGGAGTGCAATCTTTGCCATCCAAAGACCACAACACACATATAATAACATGGTATGGCACCCTCTATCTTGTGAAAGGTTCCGGACGCTCCGTAGCCCCCCTCCGGTGAAAACCTAGACCCGCAGGAGAAATACCGGACTTATACGGATACACGCGGTAACGGCGTCGAAAGGGGGTAGCATTGTGGAACCAGCTGCTTGGTTGTGTTAGGGTATCCCATAGGAACATAAAACAAGTTGGTAGAACCCAACTCTTCGGAAGATTCCCGACGTTTCGTCCGATAAGGGACTTTCACCCTATAAGCGCATGTAAACTCACGAGGGAGAAACGGACGCCGGTGAAGCGGGTCACACCCCGGAGTGCAATCTTTGCCATCCAAAGACCACAACACACATATAATAACATGTTATGGCACCCTCTAGCTTGTGAAAGGTTCCGGACGCTCCGTAGCCCCCCTCCGGTGAAAACCTAGACCCGCTGGAGAAATACCGGACTTATACGGATACACGCGGTAACGGCGTCGAAAGGGGGTAGCATTGTGGAACCAGCTGCTTGGTTGTGTTAGGGTATCCCATAGGAACATAAAACAAGTTGGTAGAACCCAACTCTTCGGAAGATTCCCGACGTTTCGTCCGATAAGGGACTTTCACCCTATAAGCGCATGTAAACTCACGAGGGAGAAACGGACGCCGGTGAAGCGGGTCACACCCCGGAGTGCAATCTTTGCCATCCAAAGACCACAACACACCTATACTAACATGTTATGCCACCCTCTAGCTTGTGAAAGGTTCCGGACGCTCCGTAGCCCCCCTCCGGTGAAAACCTAGACCCGCAGGAGAAATACCAGACTTATACGGATACACGCGGTAACAGCGTCGAAAGGGGGTAGCATTGTGGAACCAGCTGCTTGGTTGTGTTAGGGTAGCCCATAGGAACATAAAACAAGTTGGTAGAACCCAACTCTTCAGAAGATTCCCGACGTTTCGTCCGATAAGGGAGTTTCACCCTATAAGCGCATGTAAACTCACGAGGGAGAAACGGACGCCGGTGAAGCGGGTCACACCCCGGAGTGCAATCTTTGCCATCCAAAGACCACAACACACCTATACTAACATGTTATGGCACCCTCTAGCTTGTGAAAGGTTCCGGACGCTCCGTAGCCCCCCTCCGGTGAAAACCTAGACCCGCAGGAGAAATACCAGACTTATACGGATACACGCGGTAACAGCGTCGAAAGGGGGTAGCATTGTGGAACCAGATGCTTGGTTGTGTTAGGGTAGCCCATAGGAACATAAAACAAGTTGGTAGAACCCAACTCTTCGGAAGATTCCCGACGTTTCGTCCGATAAGGGAGTTTCACCCTATAAGCGCATGTAAACTCACGAGGGAGAAACGGACGCCGGTGAAGCGGGTCACACCCCGGAGTGCAATCTTTGCCATCCAAAGACCACAACACACATATAATAACATGGTATGGCACCCTCTAGCTTGTGAAAGGTTCCGGACGCTCCGTAGCCCCCCTCCGGTGAAAACCTAGACCCGCAGGAGAAATACCGGACTTATACGGATACACGCGGTAACGGCGTCGAAAGGGGGTAGCATTGTGTAACCAGCTGCTTGTTTGTGTTAGGGTAGCCCATAGGAACATAAAACAAGTTTGTAGAACCCAACTCTTCGGAAGATTCCCGACGTTTCGTCCGATAAGGGAGTTTCACCCTATAAGCGCAAGTAAACTCACGAGGGAGAAACGGACGCCGGTGAAGCGGGTCACACCCCGGAGTGCAATCTTTGCCATCCAAAGACCACAAAACACATATAATAACATGTTATGGCACCCTCTATCTTGTGAAAGGTTCCGGACGCTCCGTAGCCCCCCTCCGGTGAAAACCTAGACCCGCAGGAGAAATACCGGACTTATACGGATACACGCGGTAACGGCGTCGAAAGGGGGTAGCATTGTGGAACCAGCTGCTTGGTTGTGTTAGGGTATCCCATAGGAACATAAAACAAGTTGGTAGAACCCAACTCTTCGGAAGATTCCCGACGTTTCGTCCGATAAGGGACTTTCACCCTATAAGCGCATGTAAACTCACGAGGGAGAAACGGACGCCGGTGAAGCGGGTCACACCCCGGAGTGCAATCTTTGACATCCAAAGACCACAACACACATATAATAACATGTTATGGCACCCTCTAGCTTGTGAAAGGTTCCGGACGCTCCGTAGCCCCCCTCCGGTGAAAACCTAGACCCGCAGGAGAAATACCGGACTTATACGGATACACGCGGTAACGGCGTCGAAAGGGGTAGCATTGTGGAACCAGCTGCTTGTTTGTGTTATGGTAGCCCATAGGAACATAAAACAAGTTGGTAGAACCCAACTCTTCGGAAGATTCCCGACGTTTCGTCCGATAAGGGAGTTTCACCCTATAAGCGCATGTAAACTCACGAGGGAGAAACGGACGCCGGTGAAGCGGGTCACACCCCGGAGTGCAATCTTTGCCATCCAAAGACCACAACACACCTATACTAACATGTTATGCCACCCTCTAGCTTGTGTGGGGACCCGGACGCTCCGTAGCCCCTCTCCTGTGAAAACCTAGACCCGCTGGAGAAATACCGGACTTATACGGATACACGCGGTAACGGCGTCGAAAGGGGGTAGCATTGTGGAACCAGCTGCTTGGTTGTGTTAGGGTATCCCATAGGAACATAAAACAAGTTGGTAGAACCCAACTCTTCGGAAGATTCCCGACGTTTCGTCCGATAAGGGACTTTCACCCTATAAGCGCATGTAAACTCACGAGGGAGAAACGGACGCCGGTGAAGCGGGTCACACCCCGGAGTGCAATCTTTGCCATCCAAAGACCACAACACACCTATACTAACATGTTATGCCACCCTCTAGCTTTTGTGGGGACCCGGACGCTCCGTAGCCCCCCTCCGGTGAAAACCTAGACCCGCAGGAGAAATACCAGACTTATACGGATACACGCGGTAACAGCGTCGAAAGGGGGTAGCATTGTGGAACCAGCTGCTTGGTTGTGTTAGGGTAGCCCATAGGAACATAAAACAAGTTGGTAGAACCCAACTCTTCGGAAGATTCCCGACGTTTCGTCCGATAAGGGAGTTTCACCCTATAAGCGCATGTAAACTCACGAGGGAGAAACGGACGCCGGTGAAGCGGGTCACACCCCGGAGTGCAATCTTTGCCATCCAAAGACCACAACACACCTATACTAACATGTTATAGCACCCTCTAGCTTGTGAAAGGTTCCGGACGCTCCGTAGCCCCCCTCCGGTGAAAACCTAGACCCGCAGGAGAAATACCAGACTTATACGGATACACGCGGTAACAGCGTTGAAAGGGGGTAGCATTGTGGAACCAGATGCTTGGTTGTGTTAGGGTAGCCCATAGGAACATAAAACAAGTTGGTAGAACCCAACTCTTCGGAAGATTCCCGACGTTTCGTCCGATAAGGGAGTTTCACCCTATAAGCGCATGTAAACTCACGAGGGAGAAACGGACGCCGGTGAAGCGGGTCACACCCCGGAGTGCAATCTTTGCCATCCAAAGACCACAACACACATATAATAACATGGTATGGCACCCTCTAGCTTGTGAAAGGTTCCGGACGCTCCGTAGCCCCCCTCCGGTGAAAACCTAGACCCGCAGGAGAAATACCGGACTTATACGGATACACGCGGTAACGGCGTCGAAAGGGGGTAGCATTGTGTAACCAGCTGCTTGTTTGTGTTAGGGTAGCCCATAGGAACATAAAACAAGTTGGTAGAACCCAACTCTTCGGAAGATTCCCGACGTTTCGTCCGATAAGGGAGTTTCACCCTATAAGCGCATGTAAACTCACGAGGGAGAAACGGACGCCGGTGAAGCGGGTCACACCCCGGAGTGCAATCTTTGCCATCCAAAGACCACAACACACATATAATAACATGGTATGGCACCCTCTAGCTTGTGAAAGGTTCCGGACGCTCCGTAGCCCCCCTCCGGTGAAAACCTAGACCCGCAGGAGAAATACCGGACTTATACGGATACACGCGGTAACGGCGTCGAAAGGGGGTAGCATTGTGTAACCAGCTGCTTGTTTGTGTTAGGGTAGCCCATAGGAACATAAAACAAGTTGGTAGAACCCAACTCTTCGGAAGATTCCCGACGTTTCGTCCGATAAGGGAGTTTCACCCTATAAGCGCATGTAAACTCACGAGGGAGAAACGGACGCCGGTGAAGCGGGTCACACCCCGGAGTGCAATCTTTGCCATCCAAAGACCACAACACACATATAATAACATGTTATGGCACCCTCTATCTTGTGAAAGGTTCCGGACGCTCCGTAGCCCCCCTCCGGTGAAAACCTAGACCCGCAGGAGAAATACCGGACTTATACGGATACACGCGGTAACGGCGTCGAAAGGGGGTAGCATTGTGGAACCAGCTGCTTGGTTGTGTTAGGGTATCCCATAGGAACATAAAACAAGTTGGTAGAACCCAACTCTTCGGAAGATTCCCGACGTTTCGTCCGATAAGGGACTTTCACCCTATAAGCGCATGTAAACTCACGAGGGAGAAACGGACGCCGGTGAAGCGGGTCACACCCCGGAGTGCAATCTTTGCCATCCAAAGACCACAACACACATATAATAACATGTTATGGCACCCTCTAGCTTGTGAAAGGTTCCGGACGCTCCGTAGCCCCCCTCCGGTGAAAACCTAGACCCGCAGGAGAAATACCGGACTTATACGGATACACGCGGTAACGGCGTCGAAAGGGGGTAGCATTGTGGAACCAGCTGCTTGTTTGTGTTATGGTAGCCCATAGGAACATAAAACAAGTTGGTAGAACCCAACTCTTCGGAAGATTCCCGACGTTTCGTCCGATAAGGGAGTTTCACCCTATAAGCGCATGTAAACTCACGAGGGAGAAACGGACGCCGGTGAAGCGGGTCACACCCCGGAGTGCAATCTTTGCCATCCAAAGACCACAACACACCTATACTAACATGTTATGCCACCCTCTAGCTTGTGTGGGGACCCGGACGCTCCGTAGCCCCTCTCCTGTGAAAACCTAGACCCGCTGGAGAAATACCGGACTTATACGGATACACGCGGTAACGGCGTCGAAAGGGGGTAGCATTGTGGAACCAGCTGCTTGGTTGTGTTAGGGTATCCCATAGGAACATAAAACAAGTTGGTAGAACCCAACTCTTCGGAAGATTCCCGACGTTTCGTCCGATAAGGGACTTTCACCCTATAAGCGCATGTAAACTCACGAGGGAGAAACGGACGCCGGTGAAGCGGGTCACACCCCGGAGTGCAATCTTTGCCATCCAAAGACCACAACACACCTATACTAACATGTTATGCCACCCTCTAGCTTGTGTGGGGACCCGGACGCTCCGTAGCCCCCCTCCGGTGAAAACCTAGACCCGCAGGAGAAATACCAGACTTATACGGATACACGCGGTAACAGCGTCGAAAGGGGGTAGCATTGTGGAACCAGCTGCTTGGTTGTGTTAGGGTAGCCCATAGGAACATAAAACAAGTTGGTAGAACCCAACTCTTCGGAATATTCCCGACGTTTCGTCCGATAAGGGAGTTTCACCCTATAAGCGCATGTAAACTCACGAGGGAGAAACGGACGCCGGTGAAGCGGGTCACACCCCGGAGTGCAATCTTTGCCATCCAAAGACCACAACACACCTATACTAACATGTTATGGCACCCTCTAGCTTGTGAAAGGTTCCGGACGCTCCGTAGCCCCCCTCCGGTGAAAACCTAGACCCGCAGGAGAAATACCAGACTTATACGGATACACGCGGTAACAGCGTCGAAAGGGGGTAGCATTGTGGAACCAGCTGCTTGGTTGTGTTAGGGTAGCCCATAGGAACATAAAACAAGTTGGTAGAACCCAACTCTTCGGAAGATTCCCGACGTTTCGTCCGATAAGGGAGTTTCACCCTATAAGCGCATGTAAACTCACGAGGGAGAAACGGACGCCGGTGAAGCGGGTCACACCCCGGAGTGCAATCTTTGCCATCCAAAGACCACAACACACCTATAATAACATGGTATGGCACCCTCTAGCTTGTGAAAGGTTCCGGACGCTCCGTAGCCCCCCTCCGGTGAAAACCTAGACCCGCAGGAGAAATACCGGACTTATACGGATACACGCGGTAACGGCGTCGAAAGGGGGTAGCATTGTGTAACCAGCTGCTTGTTTGTGTTAGGGTAGCCCATAGGAACATAAAACAAGTTGGTAGAACCCAACTCTTCGGAAGATTCCCGACGTTTCGTCCGATAAGGGAGTTTCACCCTATAAGCGCATGTAAACTCACGAGGGAGAAACGGACGCCGGTGAAGCGGGTCACACCCCGGAGTGCAATCTTTGCCATCCAAAGACCACAACACACATATAATAACATGGTATGGCACCCTCTAGCTTGTGAAAGGTTCCGGACGCTCCGTAGCCCCCCTCCGGTGAAAACCTAGACCCGCAGGAGAAATACCGGACTTATACGGATACACGCGGTAACGGCGTCGAAAGGGGGTAGCATTGTGTAACCAGCTGCTTGTTTGTGTTAGGGTAGCCCATAGGAACATAAAACAAGTTGGTAGAACCCAACTCTTCGGAAGATTCCCGACGTTTCGTCCGATAAGGGAGTTTCACCCTATAAGCGCATGTAAACTCACGAGGGAGAAACGGACGCCGGTGAAGCGGGTCACACCCCGGAGTGCAATCTTTGCCATCCAAAGACCACAACACACATATAATAACATGTTATGGCACCCTCTAGCTTGTGAAAGGTTCCGGACGCTCCGTAGCCCCCCTCCGGTGAAAACCTAGACCCGCAGGAGAAATACCGGACTTATACGGATACACGCGGTAACGGCGTCGAAAGGGGGTAGCATTGTGGAACCAGATGCTTGGTTGTGTTAGGGTATCCCATAGGAACATAAAACAAGTTGGTAGAACCCAACTCTTCGGAAGATTCCCGACGTTTCGTCCGATAAGGGAGTTTCACCCTATAAGCGCATGTAAACTCACGAGGGAGAAACGGACGCCGGTGAAGCGGGTCACACCCCGGAGTGCAATCTTTGCCATCCAAAGACCACAACACACATATAATAACATGTTATGGCACCCTCTAGCTTGTGAAAGGTTCCGGACGCTCCGTAGCCCCCCTCCGGTGAAAACCTAGACCCGCAGGAGAAATACCGGACTTATACGGATACACGCGGTAACGGCGTCGAAAGGGGGTAGCATTGTGGAACGAGCTGCTTGTTTGTGTTATGTTAGCCCATAGGAACATAAAACAAGTTGGTAGAACCCAACTCTTCGGAAGATTCCCGACGTTTCGTCCGATAAGGGACTTTCACCCTATAAGCGCATGTAAACTCACGAGGGAGAAACGGACGCCGGTGAAGCGGGTCACACCCCGGAGTGCAATCTTTGCCATCCAAAGACCACAACACACCTATACTAACATGTTATGCCACCCTCTAGCTTGTGTGGGGACCCGGACGCTCCGTAGCCCCTCTCCTGTGAAAACCTAGACCCGCTGGAGAAATACCGGACTTATACGGATACACGCGGTAACGGCGTCGAAAGGGGGTAGCATTGTGGAACCAGCTGCTTGGTTGTGTTAGGGTATCCCATAGGAACATAAAACAAGTTGGTAGAACCCAACTCTTCGGAAGATTCCCGACGTTTCGTCCGATAAGGGAGTTTCACCCTATAAGCGCATGTAAACTCACGAGGGAGAAACGGACGCCGGTGAAGCGGGTCACACCCCGGAGTGCAATCCTTGCCATCCAAAGACCACACCACACCTATACTAACATGTTATGCCACCCTCTAGCTTGTGTGGGGACCCGGACGCTCCGTAGCCCCCCTCCGGTGAAAACCTAGACCCGCAGGAGAAATACCAGACTTATACGGATACACGCGGTAACAGCGTCGAAAGGGGGTAGCATTGTGGAACCAGCTGCTTGGTTGTGTTAGGGTATCCCATAGGAACATAAAACAAGTTGGTAGAACCCAACTCTTCGGAAGATTCCCGACGTTTCGTCCGATAAGGGAGTTTCACCCTATAAGCGCATGTAAACTCACGAGGGAGAAACGGACGCCGGTGAAGCGGGTCACACCCCGGAGTGCAATCTTTGCCATCCAAAGACCACAACACACCTATACTAAAATGTTATGCCACCCTCTAGCTTGTGAAAGGTTCCGGACGCTCCGTAGCCCCCCTCCGGTGAAAACCTAGACCCGCAGGAGAAATACCAGACTTATACGGATACACGCGGTAACAGCGTCGAAAGGGGGTAGCATTGTGGAACCAGCTGCTTGGTTGTGTTAGGGTAGCCCATAGGAACATAAAACAAGTTGGTAGAACCCAACTCTTCGGAAGATTCCCGACGTTTCGTCCGATAAGGGAGTTTCACCCTATAAGCGCATGTAAACTCACGAGGGAGAAACGGACGCCGGTGAAGCGGGTCACACCCCGGAGTGCAATCTTTGCCATCCAAAGACCACAACACACCTATACTAACATGTTATGGCACCCTCTAGCTTGTGAAAGGTTCCGGACGCTCCGTAGCCCCCCTCCGGTGAAAACCTAGACCCGCAGGAGAAATACCGGACTTATACGGATACACGCGGTAACGGCGTCGAAAGGGGGTAGCATTGTGTAACCAGCTGCTTGTTTGTGTTAGGGTAGCCCATAGGAACATAAAACAAGTTGGTAGAACCCAACTCTTCGGAAGATTCCCGACGTTTCGTCCGATAAGGGAGTTTCACCCTATAAGCGCATGTAAACTCACGAGGGAGAAACGGACGCCGGTGAAGCGGGTCACACCCCGGAGTGCAATCTTTGCCATCCAAAGACCACAACACACATATAATAACATGTTATGGCACCCTCTATCTTGTGAAAGGTTCCGGACGCTCCGTAGCCCCCCTCCGGTGAAAACCTAGACCCGGAGGAGAAATACCGGACTTATACGGATACACGCGGTAACGGCGTCGAAAGGGGGTAGCATTGTGGAACCAGCTGCTTGGTTGTGTTAGGGTATCCCATAGGAACATAAAACAAGTTGGTAGAACCCAACTCTTCGGAAGATTCCCGACGTTTCGTCCGATAAGGGACTTTCACCCTATAAGCGCATGTAAACTCACGAGGGAGAAACGGACGCCGGTGAAGCGGGTCACACCCCGGAGTGCAATCTTTGCCATCCAAAGACCACAACACACATATAATAACATGTTATGGCACCCTCTAGCTTGTGAAAGGTTCCGGACGCTCCGTAGCCCCCCTCCGGTGAAAACCTAGACCCGCAGGAGAAATACCGGACTTATACGGATACACGCGGTAACGGCGTCGAAAGGGGGTAGCATTGTGGAACCAGCTGCTTGTTTGTGTTATGGTAGCCCATAGGAACATAAAACAAGTTGGTAGAACCCAACTCTTCGGAAGATTCCCGACGTTTCGTCCGATAAGGGAGTTTCACCCTATAAGCGCATGTAAACTCACGAGGGAGAAACGGACGCCGGTGAAGCGGGTCACACCCCGGAGTGCAATCTTTGCCATCCAAAGACCACAACACACCTATACTAACATGTTATGCCACCCTCTAGCTTGTGTGGGGACCCGGACGCTCCGTAGCCCCTCTCCTGTGAAAACCTAGACCCGCTGGAGAAATACCGGACTTATACGGATACACGCGGTAACGGCGTCGAAAGGGGGTAGCATTGTGGAACCAGCTGCTTGGTTGTGTTAGGGTATCCCATAGGAACATAAAACAAGTTGGTAGAACCCAACTCTTCGGAAGATTCCCGACGTTTCGTCCGATAAGGGACTTTCACCCTATAAGCGCATGTAAACTCACGAGGGAGAAACGGACGCCGGTGAAGCGGGTCACACCCCGGAGTGCAATCTTTGCCATCCAAAGACCACAACACACCTATACTAACATGTTATGCCACCCTCTAGCTTGTGTGGGGACCCGGACGCTCCGTAGCCCCCCTCCGGTGAAAACCTAGACCCGCAGGAGAAATACCAGACTTATACGGATACACGCGGTAACAGCGTCGAAAGGGGGTAGCATTGTGGAACCAGATGCTTGGTTTTGTTAGGGTAGCCCATAGGAACATAAAACAAGTTGGTAGAACCCAACTCTTCGGAAGATTCCCGACGTTTCGTCCGATAAGGGAGTTTCACCCTATAAGCGCATGTAAACTCACGAGGGAGAAACGGACGCCGGTGAAGCGGGTCACACCCCGGAGTGCAATCTTTGCCATCCAAAGACCACAACACACCTATACTAACATGTTATGGCACCCTCTAGCTTGTGAAAGGTTCCGGACGCTCCGTAGCCCCCCTCCGGTGAAAACCTAGACCCGCAGGAGAAATACCAGACTTATACGGATACACGCGGTAACAGCGTTGAAAGGGGGTAGCATTGTGGAACCAGATGCTTGGTTGTGTTAGGGTAGCCCATAGGAACATAAAACAATTTGGTAGAACCCAACTCTTCGGAAGATTCCCGACGTTTCGTCCGATAAGGGAGTTTCACCCTATAAGCGCATGTAAACTCACGAGGGAGAAACGGACGCCGGTGAAGCGGGTCACACCCCGGAGTGCAATCTTTGCCATCCAAAGACCACAACACACATATAATAACATGGTATGGCACCCTCTAGCTTGTGAAAGGTTCCGGACGCTCCGTAGCCCCCCTCCGGTGAAAACCTAGACCCGCAGGAGAAATACCGGACTTATACGGATACACGCGGTAACGGCGTCGAAAGGGGGTAGCATTGTGTAACCAGCTGCTTGTTTGTGTTAGGGTAGCCCATAGGAACATAAAACAAGTTGGTAGAACCCAACTCTTCGGAAGATTCCCGACGTTTCGTCCGATAAGGGAGTTTCACCCTATAAGCGCATGTAAACTCACGAGGGAGAAACGGACGCCGGTGAAGCGGGTCACACCCCGGAGTGCAATCTTTGCCATCCAAAGACCACAACACACATATAATAACATGGTATGGCACCCTCTAGCTTGTGAAAGGTTCCGGACGCTCCGTAGCCCCCCTCCGGTGAAAACCTAGACCCGCAGGAGAAATACCGGACTTATACGGATACACGCGGTAACGGCGTCGAAAGGGGGTAGCATTGTGTAACCAGCTGCTTGTTTGTGTTAGGGTAGCCCATAGGAACATAAAACAAGTTGGTAGAACCCAACTCTTCGGAAGATTCCCGACGTTTCGTCCGATAAGGGAGTTTCACCCTATAAGCGCATGTAAACTCACGAGGGAGAAACGGACGCCGGTGAAGCGGGTCACACCCCGGAGTGCAATCTTTGCCATCCAAAGACCACAACACACATATAATAACATGTTATGGCACCCTCTAGCTTGTGAAAGGTTCCGGACGCTCCGTAGCCCCCCTCCGGTGAAAACCTAGACCCGCAGGAGAAATACCGGACTTATACGGATACACGCGGTAACGGCGTCGAAAGGGGGTAGCATTGTGGAACCAGATGCTTGGTTGTGTTAGGGTATCCCATAGGAACATAAAACAAGTTGGTAGAACCCAACTCTTCGGAAGATTCCCGACGTTTCGTCCGATAAGGGACTTTCACCCTATAAGCGCATGTAAACTCACGAGGGAGAAACGGACGCCGGTGAAGCGGGTCACACCCCGGAGTGCAATCTTTGCCATCCAAAGACCACAACACACATATAATAACATGTTATGGCACCCTCTAGCTTGTGAAAGGTTCCGGACGCTCCGTAGCCCCCCTCCGGTGAAAACCTAGACCCGCAGGAGAAATACCGGACTTATACGGATACACGCGGTAACGGCGTCGAAAGGGGGTAGCATTGTGGAACGAGCTGCTTGTTTGTGTTATGTTAGCCCATAGGAACATAAAACAAGTTGGTAGAACCCAACTCTTCGGAAGATTCCCGACGTTTCGTCCGATAAGGGAGTTTCACCCTATAAGCGCATGTAAACTCACGAGGGAGAAACGGACGCCGGTGAAGCGGGTCACACCCCGGAGTGCAATCTTTGCCATCCAAAGACCACAACACACCTATACTAACATGTTATGCCACCCTCTAGCTTGTGTGGGGACCCGGACGCTCCGTAGCCCCTCTCCTGTGAAAACCTAGACCCGCTGGAGAAATACCGGACTTATACGGATACACGCGGTAACGGCGTCGAAAGGGGGTAGCATTGTGGAACCAGCTGCTTGGTTGTGTTAGGGTATCCCATAGGAACATAAAACAAGTTGGTAGAACCCAACTCTTCGGAAGATTCCCGACGTTTCGTCCGATAAGGGACTTTCACCCTATAAGCGCATGTAAACTCACGAGGGAGAAACGGACGCCGGTGAAGCGGGTCACACCCCGGAGTGCAATCCTTGCCATCCAAAGACCACACCACACCTATACTAACATGTTATGCCACCCTCTAGCTTGTGTGGGGACCCGGACGCTCCGTAGCCCCCCTCCGGTGAAAACCTAGACCCGCAGGAGAAATACCAGACTTATACGGATACACGCGGTAACAGCGTCGAAAGGGGGTAGCATTGTGGAACCAGCTGCTTGGTTGTGTTAGGGTAGCCCATAGGAACATAAAACAAGTTGGTAGAACCCAACTCTTCGGAAGATTCCCGACGTTTCGTCCGATAAGGGAGTTTCACCCTATAAGCGCATGTAAACTCACGAGGGAGAAACGGACGCCGGTGAAGCGGGTCACACCCCGGAGTGCAATCTTTGCCATCCAAAGACCACAACACACCTATACTAACATGTTATGGCACCCTCTAGCTTGTGAAAGGTTCCGGACGCTCCGTAGCCCCCCTCCGGTGAAAACCTAGACCCGCAGGAGAAATACCAGACTTATACGGATACACGCGGTAACATCGTCGAAAGGGGGTAGCATTGTGGAACCAGATGCTTGGTTGTGTTAGGGTAGCCCATAGGAACATAAAACAAGTTGGTAGAACCCAACTCTTCGGAAGATTCCCGACGTTTCGTCCGATAAGGGAGTTTCACCCTATAAGCGCATGTAAACTCACGAGGGAGAAACGGACGCCGGTGAAGAGGGTCACACCCCGGAGTGCAATCTTTGCCATCCAAAGACCACAACACACATATAATAACATGGTATGGCACCCTCTAGCTTGTGAAAGGTTCCGGACGCTCCGTAGCACCCCTCCGGTGAAAACCTAGACCCGCAGGAGAAATACCGGACTTATACGGATACACGCGGTAACGGCGTCGAAAGGGGGTAGCATTGTGTAACCAGCTGCTTGTTTGTGTTAGGGTAGCCCATAGGAACATAAAACAAGTTGGTAGAACCCAACTCTTCGGAAGATTCCCGACGTTTCGTCCGATAAGGGAGTTCACCCTATAAGCGCATGTAAACTCACGAGGGAGAAACGGACGCCGGTGAAGCGGGTCACACCCCGGAGTGCAATCTTTGCCATCCAAAGACCACAACACACATATAATAACATGTTATGGCACCCTCTAGCTTGTGAAAGGTTCCGGACGCTCCGTAGCCCCCCTCCGGTGAAAACCTAGACCCGCAGGAGAAATACCGGACTTATACGGATACACGCGGTAACGGCGTCGAAAGGGGGTAGCATTGTGGAACCAGCTGCTTGGTTGTGTTAGGGTATCCCATAGGAACATAAAACAAGTTGGTAGAACCCAACTCTTCGGAAGATTCCCGACGTTTCGTCCGATAAAGGACTTTCACCCTATAAGCGCATGTAAACTCACGAGGGAGAAACGGACGCCGGTGAAGCGGGTCACACCCCGGAGTGCAATCTTTGCCATCCAAAGACCACAACACACATATAATAACATGTTATGGCACCCTCTAGCTTGTGAAAGGTTCCGGACGTTCCGTAGCCCCCCTCCGGTGAAAACCTAGACCCGCAGGAGAAATACCGGACTTATACGGATACACGCGGTAACGGCGTCGAAAGGGGGTATCATTGTGGAACCAGCTGCTTGTTTGTGTTATGGTAGCCCATAGGAACATAAAACAAGTTGGTAGAACCCAACTCTTCGGAAGATTCCCGACGTTTCGTCCGATAAGGGAGTTTCACCCTATAAGCGCATGTAAACTCACGAGGGAGAAACGGACGCCGGTGAAGCGGGTCACACCCCGGAGTGCAATCTTTGCCATCCAAAGACCACAACACACCTATACTAACATGTTATGCCACCCTCTAGCTTGTGTGGGGACCCGGACGCTCCGTAGCCCCTCTCCTGTGAAAACCTAGACCCGTTGGAGAAATACCGGACTTATACGGATACACGCGGTAACGGCGTCGAAAGGGGGTAGCATTGTGGAACCAGCTGCTTGGTTGTGTTAGGGTATCCCATAGGAACATAAAACAAGTTGGTAGAACCCAACTCTTCGGAAGATTCCCGACGTTTCGTCCGATAAGGGACTTTCACCCTATAAGCGCATGTAAACTCACGAGGGAGAAACGGACGCCGGTGAAGCGGGTCACACCCCGGAGTGCAATCTTTGCCATCCAAAGACCACAACACACCTATACTAACATGTTATGCCACCCTCTAGCTTGTGTGGGGACCCGGACGCTCCGTAGCCCCCCTCCGGTGAAAACCTAGACCCGCAGGAGAAATACCAGACTTATACGGATACACGCGGTAACAGCGTCGAAAGGGGGTAGCATTGTGGAACCAGCTGCTTGGTTGTGTTAGGGTATCCCATAGGAACATAAAACAAGTTGGTAGAACCCAACTCTTCGGAAGATTCCCGACGTTTCGTCCGATAAGGGACTTTCACCCTATAAGCGCATGTAAACTCACGAGGGAGAAACGGACGTCGGTGAAGCGGGTCACACCCCGGAGTGCAATCTTTGCCATCCAAAGACCACAACACACCTATACTAACATGTTATGCCACCCTCTAGCTTGTGTGGGGACCCGGACGCTCCGTAGCCCCCCTCCGGTGAAAATCTAGACCCGCTGGAGAAATACCAGACTTATACGGATACACGCGGTAACGGCGTCGAAAGGGGGTAGCATTGTGGAACTAGTGTTATTTCACCGTGTTATATAGGGTCGGCTCCGGGAGATTTCACCGTGTTATTTCATGGGCGCGGGTGGCGGTATATTAGAAAGACTAGGATAATGCATTGGTTTAAACAAAATATTAGAAGAAACAAATTCTAATATTAGAACAAATTTATACCACACGGACGTAGGGAAAGGTTTATTTTAAAACACACACGCACATGGCCGCCCGCCGACACCCGTGATAGCAGAATGTTCAGGGGAGCTAGCATGGGCTGCCGACACCCGTGATAAAGAAGCGGACCGACACGAGTTTGTCGCGCCGATTATGATACTAATAATCCACCTAGCACAAGAAGGTTCCACTCATATTAGATCTTGTTTATGACTATATATACGGTTCCTTTCTGCCTTGTTTGAATTGACGAAATGCAAAAGAAAAAAGAAAAAAGCCTAAGCCGACGGCACCCCCTCGGCGTAGGTCTAGGTTACACACGCCCGCGCACGGTACGGTCGAGCGCGGGAGAAAAAAATAATTTTACAATACGCCGACGGCACCCCCTCGGGGTAGCCCAACACGTAACGGGCCTAATTGCAACGGCGTAACGGGGCGGCCCCTACGCCGAGGGTGGGACATACGCCGACGGTGGCCCTCGGCGTAGGTTCCATACGCCGAGGGGCGAACAGACGCCGACGGGCACGGTGCGCGCCGATCCTCCCGGCCACCCTACGCCGAGGGGGCCGATGTTTGGCCGTCGGCGTCTCTGTGGGCCGTCGGCGTATGAGCTGATTCCCGTAGTGATATGCCCGTGATAACCATGTCATGAACACAACTAGACATGCACTGACTGACACATACTCTGTGTTGAGTTATTAATAGCTAGGCAGCTCGGTCACGTGTAGTCCGCGAGCCTTCCGTGAATACTTGTATATGTGCGTGTAGAGGTTTATCAAAGACACAAGTGGATACCACTCACTAGATAATTTTTTTTTGGAGCTGCCAGGCAGAGGAATGGATTAATGTAGGCCGAAGATGGCTAAGCAAAACATAGAATTAGGAAGCATCGAGACATAGGGCATAACCTGGTATCATATTCTTCCAACCTGGTTTCATTGAGTGGGAACGTGTACCACCAATTGTCCTGCTACTCTTTTCCTTCAGTCATGGGCGTGGACAGCCGCGTGCTTGCACGTACGGGCCATCTTCTCGCCCGATCACCATTCACCAAACGAAATCATGCTTAGCCAGACTTCGTTATACTGGCTCTTCCCGCACTTGGTTCGGTGCCAGCATCCCTGGAACAATCTGAAGACGGGGGACTAGAGAGTGAGCTGGCAAAGATGAGCCATATAGGCTTTGAAGGAAAAGGCAAAAGATTTGCCTTGATTCATTAATAGAGAAGAAGTTTAGGTCATCATAAATATATACAAACCATGGAGGAGCAACCTCCGAGAAAAAAAGTCTACTCTCGCGAAATTAAAAGACCCAAGTGTTTGGCTCCCGCCAAAACCCAATTCCGAGCTTCCGATTTGATCTTAGCAAATACGATTGTAGGCAACGTGTTAAAATGTCGGAAGGTTCTTGCGTTCCTCTCAAGCCATAGGTCCAACCGCAGCAAGTTGATGTGGTGGCAAAAAGTTTCTCCGTAGGATGGATTATATATAACCCGTTTTTGTAATCTTTTCTGGAAACAGCATTTAGAAGTTTCAAAAAATTCTGAGAAAAAAATAAAAAGGTTGAAAAATACGTACTCTAAGTTATTACGGCCTATACAAAAACCAAAAATCTGAATTTTTTCGAAAATTGCACTGTTCACCATCTAATATCTATATTTTTTTTCATTTTTTATACAACACAAACTATAAAAATGTCGCTTTAATTTCTTGAACACTGATATAAGTAATGATTTTCCAGATCTAGGATTGTTTTCAGATCTTTTTAAAATTTAAATTATTTTTTAAAAAACAAAACAAAGCCCGCCTTACAAAGCGCCTACTCATGGATCGTTTCTAGGTTGGGAAGGATGTAAAATTTTGGGCAGAGACGCTGGGAGCGAGATAATAGGAGCCGAAGAAGGGCCCACAAATTCAAAACCACTAGCTGGATATCTGGTAACTCAAGGTATTTACTTGATGCACATATGTAAACATAACAATGCGCGTGAAAATTTCATGTATGGGAAATTTAAGATTTCACTTAGTATGAAATATCGATAAAGCTATAATATGACGACGCCATGCACAGAAAGAATGGACCCAATTGATTGTCCTTATTAACTAAGATTTACTACTTGGTGCGTCTAATAACCATATTACTCTGGTCACCCAAGTGAGAAAATCACTTTGCGTGCCAAACACGATCTTACCCTTCCATCCCTCATACTCTCATCGGTTGCCCCCAACCCAAGCACTACCGTCCGACAACAGCTCGACACCTACACTCGCCATACAGCCCCTCATTCCCTAGCCCGTCGACCATGTTGCCACTTAGCTCAAGCCACTCCGACAATTTCTTCCTTGTCAACCCAAGAACTACGTAAATTTTGCTATGGTGGGCTGAGTGCATCGCCAGCCATGCTCAAGCAAGGTTGGCGCTAGACTATGGCACGTCCGGCCACCTGCCAGAAGGAGGGGTGGAACAGCTCGCATGTCTCGGATCTGGTTGCTCAATAAAACAAAATGAGCTTAATTACATGACGATTCTTTTGTTCATACGCAAATACTTCCTCATACTCAACTAAGTGGGTGTTTAGCATTCCAAATTTGTCTATGCAATGCAACTATACTTTAGGAATTTATGGCTTGCAACATTTTATATGGCTACTACATTGTCCGGAATTAAACTTCGACGTGGATGTATCATAGAAATAACATGGAATTAATGATGTGAAATTGACTTAAGGAAATATACTTAAGGAAACCGGTACGGCTATATTGGAACACAGTGTATATAAATATGCTGGAATTATACCCGGGAACAGTATAGAGTGGAAAGCCAGGTTGTTCATATGTTGGCTATATGAATTGATTAAAGCCTGTGAATTTGGATTGAGATTTAAATTCGGCACGTGACTCACACATGTGTGCTCGTGGGACTAATTGCAGATTGAGACTCCTAGATGGTTGCTAATGATCGTGGTTGGTTTGGTTAACCTGGAGTTTCTGGAATAATTATCTGCGGAATTACGGTTTAAATAAAACTGGAATTAGCACTATATATAAAGGTCCCTAACCCCTAGCCTCAGATTGATCATTGTGAGCGGCACCACGAAAAAGGATCGAGGAATAGGGGTTAGACCGTATTGTGCAAAACCTAACAATGGTATCAGATCCGAGGGTCGCGTCGTCGCCGGAAATCTAATCCGCTGTAGATTCCACGTCGCCGCCCGATCAAAAACCGGTCCAAACTCTTCGGACGAGGTCGCCGTCAAATTCCGCTGCAAGCTCGAGCTCCGTCGCATCTACACGAGGCTGATCTCTTTCAATCCGCCACAGTACCTCTGGCCATGCTGTTCTTCGTGTCGGATCAACTGACCGCCACGCTGTACCACAAGACGCGTGCGTCGCTCGCGGAATAAGGTGCCCATGTGTTGCGCGGCTCATGGTCAATCAGGAAAGCACAGCTGGTTCCCTTGTAGTTCTCAGCGCACAGATCGAGGTGGTTTGCTGCCACTTTTATCAGGAAGGAAATACACCATGGGTACTTGCAAGGTCTTCAGATGATCAAGCGTCACCGTCGATCGAGCCAATCCAGGCAGGGAACCAACAGTACGTGTCAGATTCGACCTGCAGCTATTCTAGCCAAAACCACATGTTCACGTGGTGTGCTTGGGATGCATGCGTGTGGTAAAAGTTGGAGGCTAAGCACTCAATCTGGAAAGCCAAGGGAGATTCATCAATTTCTTATTGCGCGTGTGGATCGAGGAACGTAAAGCTTGGCTTGATTCTTCACTTTACACTCGCCGAGTCGAGGAAAATCACTGCTCCTGCTCCTGGCTGATGTATTACCAGTAGCAGAACGTCGGAACTAATTATCGCTCGTGGTGCGTCGGAATCTTCGTTTGCTATTTTCTTTCTCTGTCAAGTCTCCGCAGATAATACCGACATGCATATTTAAATGGACATCATGATATACTATTTGTTTGTTGGATATGAGAGTGAACACATTGCGTGGAAGGTATTACTCTACCTGGAAGATATTTTGGAGATACGTCTCTCATAGTATATCACTCGCTTTTGGAGGAAATTATAATGCAATTTGAGAAAAATGAATTAAACTCTTTGACTATATTTTTTGTGATCTTTTAATTGATATGGTTTGACTTTGTCACCGGAATATATTCAAAACTCGTCGGAATACCCTCTAACCCGTGGGACTACAATATAGTTGACTTGAATTCAATGGTGTAACAACGACGAGAAGACATGATTGTCGTGGGATAATCACGGCAGACGTTACCGGGGGTAACTGATCTTGGGGCAAGACGACACAGGCGTTTGGGAGAGGGTTTAGCTCAGAGGAAAACATGATGGTACTCGATCTGGTAGCCGGCAATCAAGTCGCCGAGTCTCCGATCTCGATGTATTAACTCAACTCTCGTGTTACACTGGATGCTCGATATCAAACGATATTGCTAGAACTCTTAGATCTCTAAACTAGACCGAGGGGCCGGTTTATAAAGCACCCGGACCCCCCTGGCTTGCCCTCCAAGGCGCACCCTGAACCCTACCCGAACACCGCATACGAGAAACCCTAACTTTCCTTACCGTAACCCACAATCCGGGTTACGAGGCCTACGAACTTGGGCCTTCCAGAAGCTCCTTTATCCTTAGCCGGATCTTGCGCAGCGTCCATTGGGCCGAGTTACACCTTGGTGTTGGCCTACCGGGTTATCATCCCTCCATCAGTAGTCCCCAGAATAGCTTGGGCTTCACGAGGTTCTCTTTGAAGCGTACGCTATTCCCTGCAAAATTATCAAACTTACAAACTCATTGGAGGCCGGGTTAAATTGCTTTGATAAACAGCTAGGCCTAACTCCACGGTGGCCATATAATAACCCGACTTTCTCCAAGTCCTTTACTTAGCTTTCCGGGTCAACGCCTAAATAAGAATGTTAAAGATCCGATTTTCTTTACTCGATAATTGCCCCTAATGTTGCGGAGAAGATCCCCTTCTTATCTCTGTCCGGATATCTCGTCCAGTACTTAAAGCATATCTCGAAAAATCCGTGCAGATGGCCGTTACTCCGAAATTTTCGGTTCCCGCTCGTTGAGCCAGGTTTATCCACCCGCACCCTTTTAAATAAGTGCTTAGGGGCAAACCTAACCCCGACGGCTCATTTCCCCCCTTTCCTCTTTCTCTTCGCTCCCGCACTTAAGTTCACAGAGCACCATCACGGATACCTCACGCGCGACACCGGAGCCCATCCGCCCCCGGCTGCGCTCCGCCACGGTTCGCCCCGCGCCGCCGCCGGAACCCGCCGTCGCGCCCCCGACCCGCCCGCCGGGAGTCGCAAAGGGGCACCAAGACTGTGCCATTTGCCTCCGCCGGGCTTTACTCCAATCTCCTCCAGTAAGTTTCCTTTATCCATCAACTTGACCTCGCAATTTCTAGATTTATTTCAGATTGGATCTAAGTCAACCCACCGGTCATTTTTCTCGCCACGCCGAATTAGGTCGCTCAAATTCCTTTTAGCTCATCCAATGGATTGAATATAGATTCCATTTCATTCCCCTACTGCCTATAGTCATTAATTTCACCATGAATCTGGAAATGAAATCTCCAATCTAGGCTCGGGCCGCCCAAAATTTCCGTGCTTGTTGTTGACACCCGGAAAATTCTCTTCTTCCGGCTCTTTCGTTTGCAGTAGATACATGGGTAACCATCCATCTTCCCCAAACACCTTTCAACACGTAAGCCCTTCATAGTTTTTGTAACGATGTTTGATACCCGGATAGCTTGTAACCTAGCTCCACAGAATGATACTCGGATAATTCTTTGCTTCCATGTTTTCTCGATATCACTCGCAAATATTCGGACGACTCATGGTTTCCGAGTCTTATTTCTTATACCCTTCTATCTTGTGCTTTGCAGGTTAATCCCATGGCTCCCAAGAGGCAGGGGAAACAGCCGGCCAAGACCAAGACCACCAACTCCATATCCGCCAACTGGGCGCGGTCCACGGTTACGAAGGCCAAGTTAGAAGAACTAGCCGAGTTAGGGGTTCTCCCCCCTCAAAAGGATATCCATTGGAGGGTGCCGGGTAACGAGACCCGCCCCACACCTGCGGATGATGAGGTAATATGTTTTGTGGAGCACGTGACCCGGGGGTTCCGTCCTCCGGGTCATCCCTTCTTTCGAGCCATTCTGAGCCACTATGGCCTCCGAATATTTGACATAGGGCCTAACTCTGTGTTAAATATTTCCCACTTCATCGTTCTTTCCGAGTCATACTTGTGCACTCCGCCAAGTTTGGCTCTCTTTATCGAACTTTTTCAGTGCAAACCGTGCCGCGAAAGCGGTGACGGAGCACTTCTTGCTTGCGGCGGGGTCTCTATCCAGCGCCGCAAGAATTCTTTAATGCCACCTCTTACTCTTAACTCCCACGTCAAACACTGGAAACTCTCATACTTTTATTGCCGGGACACCTCCCCACCCGGCGAAAAGAGGTTGCCGGGTTACTCAGAGGGCCTCCTCGATATCTCCGAGACCTTCAACGCCTTTGCCCCTGACTCGTACAGGGAGGCAATCCAACCCTTATTGGCCAAGATAACTATCCTCTCGGCCCAAGGTCTCATTGGGCTCTGGTAAAGACTTGGGTCGATTTCCGGATCCAACCCAACTCCATCCGCACAAAGTTAATGTGCGAGTATTCCGGGCACACCACAGACTCGCTCCGATACTCCACCAATAGCTTTGCAGCCGGAGATACCAACAAGACTATCAAGGGCTTCTTGACAGAGAAGCTGGAAGTAATCCGGAATATAGCCGGGTTAGAACCCTTCACTCGTGAGAACCCGGCGCCTGAGGTAAATATCCGACTTTCATACTCTTACCTTCACACTTTCCACTCGATACTGCTGTTAACCTTCATTCTTACGTCTTCATCTCAGGCCGATGATGCTTTTTGGAAGATTGATACTCCCCCTAACTCTGAGCGCCCAGAGGAGAAAGAGGACGCCGTTAACTCGGATGAAGGTACATTCCGAGTTTTACTTAGTTACTTTAAGCTCGTCGTTGCTCTTTCGTCATTTTCCAACTATAAACCTTGATAATTTTCAGAACAAGAGGACAAAGACGAAGAAGAAGAAGCTGAAGGCAAGGTAGAATCCGCCAGCGACGAGGAAGAAGCTGAGCCGACGGTCAAGGCCGGAACAAAGAGGAAACCCCAAGGGGTCGTCTTCAAGGTTCCATACCTTTTCCTTGCCTCTAAACCATATTTCTTTGATAACATGCACGAGCTAAACCGGAAATTATCCACTTGGTCGTATTTGAAGGAACCGCTCGTGACCAAGCGCCGAATAACTCGGAACTTTCCAGGTGATGGCACTCTTAATCCGGGTATTCCGTCGTCTCCGGCTCGACGCGCTGGTATTCTCTTAATCCTTTCTTAAGTATCAAAGTCTTCCCGAACCATCCCCTTACGGGACAATTCCACATCTCGCTCGATGTTTTTCAGTTTCGTCTGGGTCTAGCAGCGAGTTCCCCTCGGACTATATGGTGAATCCCGGGTAAAATTCCTTTCCTCATGCTTTATCGTTTTTTCATCACTTTTTCCCAGTTGTACGCTAACTGCTTTCCTTATACTGCCCGTAGGGCCACGATCACTGTCAGCGACCAAGATGACATGGAAACTGACGACCCGGGTAAGGAGAACCTGACTGATGATATGCATGCCGCAGCTGGCGGAGAAGAACAACAAGTGCCACCAATAAACCCGGCCGACCGAGAGGCCGAGTATCCCATAGCCTCGCACGTACTCGAGGAGGAAGAAACTGCAGGCTTGGGCACGGGAGGAGGGGCACCAGACTCTGATACTCGGACGACCCGGATACCCTCTTTCAAGAAGAGAGCCCCTTCTCCAAGTCCCCAAGATCCCGGGTCTTCTAATTTGGGCAATGATACTTTTGACCAGATGATGAGCGCTCTCCTTGCTATGAAGGCCTCGGAGAGAGATGTGCTGGAGCGCATGGCAGCGGAGCACCAGGTACTGTAACCTAATATCTCTTCTTACCCATCTAGTCCCCAAGTGCCGAGTATAATTTGTTGAAATTGTGCTCGGTATTCTGCGCGATACTCGGCTTGCCATGATACCCGACTAATTCGCATACTTTGGTTTCTCACAGGCACATGCCACCCGGTCTGATGAACTTTTGCTCAAGACCGAACAACTGCTGCTTGCCGAGGTAAAGCGGAGAGAGGCCCTTGAGGGTGAAGTGGAAACTTTGAAGAAAAATGTTTCCAAATATAAGAAAAGGTGCACCACTGCTCGAACCGCACTGAAAAAACTGTCGGAGCAAATTACCGATACTTATCGTATCTTGCTTAGTAAGTTTCTTGCTGCTGATTGCTTTCATGCCTCTGTTTTGTTACATGATACCCGGAATTACTGATATGGCCTTTCTTTGTTTCAACTGCAGGTGCTAACCTTGCAGCCCCAGAAGAAGATGATGTTGCAAAGGCTAAAACTTTAAAGACTGTGCTCCGGACTTTCTTTGCCGGCACCAAGTGGATATTGGATGCCGTGAAGTGGCCAACTGAGGTATATCCGGGTGAAGAAAATCTTATCCAAGCCTGCTCCACCGTGCCTGCATGGATCGAGATCTGGAAGCGCTCGGCATGCCGGATTGGTATGACCCGGGCCTTTGCGCTAGCTAAGGCTTACTTCCCTAAGCTTGAGCCGGCAAAGGTTATATCCGGGTTTCTAGAATTCAAAGTGGATGGCTCCAGGTTTGGGCCCAAGGACTTCAAGGCCGTACAATCCGCGGTGCGTCACTCGGCAACCACTTTGGCCGATAGTATGGATCTGCGTACGCTTATGAGTTCATACGATGCTGAAGACAAAATCGTGAAGGAGGAAGCACCCCCACCCTTCGACATTTTAGAGAAATGGGCTGCCGATTCGGCCAGGAGGAGGGAAGAAACCGCGAAGAGGGAGGCCGAGTTAGGATCGGAGCCAACCACCTCTACACCGGCTGTCCTCCCGCCTGTCCGTCCTGATGCGAAGAATCCGGGTGACGATGCCGGGAGAGCTGCGGAGCAAGCCCAGGACCAAGACCCGGAGGGCAAGGCAAGGGTGTGGACCCTATTCAAGAAGCCGAGTAAACAAATGCCATCACGATACCCTGGTCGTTTCGATGCTTTTGTTCGAAACATATATTCTTTTGTCGGTGCACCTATGCACCTTTGATACTAGTACCAAGACTTGTAATGTACTTTAATTCCTTGATATACCTCGTGCCTCTTCTGGCCTCTGGATGAACTTGATATTTATCTGGTTTTTGAGTTTATTCTTGATATCCGACTTTCTTTATGGTTCCTTTTGTGACACTCGGTTTCCGAGTTTCATGGATTTTGACAAGCGGACTTTTCTCTAAGTCCCCAAGTCCCCAAGACTCGGATGTTTGGGTTTTTTGAGTTTTAGCAACTAAGCAACTTTTCCTTTTTTCAAAATCCCCAGTCCCCGAGACCCAAAATGCCGAGTCTGGGATGTATGGTTTTTCCAAGGGAACAAGTTGCTTGCTGCTAAGCCCAAGCCCAGAGCCGTTTCACATAGGTATTGAAGTTATGCTTGATAAACGTTGAGTTTCCGGCTATTAGCCATGTACTCTACATAACTTGTGGTTTAGATGACCCTTTTGACTATCTTGTACTGTAAGCCGGCTTTCGCGTGGATACCATGTTGTTACATCTATACGAAAACAGGGTCAGGCAAGTCCCATTGGGCTTCATGGCTGATTGTAATCGTAAGCGAGCAAATCATGCCACTTTTAGTGCGAGTCACATCGAGTTTAAGTAAGAAAAGTCAAGAAAATTTGGCTCGTTTGTCCGGTTATAAGATTGCAACCGTACTCGTTTGCGAGTAATCGGCCCTTATAACTCATAGGCATCAAGGTCGGGTCCCTGGGTTTGTAGCTGTGCTGTTCAAGCAATCAGCCCCCAGGACCTATATATGTGCAACATACTTGATGATACTGATGTACTGATAGCAATAAATAATGCTTACCTGTAACCGAAGTAAAGATCATAACAAAATAGGACTTGATAACCATCTCTTTATTGATACGAGAAAGTTTGGGTCAGCAGGCCGCCTCATTAAAAACCTTCCAGTCCCCTTAGGTACCCTGGATAGGAAAAGAGTGCGTCTGAAACCTGCTGCCCGTTACATTGTTTTAGTTCTTCTTGGGATTCTGTCCGGAACTGACGTAATCGATGCACATTCTCCACTTGTTGATCTTTTTTACTATGAGTACCGGGTTTGCCAGCCAATCCGGATAAGGCGTTTCCATGACGCGGCTGGCTGTGAACGGCTGCGCAATTTCTTCTCTTGTGGTGGATTGTTTGAGTGAATCACCCTTGATGAAATCCACCATCTTGGTATCTCGTGCTGCCTTGAGCTTTGCCCTTTCGCCTTCAGTACTCGGCTTTTTCAAGGCTGTTCTGTTATCCGGGTCTGCTTGAGACCGGTAATATTTGAGTTCCTCTTTTCTACAAGCTTGTTCAGCCATTGTTACATCTCCTTCATCGCACTCAGCCGCTATGTCCCGGCTTCCATGTATGGTGATGGTCTGTTTAGGACCCGGGATTTTTAGCTGTAGATACACATAACACGGCCTAGCCATGAATTTAGCATAAGTCGGCCTTCCGAATAGCGCGTGATAAGGACTGCGCAATTTGACCACCTCAAAAGTGAGCCACTCAACTCGATAATTATCCTTTGATTCCCCAAAAGCTACCTCCAATGCGATTTTTCCCTCGGGGCACGCTGAGTGACCCGGCACTATCCCATGAAAAATTGTTGAACTTTTTTGTAGCTGAGACTCCTTGAGACCCATGCGTAGAAAGGTTTCCCAATATAGTATATTGATGCTACTCCCACCGTCCATCGGGACCTTTTTCAGTTCATACCCATTGACCTGCGGCGCAACTACCAATGCTAAAACTCCCGGGTGTTCTATTCTTTCCGGGTGATCCCTTCTGCTCCATGTTACGTCCTGTTCTGACCACCTCAGGCATCCTGGAACAGCCGAGGACACCGAGTTTACCGCATGTTTCAGTATCTTATTGTCCTTGTTGGAACTTCATGTAGTATGCACGTGATATTGACCCAACTGCTTGGGGTTGGCCTGGAAACCTCCAGCTCCCCCTTGGTTGTTACCTTGATTTCCGGCTGCCGGGTTACCGGCTGGGGGTGGGCCGTTGCCCGGGTTTCCACCTGGACCTGGTCCTCCTCCCCGACCTGCACCTCGCATGGCTCTGTTCACTTCCTCATTCTTCCACCTCTGTAGGTCGGCGCACTGCTCCAAGGAGTGGTTAGCTGGCCTACCGTTTCTGCTGTGCTTCGGGCATGCCATTCTGAAGATGTCCCAATTATTACTCGGCCTTGGTGGCCCTTGATAGTTTCCTCCATTGTGATTTCCAGTATTGTAATTTCCTTCTGCCCTGGGTCTTGAAGATCCGGCCTCAGTGTTGGCGACAAACTCGGAGCCTCCCTCAAACGGGCGCTTGTTCTGGTTGTTTCCGTTGTTACCCGGCGCTGATCCATTGCCGGTTCTTCCATTATTACTTGTGTTTACTTTTGCTTTTTTATCGTCAGTTTCCTCTTCCGCAGTGTCCGTTGCGGCGTGTTTGTTGCATGCATCCATCAGTTCTCCCATCGTAACCTCTGAAGCATTCCGACTAGATTTCATGCGAGTTAACTTTTGTACTAAAGGTGTGTATTTGCAGGTCTTTGCCATAGCTTGCAGCGCATCCTTGGGCTGAATATCTGTAGATGAATGAAGTATTTCCATAACCCGGCGCACCCAGCTGCGCGCCGATTCTCCCTTCTTCTGAACACATCGCTCTAGATCATCAATAGTGAATAACTTTCTGCACGTCCCGTGAAAGTGCTTGATAAACGCAGTTTTCAATTCTCCTCATGACTTGATAGATCCTTCCGGTAGATTGGTGAACCATAACTTTGCTGCTCCCTCTGACATCATTAGATACATGAATTTGGCTTGAAGATTCTCGGACGCATTGCGAATCGACATGGCCATCTCATAACTGCTCAACCATGTTTCCGGATCCATAGTCGGCTCATAATTCACTACTTTACCTGGTTCTTTGAACTTTTCCGGGTAAGGTTCAGCCCTGATGCTATCCGAAAGACACTTAGGTCCTGCAAGAATGGTCGAAGCTGGTCTTACTCGGGAAACGTGTGATCCTGCAGGGGGTACAGCTGGACGCGGTACTGCTGGTGGCCCATGTACCGCAGACCCGGCCACGGCTCTCCTGGCTCTGGAACTGTCCACGATGGCCTGTGCTGCTGATGCTGCTGGTACTGCCTGAATGTGTGGAGGACGCGGCATTTGCTGCTGCTCTTCCCTCCGCCGTGCCGAACTTGTCTGGATATTGCCGGCATTACCTCGCTGTTGGCTGACATATGGTGTCCCATGCATTCCAACGTCTCCTCCTGCACGAAACCCCCATATCAAATGGTGATTATCCTAGACCACTAAAAACTGATGATCTAAACATGACTAATTAAGAGTATCCTGGGCCGTGTGCTCCATCCCAGCTCAATCAGCGCGACAGAGGCACTTGCTAGGATTACCTCGCGAAGTTATCTATCTTGCGAGAGCTCCCACCCTCCTAGGAGGCATTTCGACAACGGACTTACCCTCCAGAGTCCATGGGTGGTTTATCCGCCTTGGCGCGGAGCTCCACATCGCCCCCGCTCTTTAAAGTATCAAATTGCAGAGTGGTTGCATCACTTGTGTATCTGGAGTTCTGGACATGAAATTCAGGTTTGCGGCTCTTTTGTGACTGATCATTTTACAATATTATTTGGCCGAAAAAGGTCGGTATGATACATCGGGCATGAGCTGTCATCATGTGTTGAAACTGGAACACATAAACAAAAATGGAGTTTGATTGAGGTGATTTGAGGGCAACGGACCGGCCAGGAGGCACCCAAGGGGCACCCCGGCCCCTAGTGAACATAATTAAAACATGCACCGAGTGACACATATACTCTGACTTCAGTTATAAATAGCTAGGCAGGTCGGTCACGTGTAGTCCGCGAGCCATCCGTCACTACTTACATATATGTGCGTGTAGAGGTTTATTAAAGACACCAGTTGATAGCATTCAGAAGATAATTTGTTGGAGCTGCCAAGCATCGGAAAGGATTAAAGTTCGCCGAAGATAGCTAAGCAAAATATAGGATTAGGAAGCATCGGGACATAGGGCGTAACCTGGTATCACATTTTTCCAACTTGGTTTCATCGACTGGGTACGATGTACCAACATTTGTCCTGCTACACGTTTTCCTCAGTCATGGGCGCGGACAGCCAAACGAAAGCATGGCTAGCCAGACTTCGTTGCAGTGGCTCTTCCGGCACTTGATTCTGTGCCAGCATCGCTAGAGCAAACGGAAGACGGAGGCCTACAGACTGAGGTGGCAAAGATCACCCGTATAGGATTTGAACCGCAATTCCGCGATGTGGTAGCCAAAATTTTATCCTTACCACCGGCTATATATAGCCCGTTTTTTAATATTTTCTTGAACCAACATTTCGAATTTTTAAAAAATTCCAAGAAGAGCCTCTGCAACGAAGTCGCTCAGGGTGAAGTCGTCCTTCCCGGCGATCATGGACATCGACATGGTGAAGTTGTCGTAGTTGTCACCGAGGCCGGCCATCACGTACGAGATGATCTCGTCATCGCCGAGGAAAGTGAAAAAAAATATGTATTTCCCCTGGAAAAAAGTATGAATACGAGAAAATATGCATATACAGAGCCTGCAGAAATATTGTCTTTCCTTCGTGTATAAATATATGGCAGAGCAGAGTCGCCGCCATGTCTTCACGCTAAATATCTTCTCCATCGAGCGAAAGACGTGGCCAATGTGCCTCAACCCCAATCTCTCGTGACCTTTTGCGCATAGCCATGGATTTTTTGCGCTTTGGCGGCCGTTAACGACGAGGAGGTAGTTGCTGCTCACCACAGAAGTCTGTGTTGGAGAAAACCCTTGTTCAATAAAGGAGCAAGTGACCTCCATATGCGCCGATGGCCTTGCCGGGGACGAAGACCGCGTGGTGACTCCGATATTTGGGAGAAATATGCCACATGATTCTTGCCAAGATATTAAAAAAAAGACTTACCAGGACTAGCCCTTGGTGGCATTTTTTCATAGAAAGATCCACCCTTGTGAGAATTCCCAATATTCTGCCCCCGACGGGAGTCAAACTCAGGTCGACAGGTGTGTGCAGCTGCAGCCTAGCCAATGGGCTACTGCCCCGTTCTCCCAAGATATAGACAAATTCATACGAGCTTGTCGCCGATCCGCGACTCAGCCTGTTCGTCGCCCTCGAGCTCCTGATGTACAGCCCTCTTTTCTGCGTTATCATTAATGGCGGCGATGCCTCTGTCGGCAAAAGAACAGGCTGACAGGACTTCCTGAGGTCGGTGCAGCAATGCCACTCATCTCCGTTTTCCTGTGGCGGTGACGGTGGCGAGGCCCGAACTGCAGAGCATGGTGGTCGATCAATTGGTCGCTTCGCCGGGGTGTCATAAGACATCGGCAAGTCTGTTCTAGCGCCAGATGTCCGTACTGTATTTGTTGGCTGCGAGCATTACGGGTATGCGATTCTCTGTACATGGAATTTGTTCTCCAACCGGAAGTCGCCAAGGCGAGGCACAATTCAGTGAAGCGACGTGCGGCTGGGTGCAGGGATGGGCACACAGGCCATCGGGTGCAGGTAAGTCCGGTCCGGTTGGTTGTTGCTTGTTCCCCTTGCCCGCCCACCAGGCCGGTCCGGGACGTCGCACGCAGCTTGTGTGCAACTACAGACTGCGCGCTGTCCGGCTGTTCGTGACCCTCATCCTACATGCCGAGCCTTCACATACACACGAAAAAAAAGAGATGAATGCACAAACTATTCTCACATGAAAGTTATATACATTTAATCACATTTTAAAAACCAGACCGCTGGGCACCTATATATGCCCGTGATAACCCAATTCACAAAATATGGCCATGTAACCGCATCCTCTGATGCCGGACTCCCTGTACTCTAGGGCTCTGCCCTTTCTTCTTCTATGCAATCGACACGCAAGGCTTTTGCGTGTTTGCAAAAAATGAACACAATTAAACATGCACTGACTGACACATACTCCGACTTGAGTTATAAATAGCTAGGCAGCTCGGTCACGTGTAATCCGTGAGCATTCCGTCAATACTTATATATATGTGCGTGTAGAGGTTTATAAAAGGCACAAGTGGATACCACTCGCTAGATAATTTTCTTGGAGCTCCCAAGCAGAGGAATGGACTAATGTACGCCGAAGATGGCGAAGCAAAACATAGGATTAGCAAGCATCGGGACAGAGCGCGTAACCTGATGGAACATTCTGCAAACTTGGGTCGCCCGAGGGAAGGCTGAACCGAGCTGGGGTTGGTGGGCCGGCCGAGGGAGCTCGAAAAGGCCTCGCCCGAGGGAAGGCTGAACCAGGCTGCCTCGCTGCTCTGGATGAGCCTGGCTTCCCTTCGCCCTTTCGCTGGATGGATCAGCTGCCAGGGAATGCCAGACTGTCACACCTAGATACTACCTCCGTTACAGAGAACAAGTATGTTTTTGTAAAAAAAATTATATAGCGTGATTTCGACTAATCTCTTAGATAAAAAAATATGTGTATTACAATATTTAATAAATACGCTACGAAAGTCTATCCATGTTGATTTGATATTATATATATTAATATTTTTATCTATATGAGTGGTTAAACTTCTTATACGTTGACTTTTGAGTAATAAATGATGGCTTCTTTGACGAAATAGAGGGAGTATCTACTAGTACGACAAATGGTGGAAGGTCGGTCTGGTTCATCCATTCACCGGTATTATTTGCATTCTCTATAACATTAAGCCATAATAAAATTTTAACGTGAGTTCACAAAAGAAAGTATGCAGCCAAAGTGCCATCGCCTGTTCCCCTTTATTCGCCTCTTCTCTTTGTTCCTCCCGCTCTCTACCCCCTCGATTCAATGCCCTTCCCCGTCGGCCATTCTGTTAAAGTGAAGTAGGCGCCCATCGACCGATGCGGGCCCACGGTTGTGCGAACCGTGCGGAGCGCACATCGCCCCAAAATTTTACAAAGGTTGTACACACTTAGGTCGTGTTTAGTAGCCCGAATGTACCCGATGACTCTCTCCCCACCAACTTCTCAGTTGTTTGGTATCCCGGTTTTGCCCCGTGAGCCATGCCCACCTCGAGCTTCTCACCTCTGCTCGGCCAAGGTCATCCCGAAAACCACACCGCGCGTGGGCCCGAAAATTTCCACGCGTTCGGCCCCGTCCTCAACCCCAGTTCATTATAGTCTCTCTTTGTTTCTTTCCTTCTTCATGTTCTTATCGCCAGCGCCCACGCCACTACCTTGCCCCCGCCGCCGCTGAAAAACTCCCGCCGCCCCCATGTCGCGGCTCTTCGCACCGCCTAGCGAGCATCTCCCAAGCACGTATTCCTCACGGCTCCTATCGCCGCCAAGCGCCGATGCTCCCGCAGCCCAACTCCCCCACCACAGTCTCCACGCGCCGCACGACGGCCTTATCCCTATTCATGGCACCGGTGCCCCGACCTGCTGCTCCCGCGCATCTCATAGAGCCGATGGGTGCTTTGGACCCGATTGTGTTTTTAATTTTTATCCAGGGGCCTATGTGGAAATATTTTAGACCTATTCGTAATTTCAATTTCTGGACACTAGTCTCAGCCCATGCAATCTACCAAACAAAATCTCACGTGAACCCGTTTCACACTAGTAGGGAAATGCCATTCTATGGAATGGATTCTGTGGCGCATCACGAACTGGTGCGCCACAGAAATATTATTTTGTGGCGCACGGCCCAGGGTGCGCCACAGAAATGCCCATTTTTGTGGCGCATCTGTTAGACGTGCGCCACAGAAAGTGTGCGGGGCCCACACCAATAATTGGGCTGGGTGTCAGAGGGCATAATTCTGTGGCGCATCCTGACCCGTGCGCCACAGAAAGGGCAACTTCTGTGGCGCACTGTACCGGTGCGCCACAGAAACACTATGTTATGTGGCGCATCCTACGAAATGCGCCACAGAATATTTTGTTTATGTGGCGCACCAGCACAGTGCGCCACAGAATACCACACTGGTGCGCCACAGAATTGTGCGCACTGTGCACATAAAGATGGCCCCTCTCTCCCCCCACTCACTTCATTCCAAGTGGATGTTGCTCACTCGCCCCCCCCCCCTTCTCTCCACTCCATTTTTACACATTTAGTTCTCCTTTTTAGGTAGGTGAACCTATTTATTCGATGTATAATTGTTGGTGAAGTTTCTTGTTGTTGGGGGGGCCTAATTACTTGCATCTATACTCTGGTCCCTCCCTCTCTTCGCTCTTTTCGCGTGTCGGTATCGAATCTACTAGGTGAGTATAGTTGGAGGTGCATATGTCTCGTGTGGCCATCGATCGATGTGTATGGGTGTTTGTCATGCATGTGCAGGTGGACCGATCGATTGTCGCGCGTGCGGGCGCGGCATGCATGGTGCATGAATGTTTGCCGAAATGTTGATTCACTTCCATTTCGGCAAACTTTTGCACCCCATATGTCCTACTTATAGGAGAGGTCATGCCGAATTTTTCCGGCGACTATGCATGCATGTTGTGATTCTAATTTTCTGCTCTCTATGTGTCTGTGCAGGCAAACATGGTACTAGAAATGAGCTCTGCTCGAATCGCTAGATACAAAAAAGACGCGAAGGCGGACATGATTCGGTGCAACAGGCGGCAGATAAGATGCCCGTGTCGATCATGCAAACTCGTGCGCTGGATTGACCCTGATTCCGGACAATTGGAGGAGCACCTTCTCAGACGCGGTTTCTTTGACGATCGCAACCACGTGGCACCGCCGGCAGCAAAAGTTGTGCACGAAGAGGAGGGCGAGCGAGGATATGACGGCGAACAAGATCATCGTGAAGAAGGATATGTCGGCGGAGAAGATCGACATGACGATGAAGGCGAGAACACGGAGACCCCGCTAATTTCGGCCTTGCGGGACTCTCATGTTCAGGATCTGCTGCTTAAGGAGACGAGCAACGACATAGCTGCAGCTAGGGAGAAAGCCAAACTGGCGCAAATGGAGATAGATGGGGTGACTCCGTTGTTTCCTGGGTGCCGCCCCGAGGATACGCGGTTGCATGTAACGCTTGCTGCTCTGAAGATGAAGACGCAAAACAAATGGACCGACTCGAGCTTCAACAAGAACTTGAAATTCTGGCACGATCGCCTTCCCGAGGGGAACACATTGCCAAGGAGTATCAACGAGGCTAAGAAAGTCGTGTGCCCTCTTGACCTACCTCACGAAAAATTTCACGCCTGCATCAATGATTGTGTAATTTATCGGGGGGAGTACAAGGACACAATCACATGTCCGAAGTGCGGCCACGGACGATACAAGTGTGGAACCAACAACAAGAAAATTCCTCGAAAAGTGGTATGGTACTTTTCTATCACTCCCCGTCTTCAACGGTACTACGTGGACCCTAAGGAAGCAAAGCTCATGCAATGGCACGCAAAAAGGGAGAAGCCGGAAGAAGATCCGGAGAAGGGCTATATCATGACACATCCTGCAGACGCTGCCCAGTGGGAAGCATTGGACATAGCTTTCCCGAGTTTTGGGGGCGACGCGAGGAACGTCAGGCTGGGTATGAGCACCGATGGACTCAATCCGTTCGGCAACCAGAGTAGCACACATAGCAGCTGGCCCGTGTTTGTATGGCCTTACAACCTACCCCCGTGGCTGTGCACCAAGCAAAAGTACATACACTTGAGTATTCTCATCCAGGGGCCAAAACAACCAGGTGTCGACACGCATTTGTATCTCGGCCTGCTGAAAGACGAGTTAGACACGTTGTGGAAGACGCCACCCCGTACGTGGGACGCGTACACTAGAGATTATTTCCATATGAGAGCCGCGTTGCTGACGACGGTCACAGACTATCCTGGTTACGCGTATGTATCTGCCCAGGTCGGCCACGGATTCTGCGGCTGCGTGAAGTGCATGGACGGGACCCCGCATCTCCAGCTACCAAGGGATCCTGGGTCTTCGAAAACCGTGTACCCAGGGGCTCGAAGGTGGCTTCGCCTGGATCACCAATGGAGAAAACGCGGTGAGTTGTTCAATGGTAAAGACGAGCCCGATGGAGCCCCGCGCACGAGGAGCGGCGAAGAAATCGACGAGCTTCTAAAAAATTGGGACGAGTGCCCTTCGCCGGGAAAGAAACGACCCAAGCCAGAGCCACTGCTGGGTGTATGGAAAGCGAGGTCTGTTTTCCACGACTTGGAGTACTGGCCGGTCCTCCACGCGCCTCATAGCCTTGATGTGATGCACATTACGAAGAACGTTACGGAGAGTCTGCTTGGCACTATTTGCAATTCGGAGAAGTCCAAGGATGGGCCGAAAGCAAGATACGATCTAAAACATTTTGGCATTAGGAAAAATCTACAGGTCCCCGCCGATAGTGATGATGATGATGACGATGAGGATAAGACGGAAGGGACTCAACGTCCTCCCCGCAAAAAGGCTAATAAGAACACCGTGGTGCTTCCCGCTGCCTGCTTCACATTGAGTCCGCCGGAGCTTGAGCAGTTTTTCAGGTGCCTCGTAGAAGTCAAAGTTCCTCACGGATACTCAGGGAGTATAAGAAGATATCTGGACTTAGCGAAGAAGAGGTTCACCGGGATGAAGTCTCACGATTGTCATGTGCTCATGACGCAGATACTTCCTGTTGCGATCCGAGGGATAATGGACGAGCATGTCCGTGATACGTTGTTTGGCCTTTGCAACTTTTTCGACGTTATCACCCGGAAATCGATCGGCGTGAGGCAGCTCAAGATGCTACAGGATGAGATCGTGGTGATACTATGCGAGCTCGAGATTTACTTCCCGCCGGCATTCTGTGATATATGTGTACATCTCCTTCTCCATGTCGTTGATGACATCAGGCATCTCGGCCCGACGTTTCTGCACTACATGATGCCGATGGAAAGGCAGAATGGTGTCCTGAAAGGATACGTTCGCAATAGGGCCCGTCCAGACGCAAGCATGGCCAAAGGATTTCTAACCAACGAGTGCATCTCTTTCTGCGACAATTACCTAAGCACCGAAGACGATCAGGATGTCGGTTTGTCCACCAGGACGCACCGTGGCAGACTCAACGGAGTCGGTCACCGCGAGGGCTGCCGCGACGTCCATGTCGGCATTCAAAAACGACGCGACGACTTTGATAGGCTCACCGGGTCGTGCTACAACACTTAAAGTTGATCGAGCCTTTCGTGGAAGAGCACAAAAGCTTAATCAATCAGAATTATATTGAAATGGGCGGGCCGAGGAAGATGGGAGACGTAACCAAAGAGCACAACTCCGGCTTCACGCGTTGGTTCAAGCAAAGTCAACTGATTGAAGCACGGAGAAAAATGCCTTCTACGGAAGATGAAAAACTCATATACATCTTATCACAGGGCCCCGGGCAGAACGTAAGGACCTATCAGGGGTACGACATCTCCGGTTACAGATTCTCCACCGAGGACAAGGACATGAGTAGCGAAAATCAAAACTCAGGAGTAACTATGCTATCATATGGCGATGCCGAGACTAATGTGGAAGAAAGATACTTTGGAAAGATCGAGGAGATATGGGAGCTCAACTACTGCGGAGAGACGGTGGTGCCAATGTTCCGTGTGAGATGGGCCAAGAATGTCAAGAAAGAAGGACGGTATTTCACCACAATGGTTATACCCGATGCTAAATCGAAGAACGCATCCGCGAAAAATGAGCCATGGGTACTCGCTAGCCAAGTTGACCAATGCTTCTTCATCACCGACCCGTCAAGGCCTAGCCGTGTTGTCGTGAGGAGGGGCAAGAGGAGCATCATCGGAATGGAAGGAGACGCCAACGAGGAAGACTTCGACAAGAACGGTGATCCGAAGATCGAGGAGGAGTTCGACAAGCACTTCGACATGCCTACTACTGGTAAAGTAAGAAGGAAGACATCCCTACCTACACACGGTTGTCCGTTCACGCGAAGAAATCTCAAGGTGGCCGGTATAAAGTATCCAGTCGCCAACAAAAAGGGAAAGAGACGCTAATTAAGCTAGATCGGAACAGATCGAGACAAATTAAGAAGATTTTTGTGTGTATATACGTGCATGTGTATGTGTATGTGTATGTGAGACAAGCACTTTTTTCTATATATATGTATGTGAGACAAGCACTTCTTTATATATGTGCATGTATGTATGTGATTCTTTATATATGTGCATGTATGTATGTATGTGTATGTGATTCTTTCTTTCTTTATAATTAAATAAAATATTAAAAAATGTGGGGCAACCAGGATTCGAACCCAGGCCATTAGGCTTAAGTACCTCACAGCTAAACCAACTGGGCTAGTAATAGATAGTTGTCACATATACAGCGTTTCGTTTTTTATTTATCTACCGACCCAATTCTGTGGCGCACCACTGGAAACATGCGCCATAGAAATCTCGTAGACTCAATGACATGTGGCCCCGCACATCGTGGCCACAGAATAGGCCCAGGAAATTCTGTGGCGCACTCCTTAGAGGATGCGCCATAGAATTCTTACCATTCTGTGGCGCACGGGGTCTTGGTGCGCCACAGAATCGTCCTCTCAGCCAATGACATGTGGCCCCCATCTCCATCTTCCACACTTAGCCAATTTCGCAGTTCATCCATCTCTCTCAAGCGCGCGACGACGAACCTCGATCTGGATCCCCTTCTCTTCTCCCTCGCGCTCGCCACCGTGGAGAATTCGTGTGGAGGTGCTAGGTGAAGGAGCATCGAGGAGGTGCAGGACCTAGCTAGGAGGAGGAGCGCGCGCCGTGACCTAGCTAGGATCGAGAGGAGCCGTGCCGTTGCCGTCTCATCGACCGCGGCCGCTCGACACCGCCGTCTTCCTCGACACCGCCGTTCGCCCCACCGAGGTTCCTCGCCCCGCGCCCACCCAGGTCAGTTCGCTGCTCGCCCCGCCCCGTTGCCCTATAAGGAGTACGATTTCTTGTCAGTTCTTGGTTTCTTTTTGCGAAATTCAGATCGATTGTCCAGGACTTGGCACTGGATCATGTTAGGTGTTCTTTTGTTTTGAATTGGATCCGCTTAATAATGTGTTTTGGTTCTGCTGTACCTATTCATTCACATCCTGTAACCATATGGCCAGCAAAAGAAACAGTCCGTTGCTTGTTGGAGCTAATTACTTCTGTATATCGCATCAATATCATGAATTAGTTCATTATCACATCACCTAGATAGACTTCTAGCAACATATTTCCTTTGTTGTTTCTGGGCTATAAACAGTGTGTTATTATAGTGTTCTGCTCAGTTATTAGACTTTGTCACAGCATTACAACAATGAGGGGCTGTGAAAGTGAATGTTTGTTAAAGCATATTTGTCCTATGAAAGAATAAAATCACTACCGTCATATTTGTACCTGCCTGGGCTTGAGGAATCGCCGCAAGCGACAATGGTCCTCCATATTACTGTGCAAAGCCTGTTACAGCAGCAGCCGTAGAGGCCACAGTTGAGAATGTACATGTTTTTGTGCAGGTTTTTCTTTTTGAGATGCCAAAGTTTTGCGAGGGAGTTGATTCATTTCCTTCCGAGCAAATTTCTGGCACTCTTAGACATAGGAAAATTAGCAAAGGTCATGCCAAATTTTTCTATGAATTTTTTTATACTTAGTAGTTTCACTTCTAGTTTCCTGGTGGTCAATAGCTCAGTTCAACTGTAACTGCTAGATGCAAAACCAATTTACATCTTTGGTTTTTGAATTATCCATGAGCTAGTTGTGTTAGACTTGACAACAACCAATAATGCTTGCTTCAGTCAAAAATGCACACACACATACAGAGAAAAGAAGACAAAAATGCACTGCCAGATCTCCTGAATTCAGATTGTGCAACTAGCTCATTTGTTTCAGTCAAACCACACCATTGTCTTGTTGGCAGTAGCTAACTATATAGTTGCCTCATTTGTTTCAGATTACAAATATATAGTTAGAGACTTGTCCTTAAATCCTTAAATATATGTATGGCTAGAAAAAATATATATATAAGATAAGATTATAGAAGGAAAAGGAGAGCATGAATATAATGAACTAGATAAAACCAAAAATAAATTAGAAAAATCAGCGGCAACTTATCCATGTAAACCTTCACATTGGTGGTCACATGCAAGAGTTCAGGTACAATTGCATATATGGAGGAATTTTAAAAAAGAAAATATATTGGTGGTCACATGTAGCCTCAAAGCAATCGTCATAACAGCCGAAAATAGAAAAAAGAATTACCAATACTTTGAAGCTTGTTGTTGTATCTGCAATACAAAAGGAGCATGGTGTCACAATTACTTTAAATAAAAAGTTAGTATGGAGGAAGTAAAAAAAACAGCTATAATTGGTAAATTAAGTCTTTGAGGCCACATGTCATACAATGTTGTAAGTTCTTTGGTCCCAGTCGGCTCGTTGATATCATCCAACAATTCTTCATATTAAAGTGTAAATGATGGTAAGGTTTTAACTCACCGGTTGTGGAACAAAGGCATCGTGATGCGCGGATGCACTATCATGCGAAAAAATAATCCCTAGTGTCAAGATCGTATTAGCGAGCACTTCGGCAGCAGAGGTCAAATTCTAACCGACCTGAAGACTTACACTGATTGACTAACATAACGATCTGGTGTACTACTCTGGTGTACTTATTTCTAAATCTACTTGGCTTGTACCAGCCACACTCAACATACGGGTAAGCAATAACTTTAAATAGGAAACATGTTTTTTTGTCAGAATAAATAGAGAAAAGGAAAGCAAACTAACCTCTATGTGCATGTAAAATATAAGAATTAGATTGTAGTTACCCTTCTATACATCAGATATAGTGATGTAATGGAAAAGATGCCATTTTAGAATTAGAATGTAGTCATCCATATTAGAAAATGCTACTCGCAGGCAGTAATGTTTGAACGTGAAAAAACAATGGAACCAAGGTTTGATTTATATACCTGAATAAAAAGGCCCGCAAAAAAGAGGGTGTCAGATTGTTATAGCCCTGCAGATTTATGTTTTTCACTGGGTCAACTGAATTTATGTTTTTCATCCCTGTGCTTATCGCAAGGAAGCCAAGTCTTCTTCTGCCTTCAGTTAAACTTCTGATAAAGATCACTCTTCGCCTTTCAGTGTTAAAGTCTGATTAAGATCACGGGTCTCACGGTTGTTGGCTTTTAGATGCATGAACCAGCACCGACGACACAACGTTAAGCATGGACAATTAGACCAGCGTTGCTTACATAGAGGGATATATACTCTAGTGGAGTAGATAGCATTTGACGATGTCCACAAGACTGAGCAAAGCCAGACTGTCCGGAGGTTACAAACACGCAAAGATCGCCAAATACTTCACACTAGTCCCAAACAGATGAATCCCCACTGTATGGTTCAGCAAATTGCAGAGAGCCAAGCTCCAAACAACAATTCAAGGAGATAGTTCTTTCGTCCTCACAAATATGATAATTTCTCAGTGAACCAAATCAAGGCACGCCACAATAGGAACGAAATTAGTACTGAATATATTGTTTGATCACTATGGACCGACCTGATACAGACACAACCAACTCTTAAGACACATATATTACATAGTACCATCAACACCACTAGATACCCAGTTGCTAAATCAACTACTCATATAGCTTAGCTGATGCTGCAACTACTCTCACATCTCACTCAGTTGCTATATCAACTAGGCATAGATCAGCAGACCCAACTACACAACTTATTCTTAAGTAACTCTTATTCTGAACCTTACGTGACCTTCGAATCACACACTGAACCTTGGATTATCAAACTAACGCACCCAGTAGCACCTAAGCCACCACCAACTACCAGTCTAGAACCAGGCATGAACAATTAATCCTCTACCTACCGAGATTAAGGCCAACCAAACAGGGCGCAGCAGCAACGCGTGAACCTAGAGCAACCACCACCAAATCCTACCCACCGGCGAAATCGTTCATCAAACCTTCCCTCTGAAAAAATACCGAGGGGTTTGATCGGAACGTCGCCGGGATCTGATGCAGATCATAGGCTTACCACCAGATCCATCAGACCACCAACCATCCACATATCCAGTGAATAACAAAATAAAAATCCTTGACCAAGAAAGCTTGATATTTGGTCTGACGTGCTCATATACAAATAGATTAGTCTGGTGGCAGTCGGTAAAAGAGATACATACCATCATAGAAGTTGAAGTTTCTTCATCCTCGCGATCATCTTTTGCAGGAAAATAAAATCCGTAACCAGTGGGTTGTTTTTGTCTGCTTGCAAATAATACTTGCTTTTCCCAGTATTCTTGTGTGTTCATACCTTTATCATCTAACTTCAACTGAGGCAGAAAAAATTATGGAACAGGGCATTCATGTTACTGTAATACTGTGGAAGAGACTATTATTATAGACTACAGTGGACGAAAAATAGTTTTCATTAAGACTTTCCTTTTGAAAAACGAAGATGCACAAAGCAATATTGCAGCTGCATACAAGTACAAGCGTGTGACAAATCCATCAAGAAACCAGATGGCTGCGCACCAATCTATTATCAGACAACCTCTCAAAAATAACATAAGAAGAATAAACCCAACCATGTACCCACCAAAGACCGAATTCACGATTTGCTTTGGTGATCTTGATTACTAGTGGGAGAAATAATTTCATGATACGATATTAAGAATTTACCTTTTTTTTTGTAGCATTACACTAGCCAGCATTACACTAGGCAGTAAAAACAAGCAGGAAATACGTCAGCTGGCCGTATCTCCGGCTTTGGGCTAAACATGAAGGTAGCCGAGTACTACTCATCAGATGCCAAGTCAAAAAAGAAGAGGAAGACGACATCGACTAAGGATGATCCTGAGGTCGCGGAGCTGAAGAAGCAGATGGCGGCTCTAGAGAAGAAACTTGAGAGCAGAGAGCTGGACCCCGACAGGCTCAACCGATTAGTGGATGAGAGGCTCAAGGAAGTCATCCCCGCTGGGCTGATGGAGGGGCTAGCTTCCTGGAATGCGGGGGGTCAAATTGGACCGATCCATCTGCCTAGCTTCATCGGCAGCAACTCAAGCATGAACCAGCAAGTGCCGCCGCAACAGCTGACCGCCCAGACGCCGGCGCCACTCCTTCTGGTCACATCGCCGCCCCCTTCGGCAGCAATGCCGAAGAATGATGGGCCGGCCGTCGGCACCGTCGCCCTTGTCTCGACACCCGCCGAGCTAGACGCCATCACCAAGGTAACTAATTAGTTAATCGTGATCTAACTACGCATTCTCAAGATGACAGTCATCTCATGATGCCTGGTATGTTGCACAACAGGACGAACCTTGCGTACTCCTGCATCGTGTGGTGCCGGGCGGAGAGTTGGTGGATGTTGCTACCGGCACTATTATACAACCCATGCAACGCACTATGCACCACTCTCGAATGGACGAGAACGTGATGAAGGTGAAGTTGGCCAATGTAGTGCCGGAGTATCGCGACGTCCTCCCCCCTTTCAACCTCCAGGCTGCGACGAGGACGACAACTTGGTACTTGGAGAGTGCACGACTTGGGTGATGCAATGGCCGAAGAGCCAGATTCGTCTTGGGGGGGGGGGGGTCTTGTGATCAAGCGCAACACCGGCGCCACATCCCCTATGGCCCCGCAGAATAAGATCGTCCGGCCCACGAAGCAAAGAGCCCTCCAGACAGCACCCAAGGCCGCCGCCCCTCAGAAGGAAACAGTAGTCGTCACCACCACCACCCAGAAGGAACCGACGGTTGTTGCCACCACCACCCAGAAGGAACCGGCGGTTGTTGCCACCACAACAAGGCACAAAGTGTTGTTGGGAAATATGCCGCAACGACCGGCCAAAAGATCATCAAAAGCAGTTGTGCCTCAACCGCCGGTATCACAGCCGCCGGCATCACAGCCGTCGTCACCACCAAAGGACGTGGACAACCAGTTTGCTGGAGCCGCCGGTGTCGAAGACTATCATTACGATGACAATGTCGACATCAATGCCTACCTCAACACGGGCTACAGCCAAGATAGGTACATGCCTGATATGAATCGTGACGATGAAGTCTTCCGCAGTCACGGCGATCAACCTAGACGTACTGAAGTCACGCAGCGCCTGACCTACCCGGAGGGTACAGTATTCAGCCCTAGCACACTGCATAAGACAATCGTAGGGTCGTCCCGAGCACCCGCACCCCCAGCTCCCTCACCCCCAGCTCCCGCAGCAGATCAAGCCACCGCCAGCAAGAAGATTAGAAAGAGACCTGCTAAAAAGATCCAGCATACTAAGATCTTGGCCGACGCCGTGGTACGACCCCGTAAGGATGGCTTGACCCGCTTGCATGAAGCTGGGAAACCGATACTGGGTCCGGACGAGATACAGGGGGCAACTGGACCAATGCTCACATTGCAGCACATTATCGTGATGCTAGAGGGCCTCCTTCTTCAAGACAAGTGTCCAAATTACCCTGTGTTCACGGTCAAGGTGCCAGAGGGCCCGGACTTCGTCAATGAAGACCCCGCGGGACTGTTCTTCATAGCGTATGAGGATATCTTCAATCTGTTTCACTCGAGACGGCTGGACTATAACTTGGTCCGCCTATACGCGCTCAATGCTCAGATGCAGATCCAGCGAGAGTTACCCCCTAACGTTATGGTAGCGGATCCCTACTACATGCGTGATAGCCAGCTGGAGGAAGGATCAAGTACACGGACCAAGGCAGTGAAGTACCTCGAGAGCTTCATGTTGAGAAACAGTCAGAACAAGACGGACATTCTTTTGCCTGTCTTCCCCGAGTAAGTCTCGCGATCGTCTTAGCTAATGTTTTTTTTCTAGGTTTCATCCATTGCTTATCCTGGATTCAATTGCATGTGTTGAGCAGGGACACATACTGCACACTCATCGTGCTTTGCCCACAATATTCACTTGCCCAATACTTCGACTCGTCGAATGTGACGAAGAGGAAAGACTACACCAGAATAAGGGGTGTTCTCGATGAGGCTATCAATGGCTACGCCCAAAATGGAGGCACATTCGAAAAGAAACAAGAATGTATTAGGCCGGCTACTGGCAAATACGGGTTCAGGCACGTGACCGAGTTCCCCTGCATCAAGCAGCCGGCTTGGAGCACGAAAGAGGCCTTCTATGCCCTCCATCACCTCAAAGGGATTGTCCGCGATGCAAACAATTTGAATCATCCTTCTAGACTCCGAGACTGGTCCAACAAAATGGCGGGGGAAATCTCACAGGAAGATCTTATGCAAGATTTTCATCGCATCAAAGTCAAGTTGTCGGAGATAATCATTGAAGATGTCAACAACACGGGAGGGTCCTTGCACCAACCCATAGGGTTATGCCAGAGGGATATCCAGGAACGCCTAGAGCGGCAGGCTGATCGTAGGACGTGGATGACCAAGGACCTATATAAGCCGTTTCCGGCGCCGCTCCAGTTGAGGTATCGTTGATCGAGGTGTGCGTAGCTAGCTACTATTAGTTTGTTTAACAAAATTTGCTTAACTTATATAAGCCTAGCTACTATATTAGTTTAGCTCTAAACTTAGGCATAGCTAGCTACTATTAGTTTGCTCTAAACTTAGGCCTAGCTAGCTACTATTAGTTTGCTCTAAACTCCTAGCTAGCTACTATTAGTTTGCTCTAAACTCCTAGCTAGCTACTATTAGTTTGCTCTAAACTCCTAGCTAGCTACTATTAGTTTGCTCTAAATTAACTTAGGCCTATCTAGCTACTATTAGTTAGCTCTAAACTCCTAGCTATCTTTGATGTTTATTTTTTGTTTCCTTAGTTGTTTTTTGTGAACATATATGACTTAGTTGTTTTTTCTTTATACTTACTAATATGCTTTGTGTCTATCTATATAGATGACGTACTACGTGGTGTTCGAGGGTCGGGTTCCAGGATTCTATGACGAGTGGAAGGACTGCAAAGCACAGGTCGACAAGTTCAGCGGCAACTGCTATAAAGGATACGAGACTAGACACGAGGCGGTTGCGAAGTGGAGGGACCACCAGTCGAAACAGAAGAACAAGATGAAGACCTCCATCAAGCTACCGTTCTTGCTCTCCATCGTCGCCGTGCTTGTAGTCTATTTCATCTTAGCTTAGGCATTTGTAACTTGACAACTCGAGTAACTATGTGGTGACAATTATTGTTCGATGATGTGTTTGACAACTCGAGTAACTATGTGATCACTTTGAGACAAATTCGATACTTTGCACTATGTATCACTATTGTGATTAAGTAACTTTGTCAAATATCAGTAATATGTTATATGTTGTCAAATATCACTGCTGTGAATAATTCCTGTATAATTCCTGTATATTCAAACTGTATACAGCAGAAACAATTTAAATTTCGAAATATTGCAGATGTTTCTGTGGCGCACCGTTGGACAATTCTGTGGCGCACCTTCTTCTGTGGCGCACCAGTTGGGGATGCGCCACAGAATAGACTATTTCTGTGGCGCATGGGATAGGTGCGCCACAGAATCCACTATTTCTGTGGCGCACGGGCTGGGTGCGCCACAGAAATTATTTTTGTGGCGTGTATTCTGTGGCGCACCCCTGTGGCCCCAGGGTGCGCCACAGAATAGGATTTTGGTGCGCCACAGAAGAGGGTTTCCCTACTAGTGTCAACCCATACAACCTACCAAGCGAACAAAAAGGATCTCAGCTCAACACGTATAATTCACTACGAGAGACACTGTCATTGCCATGTGCTCAGCTCTTTGCCGTGTGCAGTATATCAGACACACGGCAAAGTCTTTGGCGTGTGTTTTCTGGGCCGTTCTCCCATGGTGACTTCAGCTTGGCCCAGTTGAGGAAGCCATGTTAGGAAGATACAGGCTACCAAACACACCCTTAGCAGCCTAAGAGGTAATGTGCATGCCTTCTTAGGCATGGGTGCTTGGCCTGCTGCGTGTGTGGTGAGCTCGTGCGCTCGCGTGGCTCACAGTCGGAAACTGGAAAAAACAATAGAGGAAAGACAAGTTCTCGTTGATCGCCTAAATAGATGTGGCGGCGAGTTCTCCTTTTTTTAGTTTGGTTAATTGGCTACTACTTCGAATTCCTAAATTATAATTAATTCTGGTAGGGATTGTCGTACATTGATTCTCTCTTCTTCTTCCTCGGTTAAAGACTACAACATAGAAGTTCATCCGGATATGACACGAGACTAGAGTGAGTTAGGAAACTATTAATGATGCATAATTCTAATTTAGTAGTTTGGTTACCAGAAGTGTAAGAGAAAAGAGAATAAAATAAGTTAGTAAAAATGTCAAACATGATCTATGGATGGACATGTATATATACAATATAATTTTTATTATTTCAATTTTTGTCTTAGATAGGACCCTGTTTTAGATTTTGGCACAGGGCACCGGATTTTGCCGGCCGGTCTCGATAGATGTTTCCGTGACGGCAACACTGCAACAACAGTCTAGCCCTTTTAGTCCGGCAGGAAGCTGGGATCCTAGGCTGGCTACATTTTCTTCTCAATTGTGTGGTTTTGGGGTAGAGGTGAAGAAGGAAATTCAAATTGAGGGTACAGTTTGCTTTTTTTCCGGATTTTTAGACTATATTAAATATTCATTATAGGTATGATTGTAGGTTTTATTTATTTTTAGATATGTTTTTATTACCATGGTAGTAAGTAATGATGTTTAATATCATACTATAAGTGTAGAGCTAGGCAATTTCAATTTTTTATCTTTAGATTTCTCCCTGCCTTAATTTTTTTCTTTAGAGTTCACCCTCCCTTCGATATCGAGCACACTCTGTCCGGCCGGTCGATGAATCAAATGCCGTGTCGCCACGGTTTCTACTCAGAGGGCGGACGGGCAGGCGGGATTGTCTCAAATACCCTGTGACAAGGTACAAGCATCTTACATACGAGCTCATGGCGTGAATACGCTTCCAAGCTAGTGGCAGTAGTGGACATCGACCTTCCTCTCTGAAGAGTTAAAAAGGACAAGCGATGCACGAACCCGCCACATATTTTTAAAACTGGGCTCACCCCTTTCCATTAAATTGCTTCAACGGAAATACAGAGTACCACTTATTTACAATAGCAATCAAAGGAGAAAGAAAAGGGTAGCAAACGGTAGGAAAACCCGTTGTATACTCTCGTTTCGAGAAGCATACTACGGGGCAAAAAAACTACCACCTAACTACCAAAAGAGTCTTAACAGGATACAAAAGTTCTCATAACCAGTACAGGAGACCACAACACACCAGCAGGCAAATATAACAAGGACCAAAATGACAGTTTCACAGCAGGAATCACCAAGCCACCGATCCATCCGTGATGCGCAGCATCTGCTCCTCCCCAGCGCTTCGAGACCTGGCAATCGCAGCTGCAAGCTCTGCAGCCTTGGTTATCAGCTGTCCCGCACCCGTCTTGATCTTCTCGCCATCAGCAGCTTCGTAGAGACCTACCCAGTAGCATAAAAACGAGCACATGGAGTAGATAATCACCAGGGGACTATGAACCACTTTTTTGTCAAATGTTACAGCATTGCGAGTATTCCAAATCGCCCAACATAAAGCCGCAAGGATCAACATATGAAACTTTCCCCCCAGAGGGCAAAACCTATGCAACCAAGCAACGCTCTGCAAAAGTGTTTTAGGGCAAGAATTAGTCGATAACACCGAACCCAGATTCCCCCACACCACCCTGGCAAAAGCACACCCGAAGAAAAGATGATTCATGGATTCAGGCTCTCTACAAAATGAGCAGAGAGGATTCCCCAGCCACTTTCTCTTTTTCAGATTGTCCCTAGTCAGAATAGCATTCCTAAAAACCTGCCAAAGGAATATTTTAATTTTCAAAGGTAATTTGGGTTTCCAAATCCAACGATTATCAGAACCAGCCAGCCCAGATTCCAGCAACTGATACATAGACTTAGTAGTAAATTTTTTCTTTGGCCCAACAACCCACTCAACTTTGTCAGGCTCAACCGAAACAGTTTTGTTTCTCCCAGAGTTCACAATATAGTTCCACTATGTCAACAAACCAGGAAGTAACCGTCGACGAAAGGGGACAATAAACTCATTCTCCGCCATTTTATTAAAGGACCACTCTTGTCCCTGGCAGATATCAAACAAGGTAGGGTAGGAAACACACAGGGAGCACCCATCTAACCAGGGGTCCTTCCAAAAGCGAACGAGGTTACCATTTTTCAAAATAATAGTCCTTCCCAGGAAATAATACTCCCTCACCTTCAACAAATCTTTCCAACACGGTGAATCCGAGGCCCTACATTTCACAGTGGAGGTAGTTTTGTTTTTAATATACTTAGCATAGACAATATCTTGCCACAAACCCTTTTGAGTATCCAATTTCCACCACCATTTGCATAGGAGACTCACATTTTGCCTATGCAAATTCTTAAGGCCCAAACCCCCTTTGCTTCTCGATCGACATACTAGCGACAACTTGACCATACAGTATTTTTTCTTTTTATTGTTACCAGGCCAGAAAAATCTCCTCCTGTGCTTCTCCAATTTCTCAATACAGGTTTTATTCAACAGAAACATGGATAAAAAGTAAAGAGGGACCCCAGATAAACTAGAATCAATAAGGGTAAACCTTCCACCCGAGGAGGCTGCATCACTGACCCAACAGTCCAGTTTTTTTTAGCATTTTGGCATCTAAGAAGTCCCACTCAATAGTTTTCAGCCTAGAAAAAGTAACAGGAACCCCAAGATACTTCATAGGAAGTTGACCAACCTTACAGTTGAACATCTCAGCATAAAAGGCAGCAATCTCATTGTCCCCCCCAACAAGGAAAACTTCGCTTTTATCAAAGTTAATTTTTAAACCCGACATCAACTCAAACATATACAACAAAATTTTCAGGTTGATTGCCTTTTCCAAATCATGAGAAATGCATAAGACAGTGTCATCAACATATTGCAGTATATCCACTCCCTTCTCAATTAAATCAGGAGCCATGCCAGTTAATAAACCATTTTTTTGAGCCTCCAAAAGCATCTTAGTCAAGGCTTCCCCCACCAAATTAAACAAAGTAGGAGACAGGGGGTCACCTTGCCTTACCCCTTTGGCACTCTGAAAATAATCACCCACCTGATTATTAATTTTCACACTCACTGTACCATTATGCAAAATCTTATGAATCCAAGAACATCAAACTTCATTAAACCCTCTAACTTTATGACACTCGAGGAGGAACTCCCAATTTACTTTGTCGTAGGCTTTTTCAAAGTCAAGTTTTAAAACGATTCCAATTTGCTTTTTGATGTGCACATGATGAATAATCTCATGCAAAGACATAATCCCATCCACAATATTCCTATTCTTGATGAAAGCATTTTGCTGGACACTAAACAGTTTGGGCGCAAAAGGTTCCAACCGAATAGTGAGCACTTTAGTTATCAACTTGTAAATACACCTAAGTAAGCAAATAGGACGAAATTGTTGAATCCTATTAGCTTCGGCCACTTTAGGCAAAAGGGTGATGATAACATAATTCAAACGTTGAACGTCGAGGGTCCCCGCATAAGAACTATCGAATAGACACATAATATCTTTTTTAACCACTACCCAGCAGTGTTGATAAAACTCCGAAGGTATCTCGTCAGGGCCAGGAGCACGATTGATATCCATCTCAAACAAAGCATTTTTAACTTCTTCTTCAGTAAACGGCCTAGTTAATATCTCATTATCATGTGTCGAGATCCTCTCATTTGCACTCCAAAGGTGAGGAGAAATTCGAAAAAGATTACCATTAGCCGGGCCAAACAAATCTTTATAGTACCCCATGGCAAGTTTAAGCAGGTTATCCGTCCCCTCTACTGTAACCCCGTTGTCCTCCAGGGAATATACAGTATTTTTTCTTTTACGACCATTTGCAATTTTATGGAAATAGGAAGTATTCAAGTCACCATGCAACAACCACCTTGCATGAGAACGTTGATACCAATATTTTTCCTCCTCCTCGTTCATACTATAAAGTTCAGTTTGAATATCCGTCTTACGAACAAAATCCTCATGAGATAGATCATTCTCCTCTTGCCACTTTTCCAAATTTCCTAATTCCGTTCTCAACTCATCTTTCCTTTTTTTGAAATGACCAAACAGGTTAGAGCCCCACCCTTTAAAATATTTTTTCACTCTTTTTAGCTTGATGTTAAACACATCAATAGGATCCACACTATTCACATGAAGGGACCAAATATCAGCAACTTTAGGAAGAAACACATCATTCGATAACCAGGAGGAATCAAACTTAAACCTCTTTTTTTTACAGGCCCAGGATTGCCACCTGTATCTAGAATTAACAAATTATGGTCAGACTGTTCTTTTACCACTTTTCTAAGGGTCACTAAAGGAAATAAAAGTTCCCAGCTAGGAGTCATCAGCACTCTGTCCAATCTCTCCAGGGTAGGATTTCTCTGCTGGTTAGACCAGGTATACTTGCCCCCTAAAAGATCAATTTCCTGGAGGCAAAGGGTACTAATCACAGAATTGAACATACCCGAGGAGCGAGGTAAAGAGGTAGGTTAGTTTTTTTCCAACACATTTCTCAAAATGTTGAAATCCCCCCCAACAATAAAAGGACAGTCAATCCTACTGCCAAAGGAAGATAACTCAGCAAGAAAAGCATCCTTTAAATCTTTATGGGCCGGACCATAAACCACCATACAGGCCCACCTACACTTGTTGATTTTATCCCACAGATAAAACAACATCATATGATCCCCAATTTTGATATTTTGCACTTTAATAGAGTCATATTTAAACCCATAAAGAATCCCCCCAGATTTGCCTACCGAAGGAAGCCATTTCCAAAAGAACTTATTAAAGGGATCAATTTTTCGGAAGAAACTAGGAGTATAAGATTGTTTCATAGTTTCCAACAAACCAATAAAATCGAGATTGCAATTATCAATGGTATCAAGAATACAAGTGGCCATACCCTTCTTCCCTGCCCCTCTAATATTCCAAATACCACCTATCATTTAAACTTATCACGTATGCTTCGCTGCCTAACAGGCCTACCAGGAGACAAGGTAGCCATGACATTCTTTTTTTGACTTCTCGTAACAGGACTAGCAACACCAGAATTATTTCTTTTACTCGTCCTTTTATCCTTCCTAGATTTAACCACATTGAAGGATTCATCTAACTCACCATCACTTAACCAAGTCAAGCATAAAGGTGTTCTAACCCCATTATCATGCATAGCTACAAGAGGAGTATCCGAAATAGAGAGATTTTTTTCTTCTATATTAGCTCTAGCTTTTTCCAATTCTTTTAATAGATCAATATTATCGAAGTTATCAGATGGAAAATCGATGCCCATCATAGAAGCTCTAGACATAATCTCCAAATTGGACAATGCAGCAAAAGAATTATTAGAATTGGATGGGAAAGACTCACTTTCGAGATTCCTTTTCTTCGAGGCATTAGCAGCCCTAGTCATCACATCCACCATCTTGTCCTCCTGATTGTGTCTCCCTGTCGCCTCCATCACCACCTCAGCAGTAGGAATCTGGTGCTCTGTTTTTCCACCCGAGGAAGGGGGCGATTGCACAGTGTACACATCCTCATCCACAGGACCAGAAGGAGACACAGAGGCCAATTCAGTAACCATAGGTTCAGGAGGACACACATTTTGTTTCACAGTCTCAGCATAGGAAACAACCATGGACTAACAAGGAATCACAAGCCCCTCAGATGATGCAGGTTCTTTTTCCACAGTAGGAGTAAAAGGTGCAATCCCCACACCACTAGCCATTTTTTGCACCATGTTGGACTTAGGAGATTTGTCCAACATGGTATCATGCACAGATCTATCCCCATCACTACCTCCCAACTCAACATTGTCATTCAATCCCAAGCTATCATTTTCTCTTGCTATTTTTTCAATGAGCAATTCATTCTCACCATCAGTTTCCTCCTCAGATTCTTGCTCAGGCACAGCAGGCATAACAGCCACAGCTGGCATGACAGCACACTGTGACCTGCCAAAGCCAGTCCCAACATAGCTAGCCGAGCCAGTTTGGCCCTCCGACGAGGCAGCAGAGTCACCAGCATAATTCTCATGTGTCAGCCTTTTACGAGAAGGAGGCACAGATGAATTACTCACAGGAATCGACGAACGCAAAACAGGTTGCCCTTGCTCGACCACATTATCAATCTCAAAAGGAAAATCATATAAATAATCACCAAGCACCCCTTCAGCAGTTTTAGGGAGCAAAGAAACATCATGGCAACCAATAAGAATGCGACAATACTCAGGTTAAAAAAGTGTGGATTGATCCACCTCAAGCGTCACACCCACAAGAGAACCAACGTAAGCCGCATGAGCCTCGCATCGCTTATCCACAGGTATGTTTCTAACTTTCACCCAGGCTTTGTGCAGAACTCCCTTAGCGCCCACTAACGCAGACCAAGGGGCCAGGTTAAGCACAACATCGCACAATTTCATCTCCATACCCCCCCCCCAAATAACAGGTGCGTTCAACTTCACGTGCACTAGGGAAACGCATCACATACTGAGTGCTATTAATCGGCCTAGCCGTGCATCTCCATTTTGATTTCAGGTACTCATTAAATTCCTGCTCGATCTCTCTCGTTGTGGGATTCCCTTCCACCACAGTGATAACAATACTCGATACCCTCTCCTTCAATTGCTTAGCACTAGTTGAGTCAGGAAAATAGAAGAACCCTTGCCCCGGCGACTGGAACGCGCACATCGAACCCACGCAGTCCTCTGGCTCGGGCTTGACGGGGGAGAAGGGGCTCCTCGAGCCTGATAACGGGAGATGGGAGTCATTGGCGCCGAGCCCGGGGAACGGGAGGTCGTCCCCGCTGAGGACGACGGAGACCCGATGGTCATGCCCCTTGGCATCCACGGCGCTCCTCGACGCCGAGACAGGGACGGTCGAGGCCACTCGAGCGGCGGGGAGTTGTCGGCCTGGATGTGGGTGAGGACGGCCTCGAGTGTCCACCTGGGCTCACCCCACAAGGCGCGCCGCCTGACATAGTTCATGCGCCGCCCATGCGGTAGGTGCCGGTTGGAATCAGCGCCACGGGGACACCTCCGGCGCTCATACGCAAGGTGCCGGGAACGCGGACATCGGGCTGCACGGGGTAGTCCGTCGACTGGAGAACGCGAGCTTCCCAGTCGTGCAAATGGCGACTGCCAAAGTCATTTGCTGCCGCACCGTCGCCGGGAAAAGCGCTTAGCCATGGCGAGAATAGAGGAGTGTGATGGATGGTGGACGGGTGATGTGGCGAGCGGCAGCGAAGTGTCGGGGTCATTTATACCGGCCAAGCGCGCGGGAGCGGTGTAGACGAGTGGGCGGGAAGCTCAGCGGTGGCACGCCATTACGATGCCGCGTGGGCGATTGGACGGACCGGCGAGTCTGCGAAAGCCTGCCAGCGCATTAAACATCACGGGGAACGAGAAGATGAGGATGAGATAGCCCGCGCCTCACTGACTCGGCGGGCCCGCGGGCGAGGGAAATAGTTTTCGTGCCATTTCCCTTCATCCGGCGCTCCGAACAGCCCCCAGCGCGCTGGGTTGGGCCTAAGTTCGCCGAGCTATAATTAGGCCCAATCTCTATTTGGCCTCGTGGGGGACAGTGGGCGAAAAACAACGAACCGGCGCAAAAAAAAAACGCCCTTTAGCCTCCTGTGAGGGCGGCTAAAGATGCTCTAAAGGGCTAGCGAGGTCGAGCAGGTGCATCCTGCGAGCCTTCCGGGAGCATTGATATAAGTGCGTGTATACCATTCAGGGGATAAATATTCTTGAGCAACGGAAATGATAAATGTACGCCCACCGAGGTGGTTAAGAAAAACTTAGGACCGGGAAGCATCCGGATAGATGACGTAACCTGATGTACTAACATTCCTCCAACTTGGTTTCATTAATCGACTACCTGTAGCATCATTGATCCTCCTCCTCTTTTCCCTCGGTCGTCGGCGTGGACGGCCGCATGCCTGCACAGGCCGCCTTGTTATCTGATCACCATTCAACAGAGAGAACCACAGTGAGAACCATACGTAGCCAGAACGGGGCAGACATTATTTCTCGTCTTTCCGACTCGTACTAAGACTCGCCCGCTGTAGTCTCCTGCATGGTCCGGCCCATGTGGACTGTTTTTATTTTTCGTTTTTCTTTTTTTCTGTTGTTTCTATTTGTTTTTTTTTCTCACACGAAAGTTAAACATTTAATCGCATTTACAAAACTAGACCGCTGGGCACCTTGTGCCTATATATGCCCGTGATAACCACAGTGGCGGATCCCCGGGGTCGGGCGGGGGCCATTCCCCCCCCCCCTCCCCATGGTTCGCCTCCCTCCATGGTATGCAATCGCCTCCTCTACTGCATGTCGGATCTCATCTATATCTCCAGCACCGCTGCCGCCGACACCGGAAGGACACGGCCACAAGGATCGATTGAAGCTGCGGCAATTTCCGGCCGACCACGACTAGGACCTGTTAGCGCCACGCCTTCACGCTCTCCTAGCCTGATCCGTAGTGGCGTGCCCAACGACCTGGGTTCGACTCCCACCGGGAGCGGATTTTCGGGAATTCTAAAAAATGTGGCTCTTTCTATGAAAAATATATCATCATGGGCTAGTCCTGGTAGGTCTTTTTTTTTTGTATAATACAATTTCCATGCCCCCAGCTAGGACTTTGCTGATTTATCTTGCCTCGCTGATTTCTCCTTGCCGCCCGTCCGAACTAATCGGCTGATTGTGGATAGATATTGCAATTGCTACTTGCTAGTTTGATTATTTCTAGTTATATTTGCAACTTATATGAATTATATAGTTATCCTAAACTAACTCAAACAGTATAATTGCTTAATTCGTGAAGACGGATGAACCCCACTGATAAGTAATCATTTCAAGCTATTGGTTCAGTGTCTAACTCTAGCGCCTAAAATACAAATGCAACCGAAGAGATAGAAGGCACCGAGCAATCTACCGGATATAATGGTTTCAACCGTGATCAAGTTGATACGTGAACTTCCAATTAAATTTTGTGTCATTTTCGAAATTCTAAAACAAAATATTACAAGACCTAAAAAAGCGCTACAATTTAGGGGTCTGCCCCACCCCCTCAAATCCTGGATCCGTCCCTGTATAACCATGTCATGAACACAATTAAACATGCACTGAACTGACACATACTCTGACTTCAGTTATAAATAGCTAGGCAGCTCCGCGACCCTCCCGCCGGTACTTATATATGTGCACGTAGAGGGTTATCAATGACACCAGTGCATACCGGTCACAAGATAAATTTGTTGGAGCTGCCAAAAGCAGCGGAAAGGATTAATGTACGCCAAGATAGCTAAGCAAAACATAGGATTAGGAAGCATCGGAACATAGGGCGTAGCCTGGTATCACATTGTTCCAACTTTATCTCGTTGACTAGGTACGCGTACGACCATTTGTCCTGCTAAACTTTTCCCAGTCGCGTGCTTGCACGGGCCGTCTTCTTGCCCGATCACCATTCACCAAACTAAACCATAGGTAGCCAGACTTCGCGGCAGGGGCTCTTCCCGCACTTGGCTCCATGCCGGCATCGCCGGAGCAACTTGAATACGGAGGCCTGGAGACTAAGCTGGCAAAGATCATCCATATAGGTTTCCAACCGCAGCAAGTTGATGTGGTGGCAAAAAGTCTCTCCGTAGGATGGCCTATATATAACCCGTTTTTGTAATCTTTTCCGGAAACAACATTTAGAAGTTTCAAAAATTCCGAGAAAAATACAAATGTTGACAAATACGTACTTTAAGGTTTTGCACATTTTCAATGTGAAAGATTTTGTTTTCCGGCCTATAAAAAATGACAAAGTCTGGTAATGTTTTTTTTCCAAAATTGTACTATTCACAATCTTTGATCTAGAAGTTTTTAATTTTTGTACGACCTAAAATATAAAATATGTTGTATCAAAATTTTGAACATTGATATAAGTAATAACTAGAAGATACCCCGCGCGCTGCTGCAGGGATCACTTTAGAAACTACTGTATATTGTAATAACAAATTATAAGAGATGTGATATATTATATTTTCTAAGTGAATATGAAAATTTCAATTGATCATATTATATATACTAGTAAACATGCCCGTGCTTTGCTATGGGTTGGCCTTGTAGGCTCCAATCGGCGTGCTCTCTAGGAGGACGGTGATGTGCTGGTTTGCCGATGCCCATGCTGCTGCAGCGTCCGATGCCGCCGCCGTTGAGCGATGCGTTGGTCTCTAAAACACAAGGACCGGATACTTCTCCTTTCCTGAATCTGGAGCTGACATTGAAGGCTTAGTAAAACGAAAAACGAAAAACGAATTGGCCGTATGACATTAATACTTCGAGTTGTATTTGGATTGCGAGGTCGTGTGAGGTGAGGACTCACGTGAGAAGGAAACACGGCAGGAAGATGGACTTCATCGGTCCTATCTCGAACAAATTCTAACCAAGGAGCCAACGACATATAACAGACCTATAGGGAGAAAACGTAAACGCAGGACGGACCAAAACGTAAAACATATGACGGACGAAAAACGTACGGAAAAAGGGAGGAAGAAGTCTGTCGAATCCATTGTTCGGCAAATCCCTCAGGTGAACCTATAGGGTTTCGAGTAGAGGAACGATGTACGCGCTGGTGATCTCGACGGCTAACAAGGAGAAAGATTTACCCAGGTTCGGGGCCCTCGTAGAGGTAAAACCCTTACTCCTGCTTGTCTGATCTGTATTATGACGAGATAGTCGAGATGTTGCAATGGCGATGCCATGGTGAGGCGTACGGGGTATCCCGTGTATTGCCTATTCTAGTTGTGGCTTGTATCTTCCTCTCTCTATATTGGATCCCTAGATTGGTTGTCCAGATTGGATTGGTCGTTTTCTCTCCTCCCTCCTCGCTTTATATATGCAGCCAGGAGGGGGTTACATGAGTCCTAGTAGAGTACGTATAGGAGTTCTTGTCTTGACCCGCAAGTCTTGCGGGTGGGCTTCACGTGGGCCTTCTAGAATACTCCAAGGGCTCCTCTTTTTGGGCCTTAACCTTGGGCCTGAGACGGGGTGTCCTTACCCGCAGGGTCCAGAATCCATATCTTCGTCAGTAGCCCCCGAGTGTTTATTCGACTGAGAATAGTCGGGTAAGCACTCAAAGTCCGTTCTTGATTTCTTCGATTGGTCATTCAATCGCCTGTTTTTGAGGGTGTATACCCTGTGCGCGAAGCGCTTCTGTACTCGAGCATCGAGTGTTAAATGTGCCTTGTGTTGGCTGTTTTCGCAGAAGGATGTGGCTCAGTCGTCTGGCTCTCCCGAAAGATCAGGGCCAATTAATTGCATCTAGGGCAAAAACGGTTCTGGCCTACACAAATTCGAGACCTCCGACTCGAATCCGGCAAGGTGATCGTTGCGACTGGGCCGTGGAGGTCTTACCGAGTCAAACTTAACCTCAAGGGGTACCCGGCGCGTCCACTAGGATTTTTCTTCGTGTTGTTGACACGGAAATTTACCGGAGGACGCAGCTTGAGTGCGATTCCAGGCCCTGAAGAGAGATCTTTTGGGTCTTACCTTCGTACTCGAGAGAATACGGCATCTGGATGTGCCTAGTCGGCCGAACGATCCAGGATAAGGATGTGTAAATACATCATGTGGTAGAGTTGCGGGAGCCGCACACTCGCGATTTTGTCTTGATGTGCCTATACGAAAGAGATTTCGTGTCAAGGTGACTATGCGAAAGAAATTTCGCGTCTTGATATGCCCATACGAAAGAGATTTTCTGTCACGGTGACTATGCGAAAGAAATTTCGCGTCTTGATATGCCCATACGAAAGAGATTTCGTGTCAGGGTGACTATGCGAAAGAAATTTTGCGTCTTGATGTGCCCATACGAAATAGATCTCGTGTTATGAGGTGCGCAATGACGTAATTATGCGGTGGAGATGTACTCAACACGGCGGATAGAGTCGACGCGGTGGAGCTGTACTCGACACGGCGGATAGAGTCGACGCGGTGGAGCTGTGCTCAACACGGCGGATGGAGTCGACGCGGTGGAGATGTACTCGACACGGCGGACAGAGTCGACGCGGTGGAGGTGTACTCAACACGGCGAAGGGAGTCTACGCGGAAGTCGTGTAGTTGACGCGGACGTGCCGAAGTCGCACGACGACGTGGAAGTCGTGTAGTTGGCGCGGACGAGGCGGAGTCGCACGACGACGTGGAAGTCGTGTAGTTGGCGCGGACGTGCCGAAGTTGCACGACGACGTGGAAGTCGTGTAGTTGGCGCGGACGTGGCGGAGTCGCACGGCGACGTGGAAGTCGTGTAGTTGGCGCGGACACCCAGCCACCTAGTCCACACAAGAAGATGGACCCGAAGAGTCTTCAAGATGTTCTGATTTCGCGATTTGGCCCGCGTTATCTTATGCGTCTCGTCGAGACGGACAAGTTTGATGTTTTGTTTTTCTTCATCCGAGTTAATATGCGGTTTGTACGACCACAATAAGGACATGGACGAAGAAATCTGACAGAGCTCTTGAGATACGCGGCTAGCGTGTTAGATGCTCCCGATGGGAGTACGTCGAGTGAGCGTGTAGCGCTCATTGGGTGCGCGGCCAACGCTCCCGATGGGAGTAGCCCCCGAGTCTATGTGCGATTATTTGTAATCGGGCATAGACTCAAAGATCTTGTAACGTTGCTTCTTCGATTTGTCGGGTGCATGGCAGTGCTCCCGATGGGAGTAGCCCCCGAGGCTATGTTCGACTCCCAGAGTCGGGCATAGGCTCAAGTTGTTCTGAAGCTAACCCCATGTGCTTGTCTTCTGTTGGCTCGCGGAGGAGGAAATGCATCGACTCTCGGAAAAGGGTATATGTCGACTCCGAGCGGAGGATGTGTCGACGTTGTGGTTTCTGCGTTGCAGTTGCAGCCATATAATCGGATGTGGTTAAATAATGTAGCAGTAGTGTTGTATAGAGCAAAATGTACGGAACAAATTGTTGCTCGGGTTAATTTTGGTTGTGAACCAACAATTTACTCGCGGAGTCGAGTATGGCCTGTTGGTAGGCAATAATTTGATCATACGCGACACTTTTGCATCGTACGCTGTGCCCTTTCGTTAGCCTAACAGCCATTGTCTATACTCCTTGCCGACCTGTCAGTTGCTCACTAGTAGGGAAACCCTCTTCTGTGGCGCACCAAAATCCTATTCTGTGGCGCACCCTGGGGCCACAGGGGTGCGCCACAGAACACACGCCACAAAAATAATTTCTGTGGCGCACCCAGCCCGTGCGCCACAGAAATAGTGGATTCTGTTGCGCACCTATCCCATGCGCCACAGAAATAGTCTATTCTGTGTCGCATCCCCAACTGGTGCGCCACAGAAGAAGGTCGCCACAGAATTGTCCAACGGTACGCCACAGAAACATCTGCAATATTTCAAAATTTAAATTGTTTCTGCTGTATACAGTTTGAATATACAGGAATTATACAGGAATTATTCACAGCAGTGATATTTGACAACATATAACATATTACTGATATTTGACAAAGTTACTTAATCACAATAGTGATACATAGTGCAAAGTATCGAATTTGTCTCAAAGTGATCACATAGTTACTCGAGTTGTCAAACACATCATCGAACAATAATTGTCACCACATAGTTACTCGAGTTGTCAAGTTACAAATGCCTAAGCTAAGATGAAATAGACTACAAGCACGGCGACGATGGAGAGCAAGAACGGTAGCTTGATGGAGGTCTTCATCTTGTTCTTCTGTTTCGACTGGTGGTCCCTCCACTTCGCAACCGCCTCGTGTCTAGTCTCGCATCCTTTATAGCAGTTGCCGCTGAACTTGTCGACCTGTGCTTTGCAGTCCTTCCACTCGTCATAGACTCCTGGAACCCGACCCTCGAACACCACGTAGTACGTCATCTATATAGATAGACACAAAGCATATTAGTAAGTATAAAGAAAAAACAACTAAGTCATATATGTTCACAAAAAACAACTAAGGAAACAAAAAATAAACATCAAAGATAGCTAGGAGTTTAGAGCTAACTAATAGTAGCTAGCTAGGCCTAAGTTAATTTAGAGCAAACTAATAGTAGCTAGCTAGGAGTTTAGAGCAAACTAATAGTAGCTAGCTAGGCCTAAGTTTAGAGCAAACTAATAGTAGCTAGCTATGCCTAAGTTTAGAGCTAAACTAATATAGTAGCTAGGCTTATATAAGTTAAGCAAATTTTGTTAAACAAACTAATAGTAGCTAGCTACGCACACCTCGATCAACGATACCTCAACTGGAGCGGCGCCGGAAACGGCTTATATAGGTCCTTGGTCATCCACGTCCTACGATCAGCCTGCCGCTCTAGGCGTTCCTGGATATCCCTCTGGCATAACCCTATGGGTTGGTGCAAGGACCCTCCCCTGTTGTTGACATCTTCAATGATTATCTCCGACAACTTGACTTTGATGCGATGAAAATCTTGCATAAGATCTTCCTGTGAGATTTCCCCCGCCATTTTGTTGGACCAGTCTCGGAGTCTAGAAGGATGATTCAAATTGTTTGCATCGCGGACAATCCCTTTGAGGTGATGGAGGGCATAGAAGGCCTCTTTCGTGCTCCAAGCCGGCTGCTTGATGCAGGGGAACTCGGTCACGTGCCTGAACCCGTATTTGCCAGTAGCCGGCCTGATACATTCTTGTTTCTTTTCGAATGTGCCTCCATTTTGGGCGTAGCCATTGATAGCCTCATCGAGAACACCCCTTATTCTGGTGTAGTCTTTCCTCTTCGTCACATTCGACGAGTCGAAGTATTGGGCAAGTGAATATTGTGGGCAAAGCACGATGAGTGTGCAGTATGTGTCCCTGCTCAACACATGCAATTGAATCCAGGATAAGCAATGGATGAAACCTAGAAAAAAAACATTAGCTAAGACGATCGCGAGACTTACTCGGGGAAGACAGGCAAAAGAATGTCCGTCTTGTTCTGACTGTTTCTCAACATGAAGCTCTCGAGGTACTTCACTGCCTTGGTCCGTGTACTTGATCCTTCCTCCAGCTGGCTATCACGCATGTAGTAGGGATCCGCTACCATAACGTTAGGGGGTAACTCTCGCTGGATCTGCATCTGAGCATTGAGCGCGTATAGGCGGACCAAGTTATAGTCCAGCCGTCTCGAGTGAAACAGATTGAAGATATCCTCATACGCTATGAAGAACAGTCCCGCGGGGTCTTCATTGACGAAGTCCGGGCCCTCTGGCACCTTGACCGTGAACACAGGATAATTTGGACACTTGTCTTGAAGAAGGAGGCCCTCTAGCATCACGATAATGTGCTGCAATGTGAGCATTGGTCTAGTTGCCCCCTGTATCTCGTCCGGACCCAGTATCGGTTTCCCAGCTTCATGCAAGCGGGTCAAGCCATCCTTACGGGGTCGTACCACGGCGTCGGCCAAGATCTTAGTATGCTGGATCTTTTTAGCAGGTCTCTTTCTAATCTTCTTGCTGGCGGTGGCTTGATCTGCTGCGGGAGCTGGGGGCGAGGGAGCTGGGGGTGCGGGTGCTCGGGACGACCCTACGATTGTCTTATGCAGTGTGCTAGGGCTGAATACTGTACCCTCCGGGTAGGTCAGGCGCTGCGTGACTTCAGTACGTCTAGGTTGATCGCCGTGACTGCGGAAGACTTCATCGTCACGATTCATATCAGGCATGTACCTATCTTGGCTGTAGCCCGTGTTGAGGTAGGCATTGATGTCGACATTGTCATCGTAATGATAGTCTTCGACACCGGCGGCTCCAGCAAACTGGTTGTCCACGTCCTTTGGTGGTGATGGCGGCTGTGATGCCGGCGGCTGTGATACCGGCGGTTGAGGCACAACTGCTTTTGATGATCTTTTGGCCGGTCGTTGCGGCATATTTCCCAACAACACTTTGTGCCTTGTTGTGGTGGAAACAACCGCCGGTTCCTTCTGGGTGGTGGTGGCAACAACCGCCGGTTCCTTCTGGGTGGTGGTGGTGACGACTACTGTTTCCTTCTGAGGGGCGGCGGCCTTGGGTGCTGTCTGGAGGGCTCTTTGCTTCGTGGGCCGGACGATCTTATTCTGCGGGGCCATAGGGGATGTGGCGCCGGTGTTGCGCTTGATCACAAGACCCTCCCCAAGACGAATCTGGCTCTTCGGCCATTGCATCACCCAAGTCGTGCACTCTCCAAGCACCAAGTTGTCCTCCTCGTCGCAGCCTGGAGGTTGAAAGGGGGGAAGGACGTCGCGATACTCCGGCACTACATTGGCCAACTTCACCTTCATCACGTTCTCGTCCATTCGAGAGTGGTGCATAGTGCGTTGCATGGGTTGTATAATAGTGCCGGTAGCAACATCCACCAACTCTCCGCCCGGCACCACACGATGCAGGAGTACGCAAGGTTCGTCCTGTTGTGCAACATACCAGGCATCATGAGATGACAGTCATCTTGAGAATGCGTAGTTAGATCACGATTAACTAATTAGTTACCTTGGTGATGGCGTCTAGCTCGGCGGGTGTCGAGACAAGGGCGACGGTGCCGGCGGCCGGCCCATCATTCTTCGGCATTGCTGCCGAAGGGGGCGGCGATGTGACCAGAAGGAGTGGCGCCGGCGTCTGGGGGGTCAGCTGTTGCGGCGGCACTTGCTGGTTCATGCTTGAGTTGCTGCCGATGAAGCTGGGCAGATGGATCGGTCCAATTTGACCCCCCGCATTCCAGGAAGCTAGCCCCTCCATCAGCCCAGCGGGGATGACTTCCTTGAGCCTCTCATCCACTAATCGGTTGAGCCTGTCGGGGTCCACCTCTCTGCTCTCAAGTTTCTTCTCTAGAGCCGCCATCTGCTTCTTCAGCTCCGCGACCTCAGGATCATCCTTAGTCGATGTCGTCTTCCTCTTCTTTTTTGACTTGGCATCTGATGAGTAGTACTCGGCTACCTTCATGTTTAGCCCAAAGCCGGAGATACGGCCAGCTGACGTCGGCGGGGCATCCAACGGCCTTTTCTTGTATGCGTTCGTCGCTCTGTTGAAAGGCGTGTCCCACCGACTCGTCGACCCTTCGGACGAGTCAGATTTCTGCAACTCCCTCTCCTTCGGACAAAAGGAAATTAAGGTGAGCCCATTATCTAATTATTAGATCAATGCAATATACATGTACTTGAGATATATGTGTCCTTACCAAATGTTTCTCAAATTCCTTCACGTCCTCGTCTTTCGTCTTGAATTCCCCCGTCTTCCAGTCTAAGAAGTACCGGGATCGGACAAAGTTCCTAACTTGTATATCCGTGATTTTGTGCCAGGGGTTATCTTTTCCGAGACGTTCCATCTCGCGGTCCTCCTTCTCCCAAGTAGGCTGTTTTCCTTGGTAACCACCGCTTCCGAGATGTTGGTGCCCTATGTTTTGGTCCCGCATATCCTGCCCCCATTTTGTCCATTTTTTACACTCCTCGGTGTTCAAGTACTCCTTAAATATCTCGAAATCTTCTTTCTGAAGCGTCGGGTCTTTTCGACTGATCTCCTCCCAGCTTTTACCTTTTTCAATCTTCTTCTTCACCCGGGATTTCCAGCTGCTCAACGCGGTGCTCATCTTCGTGATGGCTAAAGAGTCCACCATTTTGTTGAACGGCTCCGGGAACGTGTATCGCTGGTAAGCTTCTTCAGAAGGATTTCGACCAAAGCCTTGTTGTCGTCGCTTCTAAGGTCAATCGTGTTGATCGACATGCTTTCCCGCACGATGCACCCTAGCTGCATGCCGTACCCTGAGGTAACAGATCGAGGCGCTAATGGTAGGCCACTCGGCGAGACCTCGGTGATTGTATCGGTGACGTTCGCGACCACTTGCGGCTTACGATCCTTCCTTGGGGCCCGGGGCTTCTTATTCTTCTTATCGGTCGTCGGGGCGGCGTCGCCGCTACCACCAGCCGCCGTGCGGTCAGTGCCACCACCATCGGTGCTCTTATCCTGGTCCTCTTCCTCCAAGTACCCCCAATCAACGTCCTCTTCCTCAATTCTGGTTGCAACGTGGGCATCCCAGCCCTCTTCCTCGGCACCGGCTTCGGGCACGGACACGTGCTTGGAAGAGCCAGACATGTTTCTGTAATAACATTCAAATTTGAGTTTTTGAGTTGGATTTCAAATTATTCAATATAGACGTGCTTGGAAGAGCCAGATGAGTGATAGGTATTTCCTGCTTGTTTTTACTGCCTAGTGTAAAGCTGGCTAGTGTAATGCTACCAAAAAAAAGGTAAATTCTTAATATCGTATCATGAAATTATTTCTCCCACTAGTAATCAAGATCACCAAAGCAAATCGTGAATTCGGTCTTTGGTGGGTACATGGTTGGGTTTATTCTTCTTATGTTATTTTTGAGAGGTTGTCTGATAATAGATTGGTGCGCAGCCATCTGGTTTCTTGATGGATTTGTCACACGCTTGTACTTGTATGCAGCTGCAATATTGCTTTGTGCATCTTCGTTTTTCAAAGGGAAAGTCTTAATGAAAACTATTTTTCGTCCACTGTAGTCTATAATAATAGTCTCTTCCACAGTATTACAGTAACATGAATGCCCTGTTCCATAATTTTTTCTGCCTCAGTTGAAGTTAGATGATAAAGGTATGAACACACAAGAATACTGGGAAAAGCAAGTATTATTTGCAAGCAGACAAAAACAACCCACTGGTTACGGATTTTATTTTCCTGCAAAAGATGATCGCGAGGATGAAGAAACTTCAACTTCTATGATGGTATGTATCTCTTTTACCGACTGCCACCAGACTAATCTATTTGTATATGAGCACGTCAGACCAAATATCAAGCTTTCTTGGTCAAGGATTTTTATTTTGTTATTCACTGGATATGTGGATGGTTGGTGGTCTGATGGATCTGGTGGTAAGCCTATGATCTGCATCAGATCCCGGCGACGTTCCGATCAAACCCCTCGGTATTTTTTCAGAGGGAAGGTTTGATGAACGATTTCGCCGGTGGGTAGGATTTGGTGGTGGTTGCTCTAGGTTCACGCGTTGGTTGGCCTTAATCTCGGTAGGTAGAGGATTAATTGTTCATGCCTGGTTCTAGACTGGTAGTTGGTGGTGGCTTAGGTGCTACTGGGTGCGTTAGTTTGATAATCCAAGGTTCAGTGTGTGATTCGAAGGTCACGTAAGGTTCAGAATAAGAGTTACTTAAGAATAAGTTGTGTAGTTGGGTCTGCTGATCTATGCCTAGTTGATATAGCAACTGAGTGAGATGTGAGAGTAGTTGCAGCATCAGCTAAGCTATATGAGTAGTTGATTTAGCAACTGGGTATCTAGTGGTGTTGATGGTACTATGTAATATATGTGTCTTAAGAGTTGGTTGTGTCTGTATCAGGTCGGTCCATAGTGATCAAACAATATATTCAGTACTAATTTCGTTCCTATTGTGGCGTGCCTTGATTTGGTTCACTGAGAAATTATCATATTTGTGAGGACGAAAGAACTATCTCCTTGAATTGTTGTTTGGAGCTTGGCTCTCTGCAATTTGCTGAACCATACAGTGGGGATTCATCTGTTTGGGACTAGTGTGAAGTATTTGGCGATCTTTGCGTGTTTGTAACCTCCGGACAGTCTGGCTTTGTTCAGTCTTGTGGACATCGTCAAATGCTATCTACTCCACTAGAGTATATATCCCTCTAGGTAAGCAACGCTGGTCTAATTGTCCATGCTTAACGTTGTGTCGTCGGTGCTGGTTCATGCATCTAAAAGCCAACAACCGTGAGACCCGTGATCTTAATCAGACTTTAACACTGAAAGGCGAAGAGTGATCTTTATCAGAAGTTTAACTGAAGGCAGAAGAAGACTTGGCTTCCTTGCGATAAGCACAGGGATGAAAAACATAAATTCAGTTGACCCAGTGAAAAACATAAATCTGCAGGGCTATAACAATCTGACACCCTCTTTTTTGCGGGCCTTTTTATTCAGGTATATAAATCAAACCTTGGTTCCATTGTTTTTTCACGTTCAAACATTACTGCCTGCGAGTAGCATTTTCTAATATGGATGACTACATTCTAATTCTAAAATGGCATCTTTTCCATTACATCACTATATCTGATGTATAGAAGGGTAACTACAATCTAATTCTTATATTTTACATGCACATAGAGGTTAGTTTGCTTTCCTTTTCTCTATTTATTCTGACTTTCCTATTTAAAGTTATTGCTTACCCGTATGTTGAGTGTGGCTGGTACAAGCCAAGTAGATTTAGAAATAAGTACACCAGAGTAGTACACCAGATCGTTATGTTAGTCAATCAGTGTAAGTCTTCAGGTCGGTTAGAATTTGACCTCTGCTGCCGAAGTGCTCGCTAATACGATCTTGACACTAGGGATTATTTTTTCGCATGATAGTGCATCCGCGCATCACGATGCCTTTGTTCCACAACCGGTGAGTTAAAACCTTACCATCATTTACACTTTAATATGAAGAATTGTTGGATGATATCAACGAGCCGACTGGGACCAAAGAACTTACAACATTGTATGACATGTGGCCTCAAAGACTTAATTTACCAATTATAGCTGTTTTTTTTACTTCCTCCATACTAACTTTTTATAAAGTAATTGTGACACCATGCTCCTTTTGTATTGCAGATACAACAACAAGCTTCAAAGTATTGGTAATTTTTTTTTCTATTTTTGGCTGTTATGACGATTGCTTTGAGGTTACATGTGACCACCAATATATTTTCTTTTTTAAAATTCCTCCATATATGCAATTGTACCTGAACTCTTGCATGTGACCACCAATGTGAAGGTTTACATGGATAAGTTGCCGCTGATTTTTCTAATTTATTTTTGGTTTATTTAGTTCATTATATTCATGCTCTCCTTTTCCTTCTATAATCTTATCTTATATATATATTTTTTCTAGCCATACATATATTTAAGGATTTAAGGACAAGTCTCTAACTATATATTTGTAATCTGAAACAAATGAGGCAACTATATAGTTAGCTACTGCCAACAAGACAATGGTGTGGTTTGACTGAAACAAATGAGCTAGTTGCACAATCTGAATTCGGGAGATCTGGCAGTGCATTTTTGTCTTCTTTTCTCTGTATGTGTGTGTGCATTTTTGATTGAAGCAAGCATTATTGGTTGTTGTCAAGTCTAACACAACTAGCTCATGGATAATTCAAAAACCAAAGATGTAAATTGGTTTTGCATCTAGCAGTTACAGTTGAACTGAGCTATTGACCACCAGGAAACTAGAAGTGAAACTACTAAGTATAAAAAAATTCATAGAAAAATTTGGCATGACCTTTGCTAATTTTCCTATGTCTAAGAGTGCCAGAAATTTGCTCGGAAGGAAATGAATCAACTTCCTCGCAAAACTTTGGCATCTCAAAAAGAAAAACCTGCACAAAAACATGTACATTCTCAACTGTGGCCTCCACGGCTGCTGCTGTAACAGGCTTTGCACAGTAATATGGAGGACCATTGTCGCTTGCGGCGAATCCTCAAGCCCAGGCAGGTACAAATATGACGGTAGTGATTTTATTCTTTCATAGGACAAATATGCTTTAACAAACATTCACTTTCACAGCCCCTCATTGTTGTAATGCTGTGACAAAGTCTAATAACTGAGCAGAACACTATAATAACACACTGTTTATAGCCCAGAAACAACAAAGGAAATATGTTGCTAGAAGTCTATCTAGGTGATGTGATAATGAACTAATTCATGATATTGATGCGATATACAGAAGTAATTAGCTCCAACAAGCAACAGACTGTTTCTTTTGCTGGCCATATGGTTACAGGATGTGAATGAATAGGTACAGCAGAACCAAAACACATTATTAAGCGGATCCAATTCAAAACAAAAGAACACCTAACATGATCCAGTGCCAAGTCCTGGACAATCGATCTGAATTTCGCAAAAAGAAACCAAGAACTGACAAGAAATCGTACTCCTTATAGGGCAACGGGGCGGGGCGAGCAGCGAACTGACCTGGGTGGGCGCGGGGCGAGGAACCTCGGTGGGACGAACGGCGGTGTCGAGGAAGACGGCGGTGTCGAGCGGCCGCGGTCGATGAGACGGCAACGGCACGGCTCCTCTCGATCCTAGCTAGGTCACGGCGCGCGCTCCTCCTCCTAGCTAGGTCCTGCACCTCCTCGATGCTCCTTCACCTAGCACCTCCACACGAATTCTCCACGGTGGCGACCGCGAGGGAGAAGAGAAGGGGATCCAGATCGAGGTTCGTCGTCGCGCGCTTGAGAGAGATGGATGAACTGCGAAATTGGCTAAGTGTGGAAGATGGAGATGGGGGCCACATGTCATTGGCTGAGAGGACGATTCTGTGGCGCACCAAGACCCCGTGCGCCACAGAATGGTAAGAATTCTATGGCGCATCCTCTAAGGAGTGCGCCATAGAATTTCCTGGGCCTATTCTGTGGCCACGATGTGCGGGGCCACATGTCATTGAGTCTACGAGATTTCTATGGCGCATGTTTCCAGTGGTGCGCCACAGAATTGGGTCGGTAGATAAATAAAAAACGAAACGCTGTATATGTGACAACTATCTATTACTAGCCCAGTTGGTTTAGCTGTGAGGTACTTAAGCCTAATGGCCTGGGTTCGAATCCTGGTTGCCCCACATTTTTTAATATTTTATTTAATTATAAAGAAAGAAAGAATCACATACACATACATACATACATGCACATATATAAAGAATCACATACATACATGCACATATATAAAGAAGTGCTTGTCTCACATACATATATATAGAAAAAAGTGCTTGTCTCACATACACATACACATACACATGCACGTATATACACACAAAAATCTTCTTAATTTGTCTCGATCTGTTCCGATCTAGCTTAATTAGCGTCTCTTTCCCTTTTTGTTGGCGACTGGATACTTTATACCGGCCACCTTGAGATTTCTTCGCATGAACGGACAACCGTGTGTAGGTAGGGATGTCTTCCTTCTTACTTTACCAGTAGTAGGCATGTCGAAGTGCTTGTCGAACTCCTCCTCGATCTTCGGATCACCGTTCTTGTCGAAGTCTTCCTCGTTGGCGTCTCCTTCCATTCCGATGATGCTCCTCTTGCCCCTCCTCACGACAACACGGCTAGGCCTTGACGGGTCGGTGATGAAGAAGCATTGGTCAACTTGGCTAGCGAGTACCCATGGCTCATTTTTCGCGGATGCGTTCTTCGATTTAGCATCGGGTATAACCATTGTGGTGAAATACCGTCCTTCTTTCTTGACATTCTTGGCCCATCTCACACGGAACATTGGCACCACCGTCTCTCCGCAGTAGTTGAGCTCCCATATCTCCTCGATCTTTCCAAAGTATCTTTCTTCCACATTAGTCTCGGCATCGCCATATGATAGCATAGTTACTCCTGAGTTTTGATTTTCGCTACTCATGTCCTTGTCCTCGGTGGAGAATCTGTAACCGGAGATGTCGTACCCCTGATAGGTCCTTACGTTCTTCCCGGGGCCCTGTGATAAGATGTATATGAGTTTTTCATCTTCCGTAGAAGGCATTTTTCTCCGTGCTTCAATCAGTTGACTTTGCTTGAACCAACGCGTGAAGCCGGAGTTGTGCTCTTTGGTTACGTCTCCCATCTTCCTCGGCCCGCCCATTTCAATATAATTCTGATTGATTAAGCTTTTGTGCTCTTCCACGAAAGGCTCGATCAACTTTAAGTGTTGTAGCACGACCCGGTGAGCCTATCAAAGTCGTCGCGTCGTTTTTGAATGCCGACATGGACGTCGCGGCAGCCCTCGCGGTGACCGACTCCGTTGAGTCTGCCACGGTGCGTCCTGGTGGACAAACCGACATCCTGATCGTCTTCGGTGCTTAGGTAATTGTCGCAGAAAGAGATGCACTCGTTGGTTAGAAATCCTTTGGCCATGCTTGCGTCTGGACGGGCCCTATTGCGAACGTATCCTTTCAGGACACCATTCTGCCTTTCCATCGGCATCATGTAGTGCAGAAACGTCGGGCCGAGATGCCTGATGTCATCAACGACATGGAGAAGGAGATGTACACATATATCACAGAATGCCGGCGGGAAGTAAATCTCGAGCTCGCATAGTATCACCACGATCTCATCCTGTAGCATCTTGAGCTGCCTCACGCCGATCGATTTCCGGGTGATAACGTCGAAAAAGTTGCAAAGGCCAAACAACGTATCACGGACATGCTCGTCCATTATCCCTCGGATCGCAACAGGAAGTATCTGCGTCATGAGCACATGACAATCGTGAGACTTCATCCCGGTGAACCTCTTCTTCGCTAAGTCCAGATATCTTCTTATACTCCCTGAGTATCCGTGAGGAACTTTGACTTCTACGAGGCACCTGAAAAACTGCTCAAGCTCCGGCGGACTCAATGTGAAGCAGGCAGCGGGAAGCACCACGGTGTTCTTATTAGCCTTTTTGCGGGGAGGACGTTGAGTCCCTTCCGTCTTATCCTCATCGTCATCATCATCATCACTATCGGCGGGGACCTGTAGATTTTTCCTAATGCCAAAATGTTTTAGATCGTATCTTGCTTTCGGCCCATCCTTGGACTTCTCCGAATTGCAAATAGTGCCAAGCAGACTCTCCGTAACGTTCTTCGTAATGTGCATCACATCAAGGCTATGAGGCGCGTGGAGGACCGGCCAGTACTCCAAGTCGTGGAAAACAGACCTCGCTTTCCATACACCCAGCAGCGGCTCTGGCTTGGGTCGTTTCTTTCCCGGCGAAGGGCACTCGTCCCAATTTTTTAGAAGCTCGTCGATTTCTTCGCCGCTCCTCGTGCGCGGGGCTCCATCGGGCTCGTCTTTACCATTGAACAACTCACCGCGTTTTCTCCATGGGTGATCCAGGCGAAGCCACCTTCGAGCCCCTGGGTACACGGTTTTCGAAGACCCAGGATCCCTTGGTAGCTGGAGATGCGGGGTCCCGTCCATGCACTTCACGCAGCCGCAGAATCCGTGGCCGACCTGGGCAGATACATACGCGTAACCAGGATAGTCTGTGACCGTCGTCAGCAACGCGGCTCTCATATGGAAATAATCTCTAGTGTACGCGTCCCACGTACGGGGTGGCGTCTTCCACAACGTGTCTAACTCGTCTTTCAGCGGCCCGAGATACAAATGCATGTCGACACCTGGTTGTTTTGGCCCCTGGATGAGAATACTCAAGTGTATGTACTTTTGCTTGGTGCACAGCCACGGGGGTAGGTTGTAAGGCCATACAAACACGGGCCAGCTGCTATGTGTGCTACTCTGGTTGCCGAACGGATAGTCCATCGGTGCTCATACCCAGCTTGACGTTCCTGGCGTCGCCCCCAAAACTCGGGAAAGCTATGTCCAATGCTTCCCACTGGGCAGCGTCTGCAGGATGTGTCATGATATAGCCCTTCTCCGGATCTTCTTCCGGCTTCTCCCTTTTTGCGTGCCATTGCATAAGCTTTGCTTCCTTAGGGTCCACGTAGTACCGTTGAAGACGGGGAGTGATAGGAAAGTACCATACCACTTTTCGAGGAATTTTCTTGTTGTTGGTTCCACACTTGTATCGTCCGTGGCCGCACTTCGGACATGTGATTGTATCCTTGTACTCCCCCCGATAAATTACACAATCATTGATGCAGGCGTGAAATTTTTCGTGAGGTAGGTCAAGAGGGCACACGACTTTCTTAGCCTCGTTCATACTGCTTGGCAATGTGTTCCCCTCGGGAAGGCGATCGTGCCAGAATTTCAAGTTCTTGTTGAAGCTCGAGTCGGTCCATTTGTTTTGCGTCTTCATCTTCAGAGCAGCAAGCGTTACATGCAACCGCGTATCCTCGGGGCGGCACCCAGGAAACAACGGAGTCACCCCGTCTATCTCCATTTGCGCCAGTTTGGCTTTCTCCCTAGCTGCAGCTATGTCGTTGCTCGTCTCCTTAAGCAGCAGATCCTGAACATGAGAGTCCCGCAAGGCCGAAATTAGCGGGGTCTCCGTGTTCTCGCCTTCATCGTCATGTCGATCTTCTCCGCCGACATATCCTTCTTCATGATGATCTTGTTCGCCGTCATATCCTCGCTCGCCCTCCTCTTCGTGCACAACTTTTGCTGCCGGCGGTGCCACGTGGTTGCGGTCGTCAAAGAAACCGCGTCTGAGAAGGTGCTCCTCCAATTGTCCGGAATCAGGGTCAATCCAGCGCACGAGTTTGCATGATCGACACGGGCATCTTATCTGCCGCCTGTTGCACCGAATCATGTCCGCCTTCGCGTCTTTTTTGTATCTAGCGATTCGAGCAGAGCTCATTTCTAGTACCATGGTTGCCTGCACAGACACATAGAGAGCAGAAAATTAGAATCACAACATGCATGCATAGTCGCCGGAAAAATTCGGCATGACCTCTCCTATAAGTAGGACATATGGGGTGCAAAAGTTTGCCGAAATGGAAGTGAATCAACATTTCGGCAAACATTCATGCACCATGCATGCCGCGCCCGCACGCGCGACAATCGATCGGTCCACCTGCACATGCATGACAAACACCCATACACATCGATCGATGGCCACACGAGACATATGCACCTCCAACTATACTCACCTAGTAGATTCGATACCGACACGCGAAAAGAGCGAAGAGAGGGAGGGACCGGAGTATAGATGCAAGTAATTAGGCGCCCCAACAACAAGAAACTTCACCAACAATTATACATCGAATATATAGGTTCACCTACCTAAAAAGGAGAACTAAATGTGTAAAAATGGAGTGGAGAGAAGGGGGGGGGGGGGGCGAGTGAGCAACATCCACTTGGAATGAAGTGAGTGGGGGGAGAGAGGGGCCATCTTTATGTGCACAGTGCGCACAATTCTGTGGCGCACCAGTGTGGTATTCTGTGGCGCACTGTGCTGGTGCGCCACAGAAACAAAATATTCTGTGGCGCATTTCGTAGGATGCGCCACAGAACATAGTGTTTCTGTGGCGCACCGGTACAGTGCGCCACAGAAGTTGCCCTTTCTGTGGCGCACGGGTCAGGATGCGCCACAGAATTATGCCCTCTGACACCCAGCCCAATTATTGGTGTGGGCCCCGCACACTTTCTGTGGCGCACGTCTAACAGATGCGCCACAAAAATGGGCATTTCTGTGGCGCACCCTGGGCCGTGCGCCACAAAATAATATTTCTGTGGCGCACCAGTTCGTGATGCGCCACAGAATCCATTCCATAGAATGACATTTCCCTACTAGTGGCTGCTGCAAACCGGGTCGGAGTCGGGTCGACGTTAGGCAGTATCAGCTACTCGGGTTGTAGCGCGTAAATGTGGTAGTGTAACGCGCAAAATGACGGGTGTCGAGTATACATGTAGTTTACGGGGCGCAGCCCCCGAGTGTCAGGTGTAGCTCCACAGCAGATTAGAAACACATAAAAAAGGTAAATATGTCGGCTCGTATGAGAGGAACTTATCTTTGTATAACGATGCCGTGGTCGACGAGGCGGTGCCGAGTCATATCGCCGGAATCGATGAACCGGACTCGTGTGTCGAGTGCGGCTGCGGCGAATTCTCGAGTGCGTTTACTTTGCAGCATAGCCCCCGAGCAACAAGTGTGGCCGCGGCGAAGGACAGTCCCCCGAGACACTTAGTCGAGAGGATTCGATGTAGCGGATTTGTGTGGTGGAGTCGCGATATTTCCCCGAAAAACCCGATGAAGCGGACCAAGTCGACGCGGCGGAGTCGTGATGCTTCCCGAAGAAATCAGCGCATCGAACCGAGTCGACGCGGCGGAGTCACGATGTTTGTCCGAAGGACTCGACGCGGCGGACCGAGTCGCGATGTTTGTCCGAAGGACTCGACGCGGCAGACCGAGTCGACGCGGCGGAGTCGCGATGTTTACCCGAAAGACTTGACAAGGCGGACCGAGTCGACGCGACGGAGTCGCGATGTTTGCTCGAAGGACTCGACGCAGCGGACCAAGTCGACGCAGCGGAGTCATGTTTGTCCGAAGGACTCGACGCGGCGGACCAAGTCGACACAGCGGAGTCGCGATGTTTGCTCGAAGGACTCGATGCGTCGGACCGAGTCGACGCGGCGGAGTCGCGATGTTTACCCGAAGGACTCGACGAGGCGGACCAAGTCGACGCAGCGGAGTCGCGATATTTGCTCGAATGACTCGACGCGGCGGACCGAGTCGACGCGGCGGAGTCGCGATGTTCATCAGAAAGACTCGACGCGGCGGACCGAGTCGACGCGGCGGAGTCGCGATATTTGCTCGAATGACTCGACGCGGCGGACCGAGTCGACGCGGCGGAGTCGCGATGTTTGTTGTGTGTACACGGAGGGAAATGTTGATGTCGAGCCCCCGGGCACTATTATGGCGAGTCGCCATGTTTTGTTGATTGACCTTTGTGTCGACTCGCAGATTGACGAAAACGGATCTACGACTTGAATTCGCGGACTCGCAGAGATCCAAAACGTGTCGCAGTACGCGAGTCGCTGACGGAGATCTAACCGTTGGAATTGGCTCAAAAAAGACGGAGTGGTGCGGGATTGTATTCCGCAGCAGTTCAACGGTGTGATCTCTGAATTGATGTCCGAGTCGACTGTGAGAATTGTTTTCCCAAAGTCGCGCGGAGTTCCGTCAGATTCTGACAGGTCTTCAGTGTTCGGATCATCCACGGAGATCTAACCGTCGGAATTGGACGATTCTTTTTGGAGCCGGTAGATAATTTGATTTCGCATCTTTACACCGAAGGAATTTTCCAAATGAGTTTCGAGCCGCCGTTGATGGCGTTCGCAATATGTACGTTGCTGCTGTCCTGCAGCCTGCGCATGAATAACGATGTCGATGTAGACGATGAAAACCGTGCGTGACGCTGGCGAGTGCTTGACGAAGTTGAAGGAGCCGAAGTAGATTGAATCCATGAGGTCGAGGACCCGAAGCTTGATGTAGATGAGGCCGGCGAGACCGTAGATCCAGCGCGTATCGTTCCCACAGACGGCGCCAATTGTCGAATCCATTGTTCGGCAAATCCCTCAGGTGTACCTATAGGGTTTCGAGTAGATGAACGATGTACGCGCTGGTGATCTCGACGGCTAACAAGGAGAAAAATTACCCAGGTTCGGGTCCCTCGTAGAGGTAAAACCCTTACTCCTGCTTGTCTGATCTGTATTATGACGAGATAGTCGAGATGTTGCAATGGCGATGCCATGGTGAGGCGTACGGGGTATCCCGTGTATTGCCTAGTCTAGTTGTGGCTTGTATATTCCTCTCTCTAGATTGGATCCCTAAATTGGTTGTCCAGATTGGATTGGTCGTTTTCTCTCCTCTCTCCTCGCTTTATATATCCAGTCAGGAGTGGGTTACATGAGTCCTAGTAGAGTACGTATAGGAGTTCTTATCTTGACCCGTAAGTCTTGCGGGTGGGCTTCACGTGGGCCTTCTAGAATACTCCAAGAGCTCCTCTTTTTGGGCCTTAACCTTGGGCCTGAGACGGGGTGTCCTTACCCGCAGGGTCCAGAATCCATATCTTCGTCAAAATCTTACTCCCTTTATTAGTAGGTATAGATTTTAAATTATTAATAAGAATAATTGGGTGGTTTCATAAATTGATGATGTGTAGTTTGCATGTAGTGATTAATAATTATTAGTGAAGATGACATGGACAACTGATTGGGTAGAAGAATGGATGATATGGATAGGTTGCACGTTGAGATAGAAAAATCATTAATGCATGTTAGTGAGGTTTTCCTTTATAAGATATATAGATTATCTAACTTAGGATTATTTTAGATTTTTTTTAAAATTATATTTTTAAATGCAGGGACCATCCGAGAACGAGAAAATAAATATATGACTCAATCGGGGGCGTTTGTAGGTTGTGATTTAAGATATCATTGGACTAGTGTAACTTCATTTCTCGTGTAGAGAGGCCGAGAACGAGAAAATAAATATATGCAATGCTTCATCCATAATCTAATGCTCCATCCTTTTCACAATATAAGATGTTACTACAATAAATACTCCTATATTGGGTATAGTAAGATTATCACAGAGGCGCTAAACTAGAGGAGCGCGGGAAAACTGCCGGTTTTCCCGCACGCGGTCGAGCGCGTCACGGTCACATGTGGGGGAAAACTGTGCGGGATAAAAAGCGGCGCGCCTGCTCTCGGGCCGCAAGTTCGCCTCGTAGCATCGCACACGCGGCACGTCCCAACCGCCAGAGAGTTCATTCGCGCCTCTTCTCCCTCGTGACTTCTCCTCTCCTCTCCTCGCTGCTTCGGCGGTTGTCCGCGATGCCGTCGCGCCAGCGTAGCAGCAGAGGCTACTGCGACATCCACAGTGCCCCGACGGCACCGTTCCCCGCCAAAATACGAGCGACAACAGTCGGGGGAGCAACCTCGGGGTGTTCCCGAAGGCGATCGACGCTGTCCGCGCGCAAGACACGACATCGTGGATACTTGGTCTCCTACGCGAGCGGCCGAACTTCCCCGACGTGCGCAATGCATGGGAGGCGGAGACGCAGCTGTCAAGGCTCTTTAGCACATTGGACTGCCTCCTCCACTGCAGTCGTTTAAAGCTCGGCCTCGTGCCGGATCGGGAAGAGCATGCCTTCGCGGAGTGGAATGCGAACCACCCATGCGAATCCGCCATGGATGAGGAGATCTCGCACACACGGTTTGCCGAGCTGGCAGAGTGGTGGGAAAAGTGTCGCGCCGCCAAGGCGGCTGCGCTTGTTGAACTAGACTCCTCGGACGTCTGGGCGAACGATAAGCCCAGGTGGGGGCGCTGAGGGATGAAATATCCGACACGTGCGACTATTCCTCCCTGTCCTCATAGTCCACCGAATCCTCCAACACAGCGCCTTCGAAATTTTAGTTTAGTTTTCGTGCAAATTTTGTTTAAATTAGCCGAACTTCGAACATAAAGTTTAAAGTTGAGTTCATATGTTTTGCTCGTCGTCGCGTCACGCACTTATTTATTGCATATGGAATTCCTCACCCCCTTTGCCTCGCGTTTATTTAGCGCTTCCAGAATTCGTCGCCAACGTGCCGCGCGCAAAACAGTGCAACAACGCGCTGTGTACAGATTTTAGTGTGGCGATGTTTGTCGCATTTGTTGGGGATGTTCTAACGTCGGATATATTATCCGATGGAGGGAGTAGAACACTCACTAACTAGTGTTTCTCTACCCAAAGTCCTAACCGTGGTTACCGCGGGTCCCACCCAGTAAGGCAGTAACCAGTGTCCCTTTTACCGACTCAAGTCCAACTCGAGTCAGCCTACTCATTCGGATCTTATCTCGCTGACTCGTGTGAGATCCGGTAGACTTACATAAGATGAACATAGTTTAAGTCACACTTGAAACTGATCAGTCGGCAAAAACATGTCGATTCGCCAGAATGCCAATAAGTAAGGATTTTCCCAGTGTGAAGGTATGTCCAAATCCCTTTGTCGCTCGATATTGTGTCAAGCAACAAGTGAGTCCATCGTCATCCCTTGTAGATTGACCTTCTATATCGCGCTCTGAGATATGCATCTTAACCCGACTAACAATTTATCGCATCGATTCAAATATCACATGCCCGAGTCGCACATGGCCATACTTCCGAGTCCTATCTCACGAGGGGATCCAGATAATATTCTTTAAGTCAGAGGGAAAAATCGCGTCACGGCTTGGTTCACAAACGACGTAAGCACAACTTTTCTGACTACGGGCACTTGGATAGTGCAAACACCTCAGATCTAAGGATTCTACTTCTTGGGTCACTACATATTACAAATTACTCAGATCGACTCAAATTGTTGGGTCAAGCCGGATTAAATATTTTCCATAACTAGTGTAAGACGGATCAACATTTCTATACTCTTTGACAAGTAGAACTTAGTCATCCCACTGTCACGGCGGTGAGTCCAAATAAAAACTCAAACGACCAAGGACAACACGTGTATGAACTAATTAAGTATAAGGTTCCACAGTCGAATCACGCATTCGACAAAAAGTACCAATTCATACGATATATAAATTATTAATATATATGGAATAAGTGATTGCCTCTAGGGCTTACATATTACCTAAGAGTGAATATGTGAATCTGGGAAATGATAATCCACATCAAATTTTAATTGGTGGTGATCTTAATATGCCGAGGTTTCCACGGGAGAAGAGGCGAGGACGGTTTGATGGACATTGGCCTTTTTTGTTCAAAGCTGTCATTGATAGCTTGGATTTGAGAGAGGTTTATATGGACGGAAGACAGTCCACTTGGGAAAATATCCTACCAGAGCCTACATACTAAAAGTTAGACCGCGTACTGATGAGTACTGACTGGGAAGATAAGTTCCAGTTAGTAACAGTACGTTCTCTTGAGCGCATTGAACCTTTGTCGGACCATGCACCCCTCCTTCTTTCGACGGCACAATGAAACCACGTTCACAATCGCAATTCAAGTTAGAACTTGGTTGGTTATTACGTGACGGGTTTGATGAGCTAGTTAAGAAAGTTTGGTGCAGACCGGTCATAGGTGATAACCCAATCCGGAGATAAAATAACAAAATACGCAATGTGCGTAAATATGTCCGTGGATGGGCTAGACACATGACTGGAATGCTCAAAAAGGAGAAAGAGCATCTTTGTTCCATTATTGATGAGTTGGATCGTATCGCTGAGAATAGGCTGTTATCTTTGAAAGAGATTGAACTTAAAACTCAATCAAATGAAAAAGTAGCACAAATATTGTGAGAAGAGAAACTCAAATGGTACCAGAGATCTAAGGCACAATTTACCCTGGAAGGAGACTCCAATACTCGTTATTTCCATAATGTAGCCAATGGAAGGCACGGGAATAAAACGGATTTACTCTCTTCATCAGGATGAAGGTCTAATTGAGGGACAAGAGTGTCTCAAGGCTTATATTACAAAGTTCTATAAAGGTTCGTTCGGGACTCCTGAAGTAAAAACTGTTACTATGGACGAGACCTGCACAGATGATATTTCCCAAGTGTCCCAGGAGGAAAACGCTTTTCTTAATGCTCCCTTCACTGAACAGGAGATAAAGAAGATGGTGTTTCAAATGGAACATAATAAGGCACCTGGCCCTGATGGCTGTCTTGCGGAGTTTTACCAACAGTTTTGGGAAGTCATTAAAGATGACCTCATTGAGATTTTTGGTTTCTTACATAGTGAGCACCTAGAGCTATATCGTCTTAATTTCGGGGAAATCGTTTTGTTACCTAATGTTCTGGAGGCAAAAAGGATACAACAATATCAACCTATATGCCTAGTCAACGTTAGTTTCAAAATCTTTACGAAGGTTGCAACCATTTGGTTGAATTCGGTGGCAGATCATGTGATAAAACCTATCCAGACTGCATTTATGCAGGGTAAGAATATCCTTGATGGGGTCGTGATCTTACATGAAACCGTCTATGATAAGGTGGCAGATCATCAGATTCATACGAAAAAACTAGATGGTGTAATTCTTAAAATAGACTTAGAAAAGGTCTATGATAAGGTGAAATGGGAGTTTCTCAAATAGACTCTTAGAATGAAAGAATTTTCAGATGAGTGGTGTGCTCTAGTTCACAGTTTTGTGGTTGGGGGGAGCGTGGCTATCAAAGTTAATGACGATGTTGGCCGATACTTGCAGACCAAAAAAGTCTTAAGGCAAGGTGATCCTCTTTCGCCAATATTATTTAATATTGTGGCTAATATGTTAGCGATCATGATTGAAAGATCCAAGGAAAGCGGCCAAATAGAGGGAGTGATACCATATCTTGTCGATGGGGGATTGTCTATCCTTCAATATGTAGATGATACGATTCATTTCATGGATCATGATTTGGAGAAAGCGGCGAACCTGAAATTAAGTCTTTCAGCGTTCGAGCAACTTTCCGGATTAAACATTAACTTTCATAAAAGTAAATTGTTATGTTTTGGCGAGGCCCAGGATGTTTTCGCTCAATATGCCGAGTTATCCGAATGCGAGCAAGGTGAATTTCCTATTAACTATTTGGGTATACCAATACATTATCTGAGATTGACTAATGCATAATAGAGCAACGTTGGAGAGCTATTGCAAAATAGGATTGCTAGTTCGAAAGGAAAATTGTTGCCAGTTGGGGGAATACTGGTACCATTTATTCAGTACTATCCAATATGGTATTGTATATGATATCATTCTTTCCATTACCTAAAGGAGTCTTGAAATTTTTAGATTATTTCTGTTCAAGATTCTTTTGGCATGGTGACAACGAGAAAAAAAAATATCGGCTAGCCAGATGGGATGTGGTGTGTCGGCCGAAGGACCAGGGGGATAAGGAATTCATGACTTACAAGTTAAGAACTCAGCCCTCCTTGGTAAATGTCTTTTCAAACTATTAACCGAGTATGGCGTTTGGCAAACCCTCCTTAAACGAAAATACATTGGCTCGAAAGAAGTCTCACAGGTTGTATGGAAACCAGGTGATTCACACTTTTGGACCGGACTCATGGCGAATAAAAATAATTATTTCCGCTATGGGGTATTCAAGATTAAGGATGGATCGCAGATAAGATTCTGAGAGGAAAAGTGGTTAGGTAATACCACACTCAAAGAACAATATCCTTCTCTATACACTATAGCACGACAAAAGGATGATACGCTGCTACGGGCACGCAAACATCACCTCCTAATGTGACGTTTAGACGAGACCTCATTGGACCAAGACTTGTATCTTGGCATGATTTGGTTAGTAGGTTGACTTCGATTACCTTAACACTAGGCATTGATGAGTTTCGGTGGAAAATCACTAATTAAGAATGGAAAGTTCTCGGTACATTCTATGTATAGGGCTATGATCCAATTAGACATGCCAGTCGATATTTTCAAAAATGTATGGCTTATGCAGGTACCACGAAAGATTAAGGTTTTTGCATGGTATCTTCGTAAAGGGGTCATACTAACGAAAGATAATCTAGTCAAACGTAATTGACACGGAAATTCAAAGTGTGTTTCTTGCTCTCATGAGGAGACGATCAAACACTTATCCTTTGATTGCTCTTTTGCGCGTTCTATATGGTCCGCTATCCAAACGGCTTCGAATCTTTATCATCCCACATCCGTTGCGAATACATTCGGTAACTGGTTAAATAGGATAGATAAAAGATTTAAAACTATTATTAGGATAGGAGACCTAGCCGTTATTTGGTCGCTCTGGCTATATAGAAATGGGAAGATTTTCAATGATAAAAACTTTTCTCGTATGCAGGTTCTATTCCGTTGCACATGTATTTTCCGTTCGTGGTCCACATTAAAGCGGGGGGGGGGGGGGATTTCGAGGCCATTTTATGGAAACGTCTGCACGTCCCACATGGATGGTCGCTTGATCTACGGATAGCAGCTCCATAGAGATGACAGTCTACGTTTACTAGATTTGTTTAGACATGTCGTCTTTTTTCATTTCTTTTTCGTTCAGTTACTGCATTTCGGTTGTGTGCATTCTATAATGCAGAGGCCGGGTGTATTTTCTTCACTCTATAAGTAATAGAAGCCCTTTATAAAAAAAAAAGTGTTACTAACCTTCGTGCGTAGACGTGCTGGTCAAAGTAACTGTGCAAAAAATTGACTAAGTGCATCAGAAGGTGTGCAAGGTCAAGGCAGGAATAAGTAGACTAAAAAGGTGCGGCACCGAGCACTGTTGTCGAACGAAAACTCTGGGTGACATCGGCTGCAGTTGGGAGCGTTGACTCTAGCGGGGACCGCCTCAGGCCTATACACGGGAACCGGCTGAGCTTGTGGGTATAGTAGTAGTGAATGTCGCCATCATCGCGGCCTTGGCTACCTGCCGCTCCTGCAAGTCCTCTCGTTGCTCCGCCCGCTACGTCGCCCGGGTCTGCTAGTACTCCTCCTCTCCGTTCCGAGGTGGGCCATCGCTCGGTGGAAATGGTGATGGCGGTCCTTCTCGGTGACGAGGGGCGATGCTGGCGCCAGCGCCGTCGCCTTAACGCCGCCGCGTCGTAAGCGTGTGCGGCCTCAATCGCCATCTGGTACAACCCGAGGTTGACGCGATCATCGCCTGAGGGGATATCGGCGGAGAAGGGTCCGTTGGTGCACTGGCGGAAGCCGCGGTAGCCGGAAATGCTATGACAGCACGATGGTGGTTCTGGCGTTAATGTGATGGGGAGAGGAGAAGGCGAGCAGGGGGGCATGAGAGGAGAAGACACGAGTGAAACTTCGTGGCTGTTGGCGTGGCGCTGACGCAATGATTCGGTAACGTGCGTGGGCCTCCAGGCATAAGATTTCGCGCTTAGTCACCGCACGCTGATCTTTTCCCGCGCCCGCTGGTTTCCCACGTTTGCTGGAGCGCGCCGCGTTGTCTCCTCTGTGCTAATTTTGCGGTTTTTCTTGTGACGCGCTATTTTGACACGACTGCTGGAGATGCTTCTCTTACCCTGTTTTTATATATGCCCGTGATAACCATGTCATAAACACAATTAAAACATGCACTGACCGACACATATACTCTGACTTCAGTTATAAATAGCTAGACAGGTTCGTCACGTGTAGTCCGCGAGCCATATGTCAGTACTTATATATGTGTGTGTAGAGGTTTATCAAAGACACCAGTTGACAAGATAATTTTTTTGGAGCTGCCAAGCAGCGGAAAGGAATAATCTACGCCGAAGATAGCTAAGCAAAACATAGGATTAGGAAGCAACGGGACATCGGGCGTAACCTGGTATCACATTTTGCCAACCTGGTTTCATCGACTGGGTACAATGTACCAGCATTTATCCTGCTACACGTTTTCCTCCGTCATGGGCGTGGACAGCCAAATGAAAGCATGCCTAGCCATCGATGCAGTGGCTCTTCCCGCCCTTGATCCCGTGCCAGCATCGCTGGAGCAACCCGAAGACGGAGGGCCTAGAGACTGAGCTGGCAAAGATCACCCATATAGGATTTCAGCCGCAATTCGGCGATGTGGTAGCAAAAAGTATATCTTTACCACGGACTATATATAGCTCGTTCTTTTATCTTATCTAGAAACAACATTGCGAATTTAAAAAAAGAAATCCAAGAAGAGCCGCAGCAACGAAGTCACTCATGGTGAAGTCGTCCTTCCCGGAGATCATGGACATCGACATGGTGATGTTGTCGTAGTCGTCACCGAGGCCGGCCAGCACGTACGAGATGATCTCGTCATCGCCGAGTGGGTCGCTGATTGCCGCCATCGTATCGGCAATCGTCTTTGCGTGGTGGAAGTAGGCAGACATCGACATGTCCCTCTTCTTCGGCCTCACCGGCACGGTGGGGAGCTGCATGATCCGCGCCTTGACCCTGGATGCGAACATCTGATTCAGTGCCTCCCATACCGATGCCGACGTGTTGAGGAGCTGAACCTTTTTTTCGAAATGGGTATCCCAGCCTCTGCATCGAGTGATGCACACATCTGTTTATTTATTATTAAAATAGAGTATCGAGTATCAAATCCTTACATCATCTCAGCCACGAAGGTAAATGAGAAGAAAACAACCCTTAGGGACGCAGCCCAACAAACCTACAACTACGAAAGCCTAGGATTATGCCGCCACATATGACGGGAGAAAAAATCCTGTGCCACCGAGAGTAGACTCATGCATCCATCTCCCATAAGGTTGCGCTGGTCCAAAGGAAGTAGTAAAGACCACTGCTGAATCCAGTGCACCGCCATATTGATAACCTGTAAGACATGAAAGTTTTCTTTTCTGTTAAACACAATATTATTCCTGCAATTCCATAAAGACCAACAAATAGCCGAGACGCCTATACGAATTCTATTTTTGGTCTTTAAATCCACCCCATTCAACCAATTCTCAAACATATTGGTCACATTGGATGGAGGAGGAATATTGTACGTTCAGAAAACAACACGCCAAACAAGTTTAGCAAAAGGGTAATCTATAAACAAATGATCTACCGTTTCTTTATTCCCACAAAAAACACAATGAGTATCACCTCTTCATTGTTTCTTAACAATATTATCTTTTGTAAGCAAAACTTTTCTATCCAAGAACCACATAAAAACATTTATCTTTAGGGGAATTTTTAATTTCCAAAGGTAAGTTTTCAGAAATCTAGTATGTCCATTCATTAAATCCTCATACATAGATTTCACCGTAAACAAACCATTAGAAGTTAAATTCCAATAAAAGCTATCAGGTACATCAGAGAGAGAGACATCAACAAGCCTTAAAACAAGGTGAGACCACATATCCCATTTGTTCCCACTAAGATTCCTTCTAAACACTATATTTAGTGGAGGTGCTTGATGGAGAACAGAGTGAACATTCACATTTTTATGTTGCACAATATTATAAAGAGCAGGATATTGGTCCATCAAAGGGGATACCTAACCATGTATCCTCCCAAAATCTTGTTGTCTCCCCATTACCCACACGAAATGAGCCTCTAAGGAAGAAGTCCTCCTTAATCCGCATTAGCCCCTTCCAAAAGGGAGAATCCGTAGGTTTCGCCTCTACTTGAGCTAAAGTTTTACTCTGAAGATACTTATTTGACAACAATTCTTGCCAAACTCCTGCTTCATGTAACAACTTGAACAGCCATTTGTTGAGAAAGCATTTATTTTTTAGCTCAAGTACCTCGACCCCTAAACCTCCCTGATCTTTGAGTCTACAAATAATGTTCCATTTGGTCAATCTATATTTTCGCTTGGTCTCATCGCTTTGCCAAAAAAAACGAGATCTATAAAAATCAAGCCTCTTTCTAACCCCCTTAGGAATCTTTAAAAAGGAAAGCATAAACATGGGTAAACTTGTTAAGACCGAATTAACAAGCACCAACCGATCCCCATAAGACAACAGCTTCCCTTTCCAACATCCAAGTTTGTCTTCGAAACGACTTTCAACTTGATGCCACTCAGCATTACGAAGTTTTCTATGATGAATTGAGGTCCCAAGATAATTAAAAGGTAGATGACCAGACTCACAGCCGAAAATATGTTTGTACTGATCCTCTGCCTCAGATGCCTTCCCAAAACAAAAAACTTCGCTCTTATGGAAGTTAATTTTGAGGCCTGATCATTGTTCAAACATACATAAAATCAATTTCATATTGACTGCTTTCTGAATATCAAGTTCCAAGAACAAAATAGTATCATCAGCATACTGTAAAATAGACATACCCCCATCCACTAAATAAGGTATAAGTCCATTTATCTGACCATCCTCCTTTGCACGAGCAATAAGGATTGCCAGCATATCAGCCACAATATTAAATAAGATTAGAGACGGGGTTCCCCTTGTCTCAATCCTTTTCTGGTTTGGAAATAATGACCAACATCATCATTTACCCAAATACCAACGCTACCCCCTTGCACAAATTGCATAATCCATTTGCACCATTTAGGTGCAAATCCTTTCATGCGCAGAGCTTGCAAAAGGAAGGGTCATTTAACTTTATCGTAAGCCTTCTCAAAATCAATTTTAAGAATAACACCATCCATCTTCTTCGTTTTAAACTCATGAATGGTTTTATGTAGGATAACAACACCTTCTAAAATGTTTCTTCCTGGCATGAAAGCAGACTGAGCGGGTCTAACCACTTTTTGCACAACCTGAGTAATACGATTAGTACTCACTTTTGTGAAAATCTTGAAGCTAACATTAAGAAGGCAAATAGGAAGATATTGTTGAATTTGCACCGCATTATCTTTTTTAGGCAACAAAGTAATGACTCCAAAGTTCAGTTTAAACAATGGCAGCGAACCATGTTTTAATTGATGAAACATTGCCATTAGATGACCCCGAATAACTTCCCAAAAAGTTTTATAAAACTCAGCAGGAAAACCATCCAGCCCCGGAGCTGAACCTGACCGACCACGGAAGGTGTGAGGGAGGTGAGCTGGCCACTAAGGAACTGCTGATCTAGTTTGAACCGGGCCAGATACTCCAGATTATCCACCTGGTCAGAGCTCCCGGTGGCGGAAAGAACCTTCTTCTATGGCGCCGCCTTAATTCCGTTAACAAGCCGTACACCTGATTAGTCATTACTGTAGATCGCATGGAGAGCCTGAGCTTTCCACAACAGGAAGTTATCCTGATCTAGCTTAATGGTGATGGCGGCGCTGAGTGCGGCCGTGACATTGACTGTGGGTACGAACGAGTCGAGGTGGTTGGAACCATGGATGGTTAGGAGTGCGAGCTCAGATACCATAAAAGAAAACAAGACAGAGAAAGAGATTGGTTTGTTCCAAGTGTGTAAAAGCACCGGAGATAGCTCAGTAGTTAGTATTTGTACCAGTTAGGATCGTACCATATTCACACGATCACAACTGATATCATTTACCAGTTTCAAGTTCTTCATTGCCCCCGGGAGGCAAACAAGGTGGAAAACAAGATAGCTGGAGTTGCTTTTGGTTCGAATGCTTTTATTTTGGGGGTTTCTGAACCATTGTGGTTATTCTCCATAAAAATATTGTAATGTGACAAATCATAAGCCGCAACTTGGTCAGTGCTTGGCGATGGAGCTTTCACCCTCTTCTGGTCAGACAGGTGGCTGGATAGGGGGCTCATCAAGGATATGGCGCCGAATCTGCTGTCGTTGGTGTCCAAAAGGGCCCGCGCGTCCAGGACGGTCAGGGAGGGCTTGCCGGGGGTTGACTGGAGGATGTGCCCACAGACCTCAACGCCCTCAAGATCCTCGAGCTATTTGGCCTGGCCGAGCTTGTGGCGGGGATTACCCTCACGGAAAGGAAGGATGACGAGTTCAGGTGGAACTGGGAAGCCAACCGCTCTTATTCGGCTCGGTCGGCCTATAGAGCACTTTTCCAGGGATCGACGAGGCTCGCAGGTGTTCAACAGATCTGGCTTTCCCGAGCACCTAACAAATGCAAGGTCTTCCAGTGGCTGGCGCTGAGGAACAGATGCTGGACGGCGGATAGGCTGTGCCGCAGAGGGTTGCCGCACCCCGCGGCATGCCCCTTTTGCGACCAACATAGGGAAGACATTGACCACCTCCTTCTGGGCTGCGCCTTCGCACGGGAGATCTGGCACACTTTCTTCACCAGATGGGGGGGGGGGGACCGGACGAGACCCCCTCGGAAGGTGACACTCTGAGGGTCTGGCTGCCAGCTAGACGGGGAGGCGGGCCTGACAGGAAGGATCGGTGGACGGCCGTCAATTTAGTATGCTGACGGGGTCGTGTTCGATGGGCTTCGCCCTTCGACGCAGAGGATCTCGTCATCGATTGTAGAGGAAGCCCAGCTGTGGTGTGCGGCGGGGTTGTTCCATGGTAGCCTTCGACTAGTGGTTAGGCGGGAGGGTCGCGAGTAGTATTTCTCTGTTTGGGGTGGATGGCATTCTAGGCCTGCGAGCCAGACGCGTTGTAACTTGGCCTCTTGGCCCTTCTTCTATGAAACCGATACGTCTTCCAGGACGTATACTTGAAAAAATAACATATGCATTTATTTTTTAGTATGGACATGTTAACAAACACTGAAATAAAACAGACCACACAGGCACACACGTTGAGATTGGTGCAACTTCCAACCAATCAATGGACAGAAAAGTGACTTTTTCTCAAATTAAAAATAGCTAGTTGTTACTTAGGAAAGTGAAAAAAAATATGTTTCCCCTTGAAAAAAGTACGAATATGAGAAAATATGCATATACAGAGCCTGCAGAAAGACTGTATTTCCTTCGTGTATAAATCTATTGCAGAGCAGAGTCGCCGCCATGTTTTCACGCTAAATATCTTCTCCATCGAGCTAAGGGCGTGGCCTACGTGCCTCAACTCCGATCCGCGACTCATGTTCGTCGCCCTCGAGGTCCTGATGTACAGCCCTCTTTTCTACGTTGTCATTAATGGCGGCGATGCCTCTGTAGGCTAAAGAACAGGCCGATAGGAGGACTTCCCGAGGTCGGTGCAGCAATGCCACCCATCTCCACTATATCTCCGTTTTCCTGTGGCGGTGACGGTGGCGAGGCCCAAACTGCAGAGCATGGTGGTCGATCAATTGGTCGCTTCGCCGGGGTGTCATAAGACATAGGCAAGGCTGTTCTAACGCCAGATGTCCGTACTGTATTTGTTGGCTGCGAGCATTACGGGTATGCGATTCTCTGTACATGGAATTTGTTCTCCAACCTGAAGTCGCCAAGGCGTGGCACAATTCAGTGAAGCGCCAGATGGCCGCCACGTGCGGCTGGGCGCAGGGATGGGCACACAGGCCGTCGGGTCCGGTTGGTTGTTGCTTGTTCCCCTTGCCCGCCCACCAGGCGGTCCGGTACGTCGCACGCAGCCTGTGTGCGCGCTGTCCGGCCGTTCGTGACCCTTATCCTACATGCCGAGCCTTTTACATACACACGAAAAAAAAAAGAGATGAATGCACAAGCTATTCTCACACGAAAGTTACACACTTAATCGCATTTACAAAACCAGACCGCTCGGCACCTTGTGGCCATATATGCCCGTGATAACCATGTCATGAACACAACTAAACATGACTGACTGACACATACTCTGAGTTGAGTTATAAATAGCTAGGCAGCTCGGTCACGTGTAGTCCGCCAGCCTTCCGTCAATACTTGTATATGTGCGTGTAGAGCTTTATCAAAGACACAAGTGGATGCCACTAACTAGATAATTTTTTTGGAGCTGCCAAGCAGCAGAAAGGATTAATGTACGCCATATGGCTAAGCAAAACATAGAATTAGGAAGCATCGGGAAATAGGCCATAACCTGGTATCATATTCTTCCAACCTGGTTTCATTGAGTGGGAACGTGTACCACCAATTGTCCTGCTACTCATTTCCTTCAGTCATGGGCGTGGACAGCCGCGTGCTTGCACGGGCCGTCTTTTTGTCCGATCACCATTCACCAAACAAGTGCCAGACTTCGTTCCATTGGACCTTCCCGCACTTGGCATCCCTGGAACAACCTAAAGATCGACGGAGCACCGGAGACTGAGCTGGAAAAGATGAGCCATATAAGCTTTCAACCGCAGCAAGTTCATGTGGTGGCAAAAAGTCTGTCGGTAGGATGATAGACTATATATAACTTCTTTTTTTGTAATCTTTTCTGGAAACAACATTTAGAAGTTTCAAAAAATTCTGAGTAAAAAAATACAAAGGTTGACAAATACGTACTCTAAGGTATTCCGGCCTACACAATAATAAAAAATCTGAGTTTTTTCGAAAATTGCACTTTTCACCATCTTAAATCTAGATTTTTTTTATTTTTATACAGCACAAAATATAAAATATATCGCTTTATTTTTGGAACACTGATATAAGTAATGATTTCCAGATCGAGGATTGTTTTCAGATATTTTTAAAATTTAAATTATTTTTGAAAAAACAAAACAAAGCCCGCCTTACAAAGCGCCTACTCACGGACCGTTTGTAGGTTGGGATGGATGTAAAATTTTGGGTGGAGGCACTGGGAGCGAGATAATAGGAGTCGAAGAAGGGCCTACAAATTCGAAACCACTAGCTGGATATCTGGTAACTCAAGGTATTTACTTGACGCACATATGTAAACATAACAATGCGCGTGAAAATTTAATGTATGGGAAATTTAAGATTTCACTTAGTATGAAATATCGAGAAAACTATAATGTGACGACGCCATGCACAGAGAGAATGGACCCAATTGATTGTCCTTATTAACTAAGATTTACGACTTGGTGCGTCTAAAAACCATATTGCTCTGGTCACCCAAGTGAGAAAATCACTTTGCGTGCCAAACACGATCTTACCCTTCCATCCCTCATGCTCTCATCGGTTGCCCCCAACCCAAGCACTACTGTCCGACAACAGCTCGACACTTACACTCGCCATACAGCCCTTCATTCCCTAGCCCGTCGACCATGTTGCCACTTAGCTCAAGCCACTCCGACAATTTCTTCCGTGTCAACCCAAGAACTACGTAAATTTTGCTATGGTGGGCCGAGTGCATCGCCAGCCATGCTCAAGCAAGGTTGGCGCTAGACTATGGCACGTCCACCTGCCAGAAGGAGGGGTGGAATAGCTCGCATGTCTCGGATCTGGCTGCTCAATAAAACAAAATGAGCTTAATTACATGACGATTCTTTTGTTCATACGCAAATAATCCCTCCGTACTCAACTAAGTTTTTTTTTGAAATGGGGAGAACCCCGGCCTCTGCATCGAGTGATGCACACAGCCTTTATTGATTATTAAAACTCATAGCATCCAAAAGTTTATAGCCATTATTGAAACCTTACATGAAACAGGATATCTCCCTTATTCCGAAAACAGCGAAAATAAAAGAACTACGAAATCCTATTATGATGCTGCCACGTATATTGGGAGAAAAACTCCTGTGCCACCGTAAGGAGACGAGTGCAGCCATCCACCATAAGCTTCCTCTGGTCTGAAGGCAGAAGAATAGCCCATAGTTGGATCCAATGAGCTGCTGAGTGAATAACCTGTAAAACATGGAAATATTTCTTTTTGTTAAAAACAACATTGTTTCTACATGTCCAGATAGCCCAACAAATTGCGGATACACCAATCCTAATCCTTTTCTTAGTTTTCACATCAATCCCATTAAGCCAATTTCCAAACATATTAGTCACGTTGGAGGGGGGAGTAATATTAAAAGTACAAAAGATCACTCGCCAAATAAGTTTAGCCAAAGGACAAGAAATAAACAGATGTTCTACTGACTCATTACTCCCACAAAAGGAACAATGCATATCACCTTTCCACCCTTTTCTTGCTAAATTATCTTTAGTCAGAATCACCTTCCTATCCAAAAACCACATGAAAATTTTGATCTTAAGTGGTAATTTTAGTTTCCATAAGTAAGTTTTGAGAAAAATAGTGTGTCCATTCATCATATCCTCATACATAGATTTCACAGAGAAGCTCCCATTCTGTGTAAGTTTCCAAACAAACTTATCATTATCCGAGGACAGAGAGACATTCATAAGACGCAAGCACAAATGAGACCACATATCCCAAGTAATGCCTACTAAATTCCTACGAAAGGAAATATTGATGGGTGGTGCATTCTGAAAAACATCCGCAACCGATATATTTTTAGACTGCACAATATGATATAAAAGAGGGTATTGATCAGATAAAGGGGTTTGGCCTAGCCAAATATCCTCCCAAAATCTAGTTGTTTCACCATTACCAATTCTAAAGGAACCTCTACTAAAGAAATCCCTCTTAACTTTCATTAAACCCTTCCAGAAAGGAGAATCAGTAGGTTGTGCCTCAACTTGAGCTAAAGGTTTACTATGTAAGTATTTATTTTGTAACAATTCCTGCCAAATACCCTCCTCATGAAGTATTTTAGACAGCCATTTAGCCAATAAACACTTATTCTTAAGCTCTAGCACTTCCACACCTAAACCACCTTGATCTTTGGGTCTACAAATAATATTCCATTTTGTTAATCTGTATTTACGCTTGGTGTCATCACTCTGCCAGAAAAAACGTGATCTATAAAAGTCAAGTCTCTTACGGACGCCCTTAGGAATCTCAAAGAAGGAAAGCATAAACATGGGTAAACTTGTTAACACAGAATTAACAAGAACTAATCTATCCCCATAGGATAATAATTTTCCTTTCCAACACCCAAGTTTGTCCTCAAAACGGCTCTCCACTGGGTGCCACTCTGAATTAGTTAGTTTTCTGTGGTGGATAGGAATGCCCAAATATTTAAAAGGTAGCAGACCAGACTCACAACCAAAGATTTGTTTATACTGGTTTTCCACCTCTTTAGCCTTACCGAAACAGAAAACTTCACTCTTGTGAAAGTTAATCTTGAGACCCGACAATTGCTCAAAGATACACAAGATTAATTTCAGATTTAGAGCCTTATCAAAATCATGCTCTAAGAATAACACCGTATCATCTGCATATTGAAGGATAGACAAACCCCCTTCAACTAGATCAGGAATAAGACCTCCAATTTGTCCTAATTCCTTAGCTCTAGCAATTAGAATAGCAAGCATATCAGCCACAATATTAAAAAGAATTGGAGATAGAGGATCCCCCTGCCTAAGTCCTTTTTTAGTTTGGAAAAAGTGGCCAATTGCGTCATTAACCCGTATACCTACACTTCCACCCTGAACAAATTGAGTAATCATATCACACCAACCCTGAGAAAAACCTTTCATACGTAAAGCCTGAAGAAGAAATGGCCACTTAACCTTATCATAAGCCTTCTCAAAATCAATTTTAAAAATAACCCCATCCAATTTCTTCCTATTAAGTTCATGGATGGTTTCATGCAAGATAACAACTCCTTCCAAGATGTTTCTCCCAGGCATGAAAGCGGATTGAGATGGTCTAACCACCTTCTGCACTATCTGGGTAATACGATTAGTACCCACTTTAGTGAAAATTTTAAAACTCACATTGAGAAGGCAAATAGGTCTATACTGTTGGATTTGAACTGCATTATCCTTTTTAGGAAGCAAAGTAATTACCCCAAAGTTCAGTTTAAACAACTGAAGATTACCTTGCTTGAACTCAAAAAACATAGCCATCAAATCCTTTTTAATAACTTCCCAAAAAGTTTTGTAAAATTCAGCGGGGGAACCATCAGGGCCTGGAGATTTATTAGGTTCCATCTGTGATATTGCCTCAAAAACCTCTTCCACTAAGAAATCAGCAGTGAGAATATCGTTTTCCTGTTGAGTTAACTGAGGTATATCCTGAATATTACTCTCCACTAAGGAGATATTATTAGGTGTGGAAGGTCCAAATAATTTCTTATAGTACTCAGAAATATATAACCTCAAGTCCTCATCTCCAACAATCGTTCCCTCCTCTTGTTCTAACTGAAAAATCATCTTCCTACGGTGTTTCCCATTAGCCATAAGATGGAAATATTTAGTATTATCTCCCCCCTCCAACACATGTCTAACCTTAGCCCTTTGCGCCCATTTACTTTCTTCCTCTCTACGAAGAAAACAAAGACGATCATTTGCAATACGAAGAGATTCCCTCTCTCCCAAAGACAGAGGTATACTCTCAGCTTTAATGTCCAACTCCTCAATAATCTTGATTAATTTATCCCTCTCAATTCTATATTTACCACTAAGATTCTTAGCCCATCCCTTAAGAAAACGTCTTAGATGTCTAATTTTGTTTTGCCAAACCGAAATAGCAGTATCCCCCTTGTGGAAAGCCCCCCACTCAGCGGCTACCAACTCGAAAAAACCATCCATTTTAAGCCACGAAAGCTCAAAAGAGAATCCACTTTTATTCCCCACATGAGCACGAGCACCAAAATCCAAAAACAAAGGAGTATGATCCGAGCCATTCCTAGCCAATGCTTGAACGGTTGCTAGAGGAAATTTTTGCTCCCATTCCACTGTAGAAAGAATTCTATCTAGTTTTTCAAAAGTTGTAGTTGCTCTCCTGCTAGCCCAAGTAAATTGTCTACCCGATAATTCAATCTCTTTTAAGTCTAAGCTATGAATAATTGCATTAAACATAACAGGCCATCTAGAATTGTAATTATCATTATTCTTTTCTTCAGGTTTACGTATTATGTTAAAATCCCCACCTACCAACAACGGTAATGTTTCATTTTCACATATACGAACAAACTCTGATAAAAAATTAGGTTTAAATTCATCCTGGGCAGCCCCATAAACAGACACTAGAATCCACTCAAAACCATCATGCTTTGACTTGACATTCGAAATTTGTCTATGCAATGCAAGTGTACTTCTAACTACCCAATGCACTTTAAAACAGAGAATGAAGTTTTTCCCCATCATCGGGAATCGAGCCCAATAGCATTTAATATATGGTCCACTAATTTTATACGCACTTAGATCATTTAGATGTGGCGAACAAAACATGAGAGATGACGACTTGTACTTTCCCGATACATTTTCCACTCAACTCTATAATTTCTTACTACACTCGTCCTATGTACGGATCGATCCTTCGTAAAGAAAATGAGACGAACCCACAAACTTTCATCTCAATTACACATTTGGTTTCAAAACCGGACCGCTGAGGTTAAGCATATATATGATCGTGACAGCCATTTCATCAACATAGTATAAAAATGCATTGACACGAACGCTGGCTATAGTCATAAAGGGCTAGCCAGGCCAGGTACCTGCAGCCTGCGAGCCCTCATATATATATTCCTCAATGACACTGGTTGATACAATTGACACGACAAATATTCCTGTAGAAGCTGCGGAGAGGATTGATGTACGCGCGCCAATGTTGGTTAAGTAGCGCATAGGATTAGGAAGTATCAGGACAGATGGTGTAACCAGCTCGTATCGCATTCTTCCAACCGGTTACCATAGCAAGACTACGTGTGCCACGGTTACTTGTCATCCTTGTTTTTAGAAAGCGCACATAGGATTATAGACGATGAAAGCATTTTTAGAAAGCCACTGGCTAAGTGTCACCAGGCTGAGTAATAGTATGTGTACGATGATGGATCAGCAAGTACTGCTAGTACATGATGACTTATGTGTGATAGTTCTCTTAGAATATTGGATCTCAACTTGCAGGGGTGACAACTCTGGTCACAACCTTTTTTGTTGAACTACATGATAGCTTCGTTGACACAGCGTTCTATGATTGAAGGCATTGCCTGAATCTTTTCCAGACTCCTTTTCCGGTAAATAATAATGATCCTTTGTTTGCCTGATGATGTTCACAATGACGTCATAGTGCACTTTGTTTGCTCTGAATCCTCCCGATGGGACGTGACGAAGTAAAAACAGGATTCGCCGGTCCACCTTGTCAGCTTTTGACAGGAAACGAGACGTCGTTTCCGGTTTTTCCGCGAGCCGCGCGCAGGAAATGTGCACGATCTGCTGTTAAGATTGTGGCACGAACCAGCTTTCACCGCCTCTCCGTTTCAGCTTCACGCGTGGCAGCGGCGATGGGTGTCACGTTCCTCGACGAACGGCCAGGATCGAGTGGCCCCGTGTATATATATGGTCCTTAGGTGGAAAGTGAAAACTTCCCGGTCATTCGCTTCCCAGCTTTCTTCTTCCTCGCGCTCACCTCCTTCTCTGCGAGCTTGCAGCAGCATCCATGGCGGGAGGGAAGAAACGTAGCGCCGCTGTTTCCTCCTCGCAAGCGCCCGAAGATGTTCCCGCGCCTCCTGCTCCGCGCTCCGGCGACTGGCGCTCCGCCAATACGACGCAAAAAAGCATCAAGGAGATGTAGAGGGAGGGGCTGCTGCCCCCCGACGCCGAGAAGCGAGTTCGCCTCGGCAAAAAAAGAAGAGGTACCAAATCCCCGCGCGAACGAGCGCGTGATCTTTGCGGATCACGTCTCGCGCGGGCTCTCACTCCCCCTCCATCCTTTCTTCGTGGCATTGTTGTATGTCTACGGCATACAGCTCCACGACCTGCCTCCAAACGCAATGCAGCACATCTCGTGCTTCATCGTGCTTTGCGAGTGCTTCCTCGGTATCCGCCCGCACTAGGGCCTTTGGAAAGCCATGTTCAAGGCGCGGACCTTCCGCGAGAAATCGCGGGTAGAGACCGAGCTTGGAGAGACGATGCGCACCGGCGGCTTCGGAATCCAGGCGAAGTCGAATACCCTGTACTTCGACATGCACCTCATCGACTTCGCGCAAGGGTGGAGGAAGAAGTGGTTCTACGTCGTTGATAACAACGCGGGTGGAGTTCACGAATTCCACCCGTTCGCTGTCTTGAAGCGGGGGAAGTCTTGGGCGCACAGGCTCTCAGTCGAAGAGATCCGGATCGTCGCTCCGCTACTCGCCAAGGTGGCAGCCCTCCGCGACCAAACCGCAGGGGTCGCGCTGAACGGCTTGCATCTGGCGAGTGTGTTCCTCAAGTGCAGGATTCAGCCTCTGCAAGAGAGGCCCTCCACCATGTGGGAGTATCAAGGCGTCGAAGACCCCAGCTGCGTGAGCCGAGAAGAACTCTCGAATGCCGAATTCGAGAAAATAATCGCGGCCATCACCAAGCTGAAAGTAGGCGAGGATTTCCCCGACTGCCCTATCGCAGCATTCGAAGCTTCGAGACCTCCTCCAACCGAAGTAAGTTTCAATTCTTCTTCGGTCCTAACTTTTTACTTTGTTCGAGAGTTTGTCGACTGAGTTTCTTCTTCTTTTTTTTCTCTTTCTTGTTTTCCTTCTATAGAGCCTAGAGGTAGCAACCTGCTACCCGCCAGTTTCTAGTGAAGAGGCCTCGGACCTGTTGGCGAGCAATCTGGAGGTCCCTGCTGACACCAGTGTTGTCGACGCCGACTCGAGCTCCGATCATGTATCTTCGGATGACATGGAGGAATCGGGTAGCGGTCTCCACCACCTCAAGCGCCACAGCACGGGAGACGATGAAGCCACTTCCAAGGATAATTCCTTGGGTGGAGGATCTGATAAAGAACCTCTCACCGTGACCCCGCTGAGTGTGCGCGCTCCTCTCGCTCCCAAGTCGAAGATCCAAATCGCCTGGAACGCGGATATGCTAGATGATGACGATGACGATGAGTAAGTTTTTTTCTTTCCTTCTATGCTTTAGTCGAAAAAAATTCTTCTCGCTTTTCCTTATCATGTCGCTTCTTTCATGACAGGCTTCAGTCCATCAGCCCCGGCCAGTTCTCTTCTTCCCTTCCTCCCGAGAACAGGAAAGATGCTGCTGCGGGTGAGACCCCAACTGCTACGGCTGTCCAGAACTCGCCTAGCCCAGCTCCAACAGCTGCGGCTACGAAGTATAGACTGCCTAGCTTTGAGGTTGGAGCCTCGGCTTCGAAAGAAGTGTCGGGTAGCTCGGCTGATCCTCTGTGCATCGCCCAGGGCCAGGTAAGCTTTACCCTTTTCCTTGCATTATGTACTTCGTTCATTTAGGATTTTTATCGGGTGCACGGCAGTGCTCCCGATGGGAGTAGCCCTCGAGGCTGTGGTCAATCGCTTGCGATTGGCTACAGGCTCAAGAACTTAAGCATTTTCCTTTAATTCATTTTATCGGGTGCACGGTAGTGCTCCCGATGGGAGTAGCCCCCGAGGCTATACTCGACGGTTCACAGTCGTGAATAGGCTCAATCTCCTCCACCTTCTCTGACTTCTTCATCTTTGTGTTTTGCAGTTTCTACTTGACTCTCTCGCAGCCATTGGTCGCCGCGTAATTTGTGTCGTGGGATAATCACGGCAGACGTTACCGGGGGTAACTTATCTTGGGGCAAATCGACTCTGGTGTTTGGGAGAGGGTTTAGCTCAAGGGAAAACATGATGATATGCGATCTGGTAGCCGGCAATCAAGTCGCCGAGTCTCCGATCTAGATATATTAACTCAACTCTCGTGTTACACTGGATACTCGATACCTAGCGATCTTGCTTGAACTCTTGGATCTCCCTAAACTAAACCTGGGGGCCGGCTTATAAAGCATCCGGACCCCCTGGCCTGCTCTCCAAGGTGTACTTTGAGTCCTACCCGGACACTGCCTACCAAACCCTAAACTTCCTTACCGGAATCCACAATCCGGGTTACGGGTCCTACGATCTTGGGCCTTCTAGAAGCTCCTTTACCCTTAGCCGGGTCTCGCGCAGCGTCCTTTGGGCCGAATTACACCTTGGCGTTGGCCTACCGGGTTATCATCCCTCCATCAGTAGTCCCCAGAATAGCTTGGGCTTCATGAGATTCTCTTTGAAGCGCACGCTATTCCCTGCAAAAATATAAAACTTACAAGTTCATAGAGGCCGGGTTAGATTGCTTTGATAAACAGCTAGGCCTAACTCCACGGTGGCCATATAGCAACCCGGCTTTCTCCAAATCCACCGCTTATTTCTCCGGATCAGTACCCTGATAACGATGCCAAAGATCCGGCTCACTTCATCGGTTTAACCGATCCAAGTATCACGGAGAAGATTTGCCTCATATCTGTTCCAGATATCCCGTCCTGCACTTAACGCATATCTCGGAAAATCCGGATGGATATCACCTATCCGAAATTTCCGGCTCTCACCCGTTGGTCTAGGTTTATCCACCCGCACCCTATAAATAGGTACCTAGGGGATAACCTAACTCCAACGGTCCACTTCTTCTTCCTTTTCCTTTCTTCCATTTCCGCGCTCGAGCTCACAGAGCACCGCCACGGAGACCACGCGTGCGCCGCCGGAACCAATCCGCCGCCGGCTGCGTTCCGCCGCAGCTCATCCCGCGCCGCCGCCAAGCTCCGCCGCCGCGCCCCCGACCTGCCCGCCGGGAATCGTAAAGGGGCATCAGGACTGTGCCATCTGCCGTCGTCGAGCTTCGCTTCAATCCGCTCCGGTAGGCCTCTTACCCCCATTGATCTAGCTTTGCAATTTCTCGATCTGTTCTAGATTGGATCTAGGTCAGCCGCGGGCCATTTTTCTTGCCGCGCCGGATTAGATCGCATAACTCCACGCTAGTTCGTCCAATAGCTTGATAGATGGTCATATATTACTCCCCTATCGCCGTTAATCACCAATTCCTCCACAAAATCATCCGCAAACTTTTCAATTTAGATCCATTTCGCCCAAATTTTCCGCAACTGTCATTAACACCCGGAAAATCCACTTCTTCCGGTTCTTTTGCTTGCAGTAGATACATGGGCAATCATCCTTCTTCCTCAAACACCTTCCAATACGTAAGTACCCCATAGTTTCTTTACTGATGCTCGATACTCGGATAATCTATAACTTTTACTCCGTACAATGATACCCGGATAATTCTTAGTTTCCATGTCTTATCGATACTGCTTGCATATACTCGGATAACTCATGATTACCGAGTCTTATTTCTTGTACCTTTTTGTCTTGTGCTTTGCAGGTTGATCCCATGGCTCCCAAGAAGCAAGGGAAGCAGCCGGCCAAGGCAAGGTCAACCCAGTCCATATCCGCCAACTGGGCGCGATCCACGGTCACAAAGGCCAAGCTAGAAGAGCTGGTCGAGTTGGGGGTCCTCCCCTCTCAGAAAGACATACATTGGAGGGTGCCGGGTGACGAGACCTGGCCCACGCCTGCCGATGACGAGGTAATTTGCTTCGTTGAACATGTGACCCGGGGGTTCCATCCTCCGGGTCACCCTTTCTTCCGTGAGGTTCTGAGCCACTATGGCCTCCGGGTATTCGACATAGGGCCTAACTCTATGTTGAATATAACCCATTTTATCGTTCTTTCCGAGTCATACTTGTGCACTCCGCCAAGTTTGGCTCTTTTTATTGAACTTTTCCAATGCAAACCGTGCCGCGAAAGCGGTGACGGGGCGCTTCTTGCTTGCGGCGGGGTCTCTATCCAATGCCGTAAGAATTCTCCTATGCCAATCCTTACTCTCAATTCTCATGTCAAACATTGGCAACTTTCTTACTTTTACTGCCGAGACACTTCCCCACCTGGCGAGAGGAAACTGCCGGGTTATTCGGAGGGTCTCCTCGATATCTCTGAATCTTTCAACGCCTTCACCCCTGAGCCGGACAGGGAGGCAATCCGACCTTTGCTAGCTAAGATAGCTGTTCTCTCGGCCCAAGGTCTTCTTGGGCTAAATCTAGTTAAGACTTGGGTGAACTTTCGCATCCAACCCAACTCCATTCGCTCAAAGTTGATGTGCGAGTATTCGGGGCACTCTACGGATTCCCTCCGATACTCTTCCAAGAACTACCCGGCCGGCGATACCAACAAAACCATCAAGAGCTTCTTGACGGAGAAGTTGGAAGTAATCCGGAACATTGCCGGGTTGGAACCATTTACTCGCGAGAACCCAGCTCCCGAGGTAAAATCCGGCTCTCATACTTTTACTTTCATACTTTTCTCTCGATACAACTACTGATCCTTACCCTCGTGCCTTCTTCTCAGGCTGATAACATCTTTTGGAACATTGAAACGCCCCCTACCTCTGAAAGTCCAGAGGAGGAAGAGGACATAGTTAACTCGGGGGAAGGTGCGTTCCGAGTCTCACTTAGATTCTGCGAGCTCATTGCTGTTCATTCTCTGCTTTTCCGACAATACACCTGGACAAATTTTAGAACCCGAGGACCAGGACGAAGACGAAGAAGAACCGGAAGGCAGGGTGGAAATAGCAAGCGATGAAGATGAAGCTGAGCCGACAATCAAGGTCGGAGCAAAGAGGAAACCCCGAGGGGTCGTCTTTAAGGTGCCATACCGCTCCCTTACTTCTAAACCGTACTCCTTTGTTAACATGTGCGAGTTAAACCGAGAGTTATCTAACTGGCCGTACTTGAAGGATCTACCCGCGACCAAGCGCAGAATAACTCGAAACTTTCCGGGTGAATCCGCACTTAATCCGGGTATTCCATCATCCTCTCCTCAACGCGCTGGTAGTTTTCAATCCCTTCCCAAATATCGAAATTATTCCTTTCCAAATTACCTTTTAGCAGGGTAGTTCCATGTCTCACTTTCTCGATGTTTATCAGCTTCATCTGGGTCCAGCAACGCGCTCCCCTCAGACTTCATGGTGAATCCCGGGTAAAGTTCTCCTCCTGATGTTCTATCACCTTTCCATAATTTACTCCAGTTACCTGCTAACCGTTTACTTATACTGTCCACAGAGCCACGGTCACTGTCAGCGACCAGGAAAATATGGAGACCGATGATCCGGGTAAAGAGGAACCCACTGATGATATGACGGCCGCAGCTGGCGGCGAGGAACAACAAGTGCCACCAACAGACCCGGCTGACCAAGAAGCCGAGTACCCAATAGCCTCGCAAGCACGCGAGGAGGAAGAGGCTGCGGCCTTGGGCACGGGAGGAGGGGCACCAGACTCCGATACTCGGACGACTCGGATGCCTTCCCCTGCCAAGAAGAGAATTCCTTCTCCGAGTCTCCAAGATCCCGGGTCTTCCAACTTGGGCAACAACACCTTCGATCAAATGATGAGCGCCCTCCTTGCCATGAAGGCCTCAGAGAGCAGTATGCTAGAGCGTATGGCAGTGGAGCACCAGGTAACGTTACTTGATATCTCATAGTATCCATTCTAGTCCCCAAGTTCCGAGTCTAATTTGTCAAAGTTACACTCGGTACTTCTTTCAATACTCGGCTTACCATGATACCCGACTAATGCTTACACCTTTGTCCCTTACAGGCCCAGGCCACCCGGTGTGATGAAATTTTACTCAAGACCGAACAACTTCTGCTTACCGAGGTAAAGCTGAGAGAGGCCCTTGAGGCTGAGGTACAGACCTTGAAGAAAGATGTTTCCAAATACAAGAAAAAGTAGACCACTGCTCAAACCGCACTGAATAAGTTATCGGACCAAGTTACCGATACTTATCGCATCTTACTTAGTAAGATTTTTGCTGCTGATTGCTTTCATAACTCGGCTTGTTATTTCATTCATGATACTCGGAATTATATATGTGGCCTTTGCTATTTCAACTTGTAGGCTCTAACCTTGCGGCCCCAGAAGAGGATGCCGTCAAAGAAGCTAAAACCTTGAAGACTGTGCTCCGGACCTTCTTCGCCGGCACCAAGTGGATATTGGAGGCCGTGCAATGGCCAACTGAGGCATATCCGGGTGAAGAAAACCTTATCCAAGCATGCTCCACTGTGCCTGCGTGGATCGAGCTCTGGAAACGCTCGGCATGCCGGGTTGGTATGACCCGGGCCTTTATGCTGGCTAAGGCTTACTTTCCTAAGCTTGAGCCGGCAAAGGTAATAGCCGGATTCCCAGAGTTCAAAGCGGATGGCTCCAGGTTTGGGCCCAAGGATTTCAAGGCCGTACAATCCGCGGTACGTCACTGGGCAACCACTTTGGCCGATAATATGGACCTGCGCACATTTATGACTTTGTACGATGCTGAAGACAAAGTTGTGAAGGAGGAAACACCCCTGCCCTTCGATATTTTGAAGAAATGGAATGCTGATTCAGCCAGGAAGAGGGAAGAAACCGCAAAGAGGGAGGCCGAGTTAGGATCAGAGCCAACCACCTCTACACCGGCTGTCCGCCCGCCTATCCGTCCTAACGCTAAGAATCCGGGTGATGATGCTGGGAAAGCTGAGCGAGCCCAGGACCAAGACCCGGATAGCAAGGACAAAGATGTAGACCCGCCCCAGGAAGCCGAGTAAACAGATGCCATTATGATACCTTGGTCGTTCGGTGCTTTTCGCTAGAAACAAATATTCTTTTGACGGTGCGCCTGTGCACCTGTGATACTGTCGTTGCACCATGTAAATACTTTTTGAAACTTTTAGTAGCTTTTCGTGGCCCTTCTGGCCTTTGGATGAATTTGATACTTGTCTGCCTTTTAAGCTCGTTCTTGATATCCGACTTTCTTTATGGTTCCTTTTGTGAGACTCGGTTTCCGAGTATCGTGGGTTCTGACAAGTGGACTTTTCTCTAAGTCCCCAAGTCCCCAAGACTCGGATGTTTGGGTTTTTTGAGCTTAGTGACTAAGCAATTTGTTTCTTTTTTCGAAATTCCCAGTCCCCAAGACCCGAAATTCCGAGTCTGGGATGTGTGGTCTTTCAAAGAGAACAAGTTGTTTTCTGCTAAGCCCAAAACCTAGAGCCGCTTCACATAGGTATTGAAGTTATGCTTAATAAACTTTGAGTTTCCGGCTATTAGCCCTGTACTCTGCATAACTTGTGGTTTAGATGACCCTTTTGACTATCTTGTACTGTAAGCCGGCTTTCGCGTGGATATCATGTTGTTACATCTATACGAAAACAGGATCAGGCAAGTCCCATTGGGCTTCATGGCTGATTGTAATCGTAAGCGAGCAAATCATGCCACTTTAGTGCGAGTCACATCGAGTTTAAGTAAGAAAAGTCGAGAAAATTTGGCTCCTTTGTCCGGTTATAAGATTGCAGCCGTGCTCGTTTGCGAGTAATCGGCCTTTATAACTCATAGGCATCATGGCCGGGTCTTTGAGTTTGTAACTGTGCTATTCAAGCAATCAGCCCCCAAGACCTAGATATATGCAACATACTAAGGGAACTAATGTACTAAGAACAATAAAGAATACTTACCTGTAAGCGAGGTAAAAACCATGACAGAATAAGACTTGATAAAGCATGTGAAAAAGATATATTGCTTAACCATTTCTTTATTGATATGAGAAAGCTAGGTCAGCAGGCCGCCTCATTAAAAACCTTTCAGTCCCCTTAGGTACACTGGAAAGAAAAAGAGTGCGTCTGAAACCTGCCGCCTGTTACATCGTGTAATTCCACTTGTGAGTCGAGTCTATACTAGGTATAGTAGGGACGTAGCTGGGCTACGTTCCATGGTCTTTCTCTCTCTTGCATAGATGAAGTGGTATGAGCGGTGTCGTTAACCGTAGCCGACTCTTCCCTTGCATCTATCAAGTAATATGATCCATTGTGCAAATTCCGGCTTATGATAAACGGTCCTTCCCATGGCGGTGATAACTTGTGTTTTCCTTCCTTTGACTGTACCAGGCGCAGAACCAGGTCTCCTTCCTGGAAGACCCGGGTTTTCACGCGCCGGCTATGATATCTCCGCAGATCCTGCTGATATATGGCTGATCTTTCCAATGCTTGTTCCCTTTCTTCTTCTAGCATATCCACGGCGTCTTGCCGGGTCTTTTCGTTCTCCACCTCGACGTAAGCCGTCACTCGAGGCGAATCGTGAATAATATCACTCGGCAATACCGCTTCTGCGCCATAAACCATGAAAAACGGTGTCATCTGAGTAGATCTGTTAGGTGTTGTGTTGATACCCCAAACCACTGAAGGTAACTCCTCAACCCATGCACCAGCAGCTCTGATACACGGGACTCGCAACCGTGGCTTTAATCCACGAAGCAACTCTTGATTTGCCCTCTCCACTTGCCCATTGGCCTGTGGATGGGCCACTGAAGCTATGTCAAGCCGGATTCCGTTGTTACCACAAAATTTCTCCATCTCGCCAAGGGACATGTTGGTTCCATTGTCAGTAATTATGCTATGGGGATACCCGAACCGGTAGATAATCTTTTTCAGGAACTTAACTGCTGTAATTGCTTCATAGTTGGTAACTGGCATAACCTCGACCCACTTAGTAAACTTGTCAACAGCCACCAAGAGACGTGTCTTTTTGCAAGGTGACATGTGAAAGGGGCCAACCATGTCCATACCCCAAACGGCGAACGGCCAGGTTAACGGGATAGTCCGTAGTTCCATAGCCGGCACATGGGTTTGGCGAGCGTACCTTTGACATCCGTCACACCTTGCCACCAAACGCTCCGCGTCTGCTAGGGCCGTGAGCCAGAAAAAACCATGTCGATAAGCTTTGGCCACAAGGGATCTTGTGGATGCATGATGCCCACAATCACCTTCATGGATTTCCTTGAGAATATGTCGGCCTTCTTCTGGTGCTACACAGCGCAAAAAGACTCCTGCTGCACTTCTCTTGTATAACTCCCCATTGATGACAGAATATCCTTTTGCTCGCCTTAGAATTTGTCTTGCTACTACCTCTTGTTGTGGTAACTCGCCCCGTGATAGGTAGGCCAGGAACGGCTCCGTCCACTCGGGAACAACACGTATCGTGGCCACAAGCTCCAAATCCGGGTCTTGATTTGCCAGTTCTTCCTCAGACTCGGTTTTAACTGATGGTCGCCATAGTTCATCTAGGAAAACATTGGGTGGAACCGGCTCTCTGCGTGAGCCAAGTCTGGCTAGTGCATCTTCTGCCTCATTTTTTCTTCTGCCTATGTGCTCCACCTCATACCCGGAAAAACACCCGGCAACTCTATCCACTTCTCTGCGATATGCTGCCATCGTTGCATCTTTTCTATCCCAAGTTCCTGAGACCTGTTGTACCACAAGGTCCGAATCTCCAAAACATCGTATCCTCTTAATGTTCATCTCCTTGGCTATTTTTAAGCCATGCAATAAGGCCTCATACTCGGCCACGTTGTTGGAACAATCAAAGTGAATCTGCAGTACGTAACTCAACGTGTCTCCTTTGGGTGATGTTAGCACCACTCCAGCTCCTGACCCCTCATATTGCTTGGAGCCATCAAAGTGCATGATCCAAGACTCGGAGTTTGGAGCCATGGTGGGCATGCCCGTGTGCGTCCAATCATTAATAAAATCGACTAGAGCTTGAGATTTGATTGCTGACCTTGGCTCGTAATTGATATGATAATCTCCCATCTCGATCGCCCACTTTGTTATTCTGCCTGTTGCGTCCGAGTTTCAGATGATATCCGACATTGGTATAGAACTCACCACTGTTATGGGGTGTTCCTGAAAATATGGCTTCAATTTCCGGCTGGCCATAAAGACCCCGAAAACCAGCTTTTGCCAATGTGGATAGCGCTGCTTTGCTTCTGATAACACCTCACTGACGTAATAAACCGGCCTTTGGGCCGGGTATGCTTTTCCTTCCTCTTTACGCTCGACCACAACCACTGCGCTAACCGCCCGGGGCCCAGCTGCAACATACAATAGCATGGGCTCTTTAGGACCCGGGGCTGCTAGGACTGGTGCCTGAGATAATTGCTTCTTTAGTGCCTCAAATGTCTCGTCCGCCTCTTGATCCCATACGAATTTGTCAGTTTTTTTCAAGAGCCGGTACAAGGGTATTGCTTTCTCTCCGAGTCTGGATATAAACCGGCTCAGGGCTGCTACGCACCCCGTGAGCTTCTGAACATGCTTCAAATTTTCCGGCTTTTTCAGTCTTTGGATAGCTTTGATTTTATCCGGTTTTGCCTCAATTCCTCTCTCAGAAACGATAAAGCCAAGTAATTTCCCGGCTGGGACTCCAAAAATGCACTTTGTCGGGTTGAGTTTCATCTGATACCTTCTCAAATTCTTGAATGTTTCCTTTAGATCATCGATAAATGTATCTGCCTTTCTGGTCTTGATCACCACATCATCTACTTACGCGTGGACGTTGCGTCCAATTTGATCCTCGAAGCACTTCTGAATGCACCGTTGATAGGTTGCGCCAGCGTTCTTCAATCCAAATGTCATGGTCTTGTAACAGAAGCCCCAAAAGGGGTTATGAATGATGTTTTCTCCCAATCCTCCTTCTTGAGCTTGATCTGATGATACCCGGAATATGCGTCCAGGAAACATAATAGGTCACTTCCTGCTACTGCGTCTATGATCTGATCTATCCTTGGCAATGCAAACGGATCCTTTGGGCAATGCTTGTTGAGACTCGTGTAATCAATGGACATCCTCCACTCATTAGTCTTTTTCATCACGAGAACCGGATTCGCTAACCAGTCCGGGTGAAATACTTCCATGATAAAGCCGGCTGTTAGCAGCCGAGCAATTTCTTCTCCTATAGCTTTCCTTCTTTCCTCATTCATCTTTCTCAAACCCTGCTTCACGGGCCTGGATTTGGGATCGACGTGCAAACTGTGTTCTGCCAACTCTGTAGGGATACCCGGCATGTCGCTAGGCGTCCAGGCGAACACATCCTGATTTGAACGAATAAACTCCACAAGTGCTTTCTCCTGCTCGCTGTCCAAGTTAGATCCTATAGCAACTTGCTTGGAGGGATCACCCTCGGCAAAAGCCACCATCTTGGTGTCCTGTGCTGCCTTGAACTTTGCTCTCTCATCTTCAGTATTCAGTCTTTTTAACGCTGTTCTGTCATCCGGGTCTACTTGAGACCGGTAATACTTGAGTTCCTCTTTTCTACAAGCTTGCTCAGCCATTGACGCATCTCCCTCATCGCACTCAGCCGCTATATCCCGTCTTCCATGTATGGTGATGGTCTGCTTAGGACCCGGGATTTTTAGCTGTAGATACACATAACACGGCCTAGCCATGAACTTAGCATAAGCCGGCCTTCCGAATAGCGCATGATAAGGACTGTGCAGCTTAACCACCTCGAAAGTGAGCCATTCAACCCAGAAATTGTCCTTCGATTCTCCAAAAGCTACCTCCAATGCGATTTTTCCCTCGGGGCACGCTGAGTGACCCGACACTATCCCGTGAAAAACTGTTGAACTTTTCTGTAGCTGAGACTCCTTGAGACCCATGCGTAGAAAGTTTTCCCAATACAAGATATTGATGCTACTTCCACCGTCCATTAGGACCTTTTTCAGCTCATAACCATTGACCTATGGTGCAACCACCAATGCTAAGACTCCCGGGTGTTCTATCCTTTCCGGGTGATCTCTTCTGCTCCATGTTACGTCCTGCTCTGACCATCTCAGGTATCTCGGAACAGCCGAGGAAACCGAATTTACCGCTTGTTTCAGTATCTTTTTATCCTTGTTAGAAGTTCCTGTAGTATGCACGTGATATTGTCCCAATTGCTTGGGGTTAGCTTGAAAGCCTCCAGCTCCCCCTTGATTGTTACCCGGATTTCCGCCTGCCGGGTTACCAGCTGGGGGTGGACCGTTGCCCGGGTTTCCACCCGGACCCGGTCCTCCTCCCCGGCCTGCACCTCGCATGGCCCTGTTCACTTCCTCATTCTTCCATCTCTATAGGTCGGCGCACTGCTCCAATGAGTGGTTAGCCGGCCTACCATTCCTGCTGTGTTTTGGGCACGCCATTCTGAAGATGTCCCAATTGTTACTCGGCCTTGGTGGCCCTTGATAATTTCCTCCATTGTGATTTCCAGTATTCAAATTTCCTTCTGCCCTGGGCCTTGAAGACCCGGCTTCTGTGCTAGCGACAAACTCGGAGCCTCCCTCAAACGGGCGCTTGTTCTGGCTGTTCCCATTGTTACCTCCATTGTTACCCGGCGCTGATCCATTGCCGGTTCTTCCGTTGTTGCTTGTGTTTGCTTTTGTTTTCTTGTCATCGACATCCTCTTCTGTAGTATCCGTTGCGGCGTGCTTGTTGCATGCATCCATCAGTTCTCCCATCGTAACCTCTAAAGGTGTGTACTTGCACGTCTTTGCCATAGCTTGTAGCGCATCCTTGGGCTGAATATCTGTAGATGAATGAAGTATTTCCATAACTACTCAACCATGTTTCTGGATCCATAGTCGGCTCGTAATTCACTACTTTACCCGGTTCTTTGAAATTATCCGGGTAAGGCTCAGCCCTGATGTTATCTGACAAACACTTCGGCCCAGGAAGATTAATCGGAACTGGCCTTACTCGGGAAATATGTGATCCTGCGGGAGGGACGGTTGGACGCGGCACTGCTGGTGGTCCATGCACCGCAGACCCGGCCGCGGCTCTCCTGGCTCAGGAACTATCCACAATAGCTTGTGCTGCTGATGCTGCTGGTACTGCTTGGGCGCGGGGAGGAGGCGGCATTTGCTGCTGCTCTTCCCTCCGCCGCGCTGAACTTGTCTAGATATTACCGGTGTTTCCTCGTTGCTGGCTGATATATGGTGTCCCATGCATTCCACTTCTGTGATCCGGGTAATTAACTTGTTGCGCTACCGCAGTGCGCAATAGATCTATTGCCCGCCGGGTCTCCTCTGCGTGGGGCGACTCTCTCACGGGGATCTGATTTAATGCGAGTGTTGCTGCGTACACGTTATCCATGGGATTGTTGTAATGACCTGCTGGCGTGCGAAATCGTGATGGTGGTGGGGGTGGTAATGTATTGCCGGCAGTGACTCCACTCTGCAAGGTGGGTAACCCGGCTTGTATGTTTGCCGGCTGTGCTCCTCCAGTTGTTGGTTGTTGTACGGTTCCTGGGTTTACCGCGGGGATCGGTTGATCCTGAGGCGTGATGAATAGCGCAGCCGGGTTTATAACTCCACCTGTTGCTGGTAACATGGTCTGATGCCTTTGACGCACCCTGGTTGTCTCTTCTCGGAGCCGGGTTTCCAATGCATCCAGCTCGCGTTGACGGGTGGCCATCCCTTGTCTCTCTCTGTTGCTCCAATGCACGACGGGCTACATCCAGATCCCTAACACGTTCCGCCGCGTTTTCTGGAGTGATAACCGTGGCCAGAACGGTGGGGTCTAGAATCAAGTTGTTGTTGAATAGGGCCGGGTGTTGCGGGTTTGAAGGACCCTCCCCTGGCGTCCGGTTTGCCAGATGTCCAAACATGTTCGCCTGCAACTCACTATCCGCCGCGTGACTGGTAACTGATGCCGATTCTCCGTCAACACGGGTAAGAACCGGGTTTCCGTCAACCGGACCTTGCTGCTGGGACAATGCCTGTGATGCTCCGACTGCGGGAGCGGTCACGTTCCCCAGATTAAGATTAATCGCCGGGGCCGTGTAAACCGCAACCTAGCGCGTAATGCTTGGCGCAGATTCGTACTCTTCCTCTTCGCTGCTATTTTCCTCGTATCGGTTCTCCAACAGATGCAGGATGGACTCGGTATCGTCTTCTCTCATGACCCGGCCACGCGGGGTCCATGCCGGCTCCTCCGGCTGTTCCCTCTTCGTGGGGGGCTCTTCTGTCGGATCTACCGTCCCGACCGATTCTTCCCCATCTGATTGAACGCAGGTGGCTTCCCCTGACACCGAATCAAACCCGAAATCGTCAGGGATTGAACCAGACGTACGTATCATACCGATGAAGACGTTGATCTGGCCGATTGTCACGACAGATCCGGATTTGAGCAGATCCGACTCTGGCCCCCAGCCGGAATCGTCCACCATCTTCTCTCCTTCGGGGTCGGTGTAGATCTCGCCGATGACAAGGTTTTCCATGTTCTTCCGAGCTTCTCCCGTGATGTAAACACCCTTGGACGTAGGCCCCACGGTGGGCGCCAACTGTCGTGGGATAATCACGGCAGACGTTACCGGGGGTAACTTATCTTGGGGCAAATCGACTCTGGTGTTTGGGGGAGGGTTTAGCTCAAGGGAAAACATGATGATATGCGATATGGTAGCCGGCAATCAAGTCGCCGAGTCTCCGATCTAGATATATTAACTCAACTTTCATGTTACACTGGATACTCGATACCTAGCGATCTTGCTTGAAGTCTTGGATCTCCCTAAACTGAACCTGGGAGCCGGCTTATAAAGCATCCGGACCCCTTGGCCTGCTCTCCAAGGTGTACTTTGAGTCCTACCCGGACACTGCCTACCAAACCCTAAACTTCCTTACCGGAACCCACAATCCGGGTTACGGGGCCTACGATCTTGGGCCTTCTAGAAGCTCCTTTATCCTTAGCCGGGTCTCGCGCAGCGTCCTTTGGGCCGAATTACACCTTGGCGTTGGCCTACCGGGTTATCATCCCTCCATCAATTTGGCTGAGGCAGATTGCGTGACCCTTCGGGCAGATCGCGATCGACTCGTCACAGAAGGCCAAGTTCTCCAGGGTAAGTTGATCTGCTCCTTCTATTTATTCTTTCCGGTCGTGCGAATTCCTTTGGATTCGAAATTTATTGTTGTGTAGCCCAAGCCGAAATTCTCAAGGCCAAGAAGACTGATGCTATCACTCGGGTGAACACCCTTGAGGCTGAGTTGGAGGCTGCTCGAAAGGAACTTGAATCCACTCGCAAGCAGTCGACTTACTTCGAGGGTAAGCTCGCTGATGCCCAGGACGCTCTGAAGAAACTGGAGGAGGCTGGTGTCAAACAGGACAACGATCTTGTTGATTTCCTTCGCCCTCTGGCCCAGAATTTTGCAAGTAAGTTGCGCTTGATCTCTCAAGTTTTACGACTAGCTTGCTATATCTTTGAAATTATTGTTGTCTCCTTGCAGACGTCCTTGGCGTTGCGCTGGAGCTGCCCGGGGTTCAGCGAGTGGACGCACTGACGGACTCCCGCGCTCAGCTTCAGAAGCATGCGAGCGGGATTTGCTCCCTCGTTGGCGATGCCATTCGAGTGTTGACGCAATTCCACGAGCATCTTCTGGTGGATGTCGCGGTTCCGTCCACGCTGGATGGTCTTCTGAAGGTCTTTCTAGAGGGTGGTCTCCTTCAGGCCTACTCGGTTGCCCAATCTGAGTGCGGAGCGAAGACTGCCATCCAGTTCGCATTGGCGCATGGAGTCGAAGGTTTGGACGAAGCGTACTCGAATCTTCCCGTCGATGCTTCCACGGGCAGAAAGGTAGCGCTTCGTCCTTTTGGCGATCCGGCTGAAGTCCTTGCTCAGAAGCTATCCGCCTTGCTTGCTCGTGCTAGTCGCAAGGGGCAACTTGTTGCGAGTGGCGGCACTTCTGCAGTTCCATAGAATAGATTTTGGTTTAGCTTGTTCTTCTGATGTAATGAACCTTGGGATGTATTTCGTATTTCTGCCTTTAATCAAATTGTCCTTTTGATATCCAAGTTGTGATTTCTTGCGATTGATTGTTATGAATTCCTCCCGATGGGAGTAGACCCCGAGCACCTGTCAAATATGCGGTTTATTTCTCGAGTGGGGTGTCTTGAAGTGTTCCTTAACTTTTCTTATTTCCCTCCAGGTAATAGGTGATGCCGCGGAGTCTTCGAGTGGATCTGTTGCACGATTGGATCTGCTTGTTGCCGCTGTTAGTACCTTCTCTCTTCGTGATCGTGTCGCGGATGGCGAACGCAAGTTTAAAGCTTTGCGCGGAGTGGCTGATGTGGCCAAGTCAAAGCAGAAACTTGCGGTTGAACGCAAACAATTTGTGATGGAAGAACTGGCAGCTGTTGCCAAGGATATGCTTTGTAAGCACGTGAGGCCCCTAGCGTTTGGTTTGACTGCCCCTCTTTTCTTCTCTGACTCTATGTTGCTTTCTTTGCGGTTGTTGAGCCTGACGGTCAATGTGAAGCGCATTGGGTGGATAACCATATTGCTCATGAAGCTGGTAGCTCCAAACCACATGCGAACAATTTCTGGTCCGACCGTAGTCGAGGCTTTGTTCTGGCTACGTTGAAGTATCGTGTAGTCCAGGCGAAGATACTCGTGAATTCCTTTCATGAGGCTCTGATAGCTTTGAATTCCGCTTTCTATCCGTTGGAGAGGGGTCCAGAAGACTTGAGCCATCTCCTCAGAACTTTCGGTCGAGAAGGTGAAATTCGCGAGTGCGTCCGCAATCAGCTGATTTGCGGGTCCGTAGTAGCACTCTCCTTTGTTCGATTATGGCATTCTGAGGTCAATTTCAACTCCGTAGCTAGGCTTCCAAATGCTCTAGTCGATATGACCTCTCATTATAGAGTCGTTCGTCCTGCAGCAAAGGAGATTATTCGACTGACTTCTGAAGAGGTTGATCGAATGTTAGCCGAGGAAAATGCTCTTCGCCATATGTAATCGTAGGATGTATGTATCCTATTGCCTTGTATAGTTGTCCCGAAACTTTATAAGGTGTTAACCCTGTTTATAACTTTGTATCTGGAAATTTTCTTGTGATGCTAAGTTAGGCGTAGCCCCCGTGTGTTTGGGGTGTATACCTGTTATTCAGCGTGTAAAGATAAAGTAAACGAGTAGTTATGGTTGAAAAACCATGTATTTTATTGAATGGACTGAGAAGCCATGTATTTCCTTGGAGCTAAAAGATGGCTAATATAGCCTTATTTTTGCGAATAAAATAATCCTAAGGATAGAATTAGCGGAGGTGCGCAACGTTCCATGGGTTGGAGTAGATGCCACCAGTCGTTGGGTTCTTTAGTCGATAGGCGCCACCCGGGATAACTTCGTGTATTATGAAGGGTCCTTCCCATGGTGGTTCGAGCTTGTGTCCTTCCTTCTGCTTGAGCCGCAGCACCAAATCTCCTACCACGAAGGCTCTGTGGCGTATACGGCGACTGTGATAGTTTCGCAACGACTGTTGGTATACTGCGGATCTTGCGAGTGCAATATCCCGTATCTCGTCGAGTGCGTCCATATCTTCCGCGAGTACCCTGTTAGAGGTTTCTTCGCTGTAAGCGACGAAACGTGGGGCGCTGAATTTGACATCCTCGGGAAGGACTGCTTCAGCCCCATATACCATGAAAATGGTGTGTATTTTGTTGATCGATTTGGGGTTGTGCGGAGGCTCCATAGCACGGAGGGTAGCTCTTCTTCGCAATGTCCTTCTGCTGGGTGTAGGCGGTCGAGTAGCCATTTCTTTATGCCAGCTGAGACCAATCCGTTGGATCGTTCCACCTGGCCGTTGGTTTGCGGGTGAACCACCGAAGCGAAGCTGAAGGTGATGCCCTTTTCTTCGCAGAACTACTGTGTTTCCCTGGCCGTGAAATTGCTTCCGTTGTTGGTGATGATGTTGTGTGGGATGCCAAATCTGCATACAATGGAGTCGAGGAATTTGACGGTGCATTGAGCTTTAGCCGAGGTAACTGGCATCGCTTCGATCCACTTCGTGAATTTGTCGACTGCGACCAGCAAGTATGTATACCCTCCGGGTGTAGACTTGCGTACTGGTCCTACCATGTCTAGCCCCCATTGTGCAAAGGGCCAGGCGATTGGTATCATGTGTAGTTCCGTGGCAGGGGCGTGTGGTTTTGGCGCAAATCGTTGACAAGCGTTGCACCTGTCGACTAGGTCCTTTGCGTCTGTAGCTGCGGTAAGCCAGTAGAATCCTGCTCGAAAAGCTTTCCCCACGATTGCCTACCAGCTGGCGTGGTGTCCACAAACTCCTTGATGTATGTCTCGCAGTAATTCTTTGCCATCCTCGGGTGCTATGCATCTCTGCAGTATTCCTAAGATGCTCTGTTTGTATAACTCTCCGTTGAGTACCCGAAAAGATTAGCTGTGTCGTACTATTTGTCGAGCCTCGCGAGCGTCTGCTGGGAGGTGTTTGGTGGACAAGTAGTCGAGGTATTTCTGCGTCCAGACTGCCTCGACCAGAAAAACTTTTCTTGAAATACCGTGGTTGATCTCGATGATAGCAACTTGCGGGCTGACATCTGTCTCCAGTGCTGCGGGTGTTCCTGCAGTCTTCTTGACCTTCACTGATTGTTTGGTCATCCTATCGAAGTATATTCCCGGTGGTATGGGTGTATTTGTGGACCCCATGTTCGCAAGCCTATCTGGTTCTTCATTGCTAGATCTTGCAATGTGTTTCAGCTCACACCCTTTAAAACGTCCTTCGAGTAGATTATACATGTCCCTATAGGCGACCATGTTTTCCGCGATAGCATCGCATTCCTTCATTGTCTGTTGTACGATGAGGTTGGAGTCGCCATAGATCATCAATCGGGTGGCTCCACATGGGATTGCCATCTTCATGCCATGTAGCAAGGCCTCGTATTCTGTGTCGTTATTGGATGCTGGATCGTCGGGTGGGAAATCCAATCTCAGGACGTACTGCAACTTATCTCCTCTGGGTGATATGAGGACGATCCCTGCTCCAGCTCCTTCGTTCCTTTTGGACCCGTCGAAGTAAATGATCCAGTTACTCGTGTATTCTGGCGGTCCAGGTGTTTGCAATTATGTCCACTCGCTAAGGAATTCTACGAATACCTATGACTTCACGGAATTGTGCCCCGCGTAGATGATGTCCCAGGCGCCTAGCTCGATGCTCCATTTTGCTACTCTTCCGGATGCCATGGGATTGTTCATGATAGTACCGAGTGATGCGTCGTTTAGCACCGTTACGGTATGTTCTTGGAAGTAATGTTTGAGCTTGCGAGCTGTGAGGACGACCCCGTATGCGAACTTCTGGTAATGAGGATATCGATGTTTGCACGGCGAAAGCACCTCGCTGATGTAGTAGATTGGCCTTTGAACTCCATATGATTTGCCGTCCTCCGTCCGTTCGACCACGATGGTTGTGCTGATAACCTGATTTGTTGCGGCTAGGTATAGGTATAGTGGCTCCCTTTCTTCTTGTGTTGCCAGAACGCGTCTTCTCTGTAGCGTTCGCTTTAGATCTGCGAATGCCTATTTTTCTTCGGGTGTCCACTCGAATTTATTTGTCTTTTTCAACAGCGTGTAGAAGGGTAGTGCTTGCTCGTACAATCGGGCAATGAACCTGCTCAAGGCGTATAGTCTCCCTGCGAGCTGTTGCACCGCGTGAAGATTTGTGGGCTCCTTCGTTGTTATGATTGCTTGTATCTTCTCTGGGTTGGCTTCAATTCCTCTGGCGGACACTAGGTACCCGAGAAGTTGTCCTGTATGGATGCCGAAGACGCATTTTGTCGGGTTGAGCTTGATCATGTATGCGTTTAGAGCATCGAATGTTTCTATGATATCCTTGAGGAGCATGTCCTCTACTCGAGTCTTGATGACGATGTCGTCAACATACACTTGTACGTTCTTGCCAATGAGCTTGGCGAGGCATTTTTGCATGCAGCGCTCGTATGTTGCGCCTGCGTTTTTGAGCCCGAAAGGCATTGTCGTGTATCAGTATACACCATGAGGTGTAATGAATGCTGTTTTTTCCTCGTCTTCCTGCTTCATCCTGATCTGGTTGTATCCCGAGTAGGCATCTAGGAAGGAGAGGCGTTGGCAGCCTGCAGTGGAATCCACGATCTGGTCGATCCGCGAGAGGGGAAAGTTATCCTTGGGGCAGTGTTTGTTCAGCGACGTGTAGTCGATGCACACGCGAAGGATGTTGGTGTTCTTCTTTGGAACCAGCACTGGGTTTGCTAACCAAGTGGATATTTTTATCTCTCTGGTGAATTTTGTTGCGAGCAGTCTGTTTACTTCTTATCCGAGCGCTTTCTGCTTGGGCTCTGAGAACCGTCGGGTGGTCTGCTTGGTGGGTTTGGCGTCTTTGTAGACCTCGAGTGAGTGCTCGGCGAACTCCCTGGGTATTCCTGGCATATCTGAGGGCTGCCAGGAGAAAACTTCCCAGTACTCACGGAGGAGTTTGACGAGCCCGCTTTCCTATGCTGGCGAGAGGGTAGTGGAAACCATCGCCGTTTTCGCAGAATATGTCGGGTGCACTTGGTGTTTGCGAGTGTCGATGTTGGCACTAAACTCTAATTCTGGGGTGTTCTTCTTCGTGAGGGGAATCACAGAGTGGTCCGTGGTTTTTGCTATCTCCTCTAGTTCCTCCTGTATCCCGAAAGATTTGGCGATCTCGTTGAATTCGATGTCGCCATTGTTGGATTTTTGGAAATCGCCATCGATGGTGATTGTGCCATATTATCCAGGTAGCTTGAGCTTCATATATGCATAGTGTGGTACTGCCATGAATCTTGCGAACGTTGTTCGACCAAGAATGGCATGGTACTGTGAAGGCCAGTCGACTACTTCGAAGTCGATAAATTCTCTCCTGTAATTGCGTCGGTTGCCCAACACCACCTCCAAATTAATTGTTTCGAGTGGGCGGCTCGCCTTTACTGGAACGATCCCGTGGAAGGATGTCTTTGATTCTGCGAGTCCCTCAAGGTTCATGTTCATCCGACAGAGTGTGTCCGCGTACATGATCGATGTTGATGCCGCTGCCCCCGTCCATGAATACGCAAGCCAGTTCGTAATTGTCAATTTGTGCTTGGATTACTAGGGCAGCGTGTTCTGGTCAATAGACTCGTGGGGGGTGGTCTTCCTTGGAAAAGGTTATTGGTTGATCCGCCATCTTCAGGTACTCGGTCCTTGCCGGTGGGGTTTGCACAGCCATGCATAACTGTCGTGTGCTTGTCTTCTAGGCCCTGCGGGACGGGCAAACCTTTTGTATCATCCCTAAAAGTCCTGCGGGGTTCGGGTATGCGTTACCTCCCGCGTTGGCGACGGGCGGCGCAGGTAGTGCGGCTAGCACCGTGTTTTGGTTTCCTATTGGAGGCAGGGGTTGTGGCGGTTGGAATCCTTGGTGTCCTCCTCCTGGAAGCTGCGGGTAGACTTGACTAACTGATGTTCTGTTTTTCTTCGAAAAGGCCTCGTGAATGTCGAGGAACTTTTCGCAATCCTTGAGAAGGTGTGTTGCCTTAATTGCCTGTGCGCTTATCTATAAATAGATGTAGCGTGCAGTATCCGTCGAGGTCCTCCTCGGGAGGCTTGTCCTTTGGCTTCCATTCGCGATTTCCGCGGCGTCCACTATCGCGATTTCGTGTGAATTCTGCCGCCACTAGTTCTTCTCGGTCGTCGTGATCGTAGTAATTCCTTCTTTTCTTTCGACCGTGGCGATCGTCTTCAGGTGCGGGCGAGGATGCCCTCTCGTTGCGCACCGAGTCTTCTCCGTTAGCCCACCTATCGGCTATGATCATTAGCGCTCCAATAGTTTTGGGCGCAGCTCATCCCAGTTCTTCCCTGAAAGCAGTTCGTCGAGCGCCCTTCTCGAAAGCTTCGACTGCTACTTCCTCTGATATGTTTCCTGCTGTGTTTCTAAGTGTGGTCCATCGCTGGATATATTTGCGAGTGGACTCGCCACTTTTCTGCTTGCAGCCTAACAGCTCCTCGATGGTCGCCGGTCTTTTGTATGTTGCTTGGAAGTTTTTGCAGAAATCGAAGTGTGGATCGTCCCATGACCCGTAGCAGGACTTCGGTCTCGCTTCAAGCCAACTGCGCGCCGCTTCTACCAGGTGTAGGTTGAGGTACTGCATAACCGTGTTCTTGTTCCCACGTTGGCATTTTACTGCCGTGAGGTAATCCGACAGCCATGACGAAGGTTCGAGTGAATCATCGTACTTTGTTAGTTTCGTCCTGAGTTTGAATCTTTTGGGTAGAGGCGCCTCGCGGATGCTGCGATCGAAGCATAGCGCGCCGCGGGTTTCGTCGTCAGAAGAGCCGGATGAGGAGTGCGCACGGTTCCTTGCTGCTCTTGCCTTGTCCACTTTATTTTGCGCGATATCTGATCGCGCGTTGTATCCTGGCTGGTCGCGATCAATTTCCTTCCTTGGCTCCTTGCTGCGATTTCACGAGCGGCCGCTATGATGTCGCGAGCCGCGGTCTCGGTTCCTCGAGCTACCTTCACTGCTACTCCGGCAATCGTCACGCCGCCGGGCTTCTTTTCCTTGGCCACGGCGAGGCGATTTTTCCCTCCTGGGCGAAGTACTCCTATGCCTACGGGATGCTTCCTTTTCCTTCTGTGCAGCTACTTTCCTGCGATCTTAGGAGGCAATCCTTGACCAATCCCTTCTGAACTTGCTTGTATTTCTCTGCTCGGCGGTCGTTTTCCCATGGTTGATTTATCTGCATGTAGGTTGCTGCGGCTAGGACCACGGCAGAGGGAGTTTGCGGATAAATGTTTCCGTCCTCGTCGACCCGCATGAGGGAAGGTCCGAGTGACTTGTTGTTTCCGATCAGGGACTCGTCATCCATGGTTGTGGTTCTTGAGGTGTATCCTTTCCTTGCGGGACGAGTCCCGACGGAAGGTGTTAAGGACAGCGCGGCCTGGCGTTGGCTCGACTTGTCCGCCAATCTCTTTCGATTGGCTAGATCTATGCGAGCTTCCTTGATTGCAGTAGCCTCTCTCACTAGATGATAGTGGTAGGCGGTCATGTCTTCGTGAGGAGTTCCGACTGCAGGTGGTTTGCTTGTGCGGATAGCCTCCTTTTCTCGGACCCAAGCGTCTCTCGAGACGCCGATCTCAGCGCGTTCCCTTGCGCTGTGTTCAGTTTCTTCAAGTGGATCTCCTGATCCTGCCATGCAGACCTGAGCCAGATATGGCTTGTGGGTCCAAGGCGTGACTTGGAAGGCTTTCCTAATCCTAGAAGGTTCCTCTGTAGAGAGGGTATGGAAGTTACTGGTGTTGACGCGGATAGATTCGCCGCTTTTCGCCAAGTCGCGATTTGCACGGTAGGGTCGTGAATCGACAGCTCCAGGGCTAGAGATCGATTCAAATCCCGATCCTTCGGGAAAGTGAATGATCCCATCCTTGTTGGTTTAGAACTTGAAGCTCCCGAACATCAGGGTGATACTCTTCTCCAGATCGTTGAATACCGAGCGTGATTCCGGCCAATGAGGGGTGACGATGACTGATCCGATTCCAATCGGATTGGTCGGAGTCGAAGTCGCGGGTTTCCAACGTGAGTTGGTTGTCGATGAAGCCGATGATGCCGGAGATCCAGCGCCCGCCGTTGCCACAGACGGCGCCAATTGTCGAATCTGCATCTCAACAAGTCCCTCGGGTGAACCCATAGGGTTTTGATTAGGAGAACCTGTGGGCGGTGGTGACAATTAATCGTCGGCTAAACAGGGGCACGATTTACCCAGGTTCGGGGCCCTCATAGAGGTAAAACACTTAATCCTGCCTCTGTCGATCTGTATTCACGAGTAGATCGGTTACAATGGGGGGTTGCTCAAGTCGAGAGTATGATCTCGATCTCAAGGCTTGGTGGTGCCGTATTGCTTTTCCTCTCCTAGTGGTTCTCATGGCCTTATATAGGTGGCCAGGTCTCAAATCTCACCCGGGGAGGACTCGAACTCTAACCCTAAGTCGATTACAAGTTTCCTAACTTGACCCGCAAAGCTTTGCGGGTGGGCTTCATCTGGGCCTTCTAGAATAGTATAAGGCATCTCCTCTTGGGCTCCAGTCCTGGGCCTAGGACTGGGAATCCTTACTCGACAGGTCCATGGTCCATCCCTTCGTCAAACTTGGTTCTTGAATAAAGCCGAACAGAGGAAGAACAAAACTCTAGAACCAGAGCACGATGAAGAAGAAGAAGATTCCTCCTCAAATCTGGAAGGTCACTGGCCTGATTCCTGGAGAAACTGGCCGCATAGACCTTTCTCTCCTCCAGATCCATGCTCTCAAGCACCACGAGGAAGAGTATATCCAGCAACTATCTGCGGTCGCGACCCACTCGTAGAAACCTACTCCAGGACACATTTCGGTCTCCGATACGGACTAACCTATTGGAGAGGTCAAAGATGATCTCCTCCGGCTCAAGCTGCTCAGCGGCGTGGAACAGTGATTTGACGCGGTCGGTTGTGGCTTCAGGGAGTAATCAAACTGGCTGGCATGGTTTGAAAAGCTTTGGTTCTTGGGGAAATGATGGTTTGGATTGCTTTTGTTGCACCGTTTCAAATCTGGCTATGGTTGTCCGTTTCGATGCTCACGTCTGCTCCCCGGTAGATGCATCTTCATTCCCTCCAATATGAAGCCAATTTACAGATCGACGGCTTCGTCACAGGTTTCACCAAGGTTGTCTTCACAAAACTGAAATTGTCGCCGAACAAAGGTCATGTCGGTGCAGCGACCTACCACGGTTTTACCTTGTCTCGCCTCTTTATTCTTCAGTTAATTAGCCTTGAAAAGAGCAATCTGTATAGAAGATCATTCAGAGAAATGTCTGCAGCCAATGCTAAAGTGGGGAGTGTACTACTCAGCCTAAACGTGATCATCCAGAAACATAACAGCTACCAAAATGTCTGTTACTTAGCAGTTGGATAGATAGGAAAGACAACCAAATCATTCTATTTAGTCATCATGAAATAGAGACTCGGTGCAGAATTGACAATTTTTCAGTTTCAGTGTAACATGAGCTGAGCATGTTCCACTATGAATTCCGGTTGAAATTTTGCAAACAAATTAAGACTCGCTAGTGAATTTACCAAGAGAACGATTCCAAGAGAAATAGCTACGACAATACATAGTATTTGCCTCCTTGCTCATCATGCATATAGTATGCAGTAGTTCAGAGAAAAGAGGAAACATAATGCATTTCTCATGTCAAGAGAGTTAAGCTAATCTGCTTCTGTAAGAAACCAAACAGAGAGATCACTCGGAGCCCAGATCGGCTTCTCGGATGAGGTGGCGTCGGCACCACGGTGTCATTCCCTCCTTGAGGCGCTTCCTAGGTTTCTTGGAGTCCCGGGGTGTGAGATAGAGTCGATGGTGGACGCTGTTCAGAGCATGAGTTTCAGCGGCACAATGTACACCATTGCCGAGGCTTCCTCGGTGACACCTTAGTGCATCATTTTGATCCGATCTGACCGGGTTCACTCGCCAACTACTTCTAGGAACTTACGGGTGGACAATAAGTTGATCTATGCCACCTTGGAGCTAGGTTGTGATAGCGAATCTTCCGTGTTTTGTGATAGAGAAGCTTCCGTCTTGGTGGTGATGCACTTTTGAGGCTCTGTGTCTTGCATCCATGCCCGGTCGCAACAAGGTGTCCGCTTGGTAGTTGGGAGCGACTACATGACTGACTTTTGGGCATTCTTATTGGTGAAGATATTCGACTAAAATAAATAAACGACTTGCAAAACTTAAGGTAATGTGATGCATTACTCTTATAAGGATATAAGAAGGTGAAACTTAAAAACTTTCTTCCATCAACTTCACAACCATCCTTCGTTGATGATAGGAGCAGCTTTGAAGGGAATATGCCCGAGAGGTAATAATAAAATGGTTATTATATTATTCCTTGTTTATGATGAATGTTTATTTCTCATGTTAGAATTTATAAACCGGAAACGTTGATACATGTGTGTTTAATAAACAAACAAAGGTTCCTAATAAAGTATCTCTTTTAACTAGCTCGTTGATTAATAGATGCTCAAGGTTTCCTGATCATGAATATTGGATGTTGTTAATAACGGGGTCATGTCATTAGAAGACTTATGTGATGAACATAGACCCAAATTAAGTATAACAATACGATCAAGTCATTTAGTTTATATTGTTATATCTTGCATACAAAGTAACCTTATTCTTTAGACCATGAGATCATGTCAATCACTAATACTGAAAGAGTACTTTGGTGTTATCAAATGTCACGCTGTAACAGGATGACTATAAAGGTGATGTTGGGTATTCGTAAAGTATTAGTTGAGGCTCATGGATCAAAAGTGGGATTTTTTCCATCCAAATGACGGAGAGATACACTCCGAACCCTCTCGGTGATATGACATTGACACCGCTTGCAAGCACGTGACTAGGTCACAGGGGTGTCATATCACAGAACGAGTAAAAGAGTACTTGTCGGTACCGAGATCGAACAAGTTATGGTTGATACCAATGATCGGATCTCGGACAAGTAAAATATCGCGAGACAAAGGGAATTAGTAACGACGTTGATGGTTCACACGATCACGAGATTCATCATTGAATACATAGGAGTCATCACGGATCTCCAGATCGCGCTGTTGATTATTGATCGGAGAGGTGTCTCGATAATGTCTATGTTATTCGTGAACCGTAAGGTGACACACTTAAGGTTCGATAACGCATTTGAGAGGATACGGAATATCATAGAAAAGTTTGGACAACACCGAAATCGTTTCGGGTAAATTTGAAATAGTTCAAGGGGTTTTATGTTGAATGGTTGTTAATAGAATTAACAAATGATTCGAGGTGCTATATGAAATTTTTTGTTAATAGAATTAACAAATATAAAATAAAGAAATAAAAATGTTTTATTTATTTGAAAAAAATTGGATTTTCTTAGTGGGAATTTATGGGAGCATGAGTGGGTGTGAGTGGAGTGTCCACTCGCATGAAGAGGGAATAGTGTCGTGGTGGTGTCACGGCAGATGCCATGGGATGGCTAAAGATGTGGGGACGAAGGACGCTGGAGGTGCTCGGGGAGGGATCACGCGACGAGTAGCCGCGTGAGGTACGAAGTAAACACTGCAAACAACACGATCTACCCAGGTTCAGGGCCCTCGTGAGGAGGTAAAACCCCTACTCCTGCCTTTCCTTGTGTATTTTGGTATCTCACCGAGTAGCCACAGTATAAGGTTCTTGCTACCGAGTAGCCACTCTCCTCTAGATGATGAGCTAGGTCAAGAACTAGGGTTCCAGCATGCGATGCCTCACGCAGGAGGCGGCGGGGCACCTTATATACATGGTGCCCAGCCGGATACGTCCAAACATGGACAAGTGTCGACATAGTGTGCACATCGTCCTTCTTCCGGGTTACCGCTGACAGCTTTGGTTCTTAACCTTGGCTTCATCTGGAAAGTCGTTGGGCAAAACTAGGGGACAGACTGGTATCACTGTACCTAAGCACAGAGTAGGCCCCCCTTATCCTGCCACGGCCTGCTTCCATGCTGTCACTGTCAGGCAGGCCGGTCCCAGATGAACAGTAGTTCGAATGCTGCCAAGTACGGACCCAGGATACGCGGGATCCTGTGTCAGAACGGCTCCTTTGACTTTCTGGCCCGAGTAGGTTCCCGCCAATTGTTCCCGCCAATTGTACTCGGGCCAACTCCTCTACTCGAAAGGATAGAACTTGATTGATATCTCCTTCTGGTCATCTTGAGGTGAGACCGAGTAGCAGTCGACCGGGTAGCGAGCACCGGGTAGTCGGCTACTCGACCAAACCTCTCTTCTGTAAGTTGCCTTTACCACTTGCCTTTACCCTACTCGGGGGTAACCCCCCGACAGCAGTCCCCGAAGCTGGTTGAGTCTTGCGAACTCGTTCACTAGGCTCTGCCAGCTTAAAACCAATCTTTGCCTCATAGTCCTTGAACCTCAAGATGCCGAGTAAAAGGCCTCCGAGTAGTACTCTGGAAAGTATCTTGCGTCTCATGTCTTCCGAGTAGCACTTGCTTCCTACTCTGTAACCGAGTAAAAAGACTTAGAGAATTTTCTTGAATTGAGCCCTTGCGGCGCAGAGCACTATCCAGCCCTTCGTGCGGCGACTGAACACGTGTCAGGCATCCATGACCCCGTCGTTTCGCTGCCACGACACGACGTGCCACGCGCCCAGTTTTCACGGGGCGGGCCCACCAGCTCGTTATGTCCCATCAAGCGTAATTATAGGCCACGATCTAGTCGTGGGATCCACTGTGGCCGTTACGCGCGCGTTCCGCGCTTGCGTGCGTTTCTATCCGGCCACAGGCCCCACCACACGGCAATCATGGACACGATTGATCCCACTACCACGATGGTAACGGTAGCCTGAGACGAGGGTATAAATACCCCCATCGGTAACTTCCCCTTCTTCCTCCTCCGTACTCTCCCTTTTCTCTGTTCTTCTCCGCCGCCGCGCAATCTCTTGCGCCGCCGCGAACTCAATCCACTCGACCAAATCCTTCTCGTTTTCCATCATCCGCACACACTCTGCCATGGCCGCTCGCGCTGGCTGGGCCGGTTCAATTGTCACCGCCGAGGATTGCGCCTGGCTTGTGAACACTAGGAGGGTTCCTCCTGGTGTTCAATGCCGGCCATCCAGGGGCGAGCTCGTGCCTGCGCCGGAGGAGGGTGAGCGCGTCGTGTTCATGGCGCACTTCGAGCGCGGCTTCGGCCTGCCAGCCTCCGACTTCCTCCGCCGTTTCCTCGACCACTTCGGCCTTCAAATGCATCATCTGCCGCCCAACGCCGTCGTCTTCCTCACCTACCACGCCGTGGTGTGCGAGGCCTTCCTCGGCATCCACCCGACAACGGACACCTGGCTCAGGTACTTCCACCTCCGCCAGCAGACCACCGGGAAGAAGGAAGGCACGGGGGTGCCACGGGCAACCGATACCGGCTGCGCCATGATGGTGCAGCGGTCGGGGACCAATCACCCCCGTATCAAGGGGCTGGAGTCTGTCCGGATGTGGCAGAAGACGTTCCTCTACGTCAAGAACATCCCCGCCACCGAAGGAGGACAGGTAACAGACAGAATCAATCTTCCCGCTTGGAGCCTCCGCGCTCCCACCCAGAAGAATTGGAAGGAGAAGCCCCTCAACGACCTCAACGCGAAGGAGATTGAGGCACGGCTCGGCGCTCTAATCGACGAGGGCCTCAAGAGTGATGATCCAGTGGCGTGCTGGATTCAGAGACGCGTCCTGCCTCTGCAAGAACGCTGCCACCTGATGTGTTACATGGGAGGCCCTCGTGATTGCACCAGGACGACCACCATCGAGCTCGACAACGCTGACGTTCCCGAGCACGCCAGGGCCATCCTGACGACAAGCCTCGCAGAGCATTGGCAGTATGGGTTCATCCCATACAGCCGTACCAAGCCGATTACGCGGGTACGCTCTTCTTTCCCTGCTTTCTATATATGGATTCCGAGTAGAAAGCTTCCTGTTCTTCTTGCGACTAGCGATCGTAGTCTGTACCGAGTAGAGTACCTAGTAGAATTGTGTAGGCTTAGTGTGCTTTGCGCCTGCACGCCTTTCCGAGTAGAATACTCGGTAAAAATACTTAGGCTTAGTGTGCTTTGTGTTTGCACGCCTATCCGAGTAGGATACTCGGTAAAAATACTTAGGCTTAGTGTGCTTTATGTTTGCACGCCTATCCGAGTAGGATACCATCCTGCTACTCGGCTAATCTGTGACACTTCTCCGCTCTTCAGGTCCTCTCTCGCCAGCTTATAGAGAGCTGTGAACGCTTTGAAGGCAACTGGTCTGCTGACCGTGAGGAGGACGACAAGGCCTCCTTTGAGAATGCCGACCAGATCAACCTCCCTAGTTCCCCCACCATGGAGAAGCAGCACGCGGAAACGTCTCTCCGCGACTGGCCTGAGGACGAATCTGAAGGTAATTGCACGCTTGCTTTGCTTGTTCACGAGAAGCACCAATCCACTGTTTGGTGTTTCTGACTTGCTCCCCTTCTTTTCCTGAATCCGCAGATGACGTTGCTGAAGAGAACGAGGATGAGGACGAAGACGAGAACGAGAACGAGGGCGATACAGCCCTTGTCATCAACCCTCTTTCTGTCGCTGCACCCGTTACTCGCAAGCGGACCGGCAGCGGGGCCGTAGAGCCCCCCGCCAAGAAGAAGAAGCTGATCGAGAAGGCGACCAAGAAGGTCGTGAAGAGACCAAGGCGAAAGCTCGCCTCCACCAGCGCGTAAGTTTCTTTTCTGTTTTCTCCCATCTCGTACTGTGTTATCTTTCCCAATCCTCCTCCAATTTCTGAACTTCTCTTTCTCTGCAGTCCTCCCATGGACGCGAATGCTGCTCTCGCGCCCGATCAGGCTAAGAAGCCAGCAGCGCCACTTATCAACCTCGACGATGACGAGGATGAGGCCGCCAATGCACGGAGCACGGATGCTCAAGGAGCAGATTCGGAACAGCAGTCCCGTGCGGAGTCAGCAGCACAGGACACTGCTGCGCACCAAGAAAGACCCCCTTCTCCTCCGGCCAATACTGCCGAGGAGACTCAAGACAAAGAGATGCAGGACAACGCCGCCCTTGAGCGGCCAGAAGCTGAGCAAGAGCAGCCAAACACAGAAGCTGTTGACCAAGTGAACCCCGCTGTCGAGCAGCGGGTGGAAGACGCCACCGCCACGGATGCCACTATGACAGATGCCTACCCACTGAGTGACGCGCAGACCGGCGCCACACCGAGTAGCACCCAGCCGATTGGCGCACCGGATAGCGCGCCCCTGGCACCGCCAACTGATCCAGCCAGGCAGCAAGCCCTTGATGCTTTGAGGGAGGAGGTCGAGAAGAGGGCAGCCGAGAAAGAAGCTGCCGAGAAGGCAGAAGCCGAGAAGGGAACTGCCGAGAAGGAGGCCGCCGAGAAGGCGAAGGCCAAGGCTGAAGGAAAGAAGGCCAAGGAATCCGAGAAGCAGCGAGCCGAGAAGGAGAAAGTGAAGAAACAAGCCAGAGATCAGATGCCACCTCCGACCTCGACTGGACAGTTGGTTATTCGCGCGTCCGGCCCGGTTGCTACTGCTACCTCCGCCGCTCTTGCTGCTGCTGGTCAGCCTTGCTTCCCGGACTACATGGTGCAGGTTAGTCAACAAAACCAGATCGGCTTCTCTCCCCAGGATAAACAACTTGCCCTTCAGAAGGGAAGGAAAGCCGTAGCTGTGAACTCCCCTCCCCCGGCTCCAAACCAGAACAAGTCCGTCACTATTGCTTCTCGGGGAGTCCAGGATCCAGCGATAACATCACGGAGCCTTGAGCAGGTACTTGACACCATTGGCTTCATCGACGCCAAGTGGGACAGCAAGGTTCTCGGCACGGACAACTGGCACGGCCTTGGGTTGGGCGCAATCGACCACATGCGCGTTGAGTGGAACAAAGTGGATTTGGGTTATAAGCCCATGACTGTCTCCACCGAGACTGCCACTCTTGCCGCCAAGATGTTCCTGCACCGCAAGAACGCCGAGGACATCGAGCAGGCTTATGCGGTAATTCTTACTTGCTCTTTCCGAGTTAAACTTTTCTTCTCTCCTGCTCATCTTCATTTTCCCTTACTCTCACCCAGTCCCCGAGATTCTGGCCGAGTAGACAGATACTCTCCGAGTAGCCTCCTACTCGGGTTGAATCTTTACTTCCTTGTCGAACTTGTTTCCTTCTCGCTTCTCAGGATAGCGTTCTGAAACGTACCAATTTGTATCGTGTGCTCCTCTGGAACCATGCTATCGCCAGGAGGCGAATTGTTGCACTGGAAAAGGAGAAGGCAGCTGCAGAGGCAGCGAGCAAGAATGCCAATGATAGCACCCAGCAGCTGGCTGAAGTAAAAGGTATGCTTTTAGCTGCGCGGTTACTGCGTTTTATGTTTACGCCCGCTTCTGCTTTCTTTTGCGCTAACCATTCCTACTCTGCAGATAACCTGAAGGCTTTAGCTGAGGAACACGAGAGATGCCGTGCGTTTGTGGAGGACGCCGAGTCCACCATCAAAAGATTAGAAGGTGAGTTGTCGTTTACTCGGTTTGCCTCTTGTTTCTTTTGCTGCTCTGCTTCTCTGCTAACCTTGTCTGACTCTTCGCAAAAGATCATAAATTGTTCGTTGAGGCTCACCAAGACTGCGTCAAACCAGAAGAAGTGCAGCAGCAATTGTCCAACCAGGCCGTGGAGCTGGTGAAAGACCATACAACAGAGATGGAGCAGCTGCAACTCCAGCTGCAGAAAGCCCTCAAAGATGCTCTCGACCTCGGTGCCGAGAGGGACCGAGTTGTCGCCGAGAAGGCCAAGGCTGAGACAACCTTCAGAGCCAAGGAGAAGGCCCTTGAGCAGGAATGCGAGACGCTGAAGAAGTCCAACGCTGGGCTCTTTGCTCAAATGAATACTCTGCGCCAGGTCCAAGAGAGGCACATATCCAATGAGGAGGAGTGGAGAGTCCAGTTGCAGCAGCTGCGCCGCGAGCTTCACGGTAAGTTTCCTCACTTCTGCATCTTTTCTTCTCGGTTTGGTCTCTTTTCGGATTCTAAGACTAAATTTCTCCCTTGCCTCTGTGCAGAAATCTTCCCTCATCTCGTGTCCGCTAGCGCGCCAGCCTTGGCCAAGGCCCGAGCAGTTCGCCTTGAGAAGGGCGAAGCCTCGGATACCAGAGCCGAAATTGAGGACAGCCTGCTGGTGCTGAGAGGGTACTTCGAGCGTCTAGCCGGCGTGGGCACCGACCTGGTGCGCGTCGGCTTCGCGCTTCACAAGCTGTTCTGGCCCGAAGATTCCGCGCCGACAACGATTAATGGCCTTGCTCTGAAGCTGCAGAATGTAAAAGCCGAGCTGAAGAAGTGGCGCGCCTCGGGAGCTCGGGCAGGTGCTGACTTAATGCTCCTCTGCGTCGCCTCGTGGTATGAGAATCTGAATATGGAAATGATCCGTGGGAAGCGCGAGAAGTCCAAGTGGGAGATGGACCCCAGCTGCGTGGCCGCGCGCAAGTTGATTGCGTACGAGGTCGCGGAGTGCGCTGAGACGGATGTCTTCATCGACGGCCTCCCCGAGCCCGACACCGAAGTGGAGGAGGGCGAGGAAGATGATGAGGAGGCAGACTCTGATCTGGAGTCGGGTTTCTTCGAATCCCCCAGGGGCAAGGCCGGGAAGGGGAAGAATGTCGCTGTCGCGAGTAGCGATGAGGAGACCGAGCACATCGACACCGCCGCACTCGAGTTCGGCACCTCATCAGGAGCTGCTCTCGACGACACGGTCCGTCCCCCTGGCCAAGCCTCTGGCTCTTCTTCTGCCGCAGGGCCTATCTCGGTGGCCACGGCTACTTCCGAGCGTGACACCGAGATGGAAGAGTCCGCCACCGTCCAGTCGGAGGCGGATGCCACCCATGCCAGTGCCGACGAAGAACCCGCAAGGACAACCGCCACCAACTCGGAGGCAGAGGCAACCAGGACCACCACAGAAGATGCAGCAGCCAATGCCAGCGCCGACAACATTGCCTCCTCCACATGATTTTACCTGCACACTTTTTACTTGAACATTTATCAGATCCCCGGGATGCCGGGAGCAGATGTATCAGACTTATTTATGCTTTTCTTGCTACTCAATTTTATTTCCATCCATTATCTTTAATTTAATCATTTTGAGCAGCCTTGGCTCAATGCCGGGTTGTGTTTCCATGCGAGTCCCCGAGTTGCATTTCTTATTCACCCTATCTTTTCATCTCTGCTCTACCCGCAACTTGTTGCTTTTTTGGTATTCGAGTCACAAGAATCGAAGAGTAGAGCTGCAAATACTTAGCCGCTTAGAAACAATCATAATAACGCAGCCCACCACTTAGCCGAAAAGACGAAGCAGAGAACAAAAGTAACGAAACACTCTACTCGGTTCCTGCACTTTTTCTTCCTTAGCGATTTTCGTGTGCTTATTGACCTTTTGCTTGTTCTCTTGCTTGCCATGAAGCCGGGTTTCGGACAGCAGCAGAGTCGAAGAGTTGGCATATAGGTTTAAACACAGTACTCAATACGCTTATGAGTTCTGAAGTGAAGCAACCGAATAGACAAAAGGTAAAGCCGAGTAAAAACACTTGGAGCAATTTTGGACGAGGGCAGTCCCCGAGAACAATTTCAGATTGCAGAGTAGAATTTCAACTCGGATAAGAGGGTACATACACATCTTTGCTTACGAATGAAAACGACGGAGTAGAGCTACATTCCAAGGGCGCTTGGTTTCCTCTCCAGATTTATCTGCCCTGTTCGCCTGTGGTGGGCGCACATCTACAAGATAGTAAGCATCGTTGTGCAGCGCTTTGCTCACAATGAAGGGCCCTTCCCATGGAGGAGACAACTTGTGCATCCCGGTTGTGCGCTGCACAAGCCTAAGGACCATGTCTCCTTCTCGGAAAACCCTTGGGTTCACCTTTCGGCTATGATAACGCCGCAGGTTTTGCTGGTAGATAGCCGAACGTGACAGAGTCAGCTCTCTTGCTTCTTCAAGCAGGTCAACGTCGTTTTCTCGAGCTTCTCTCGCCTCCACCTCAGTGTAGAGGGCTACTCGGGGGGAGTCATGCTCTAAGTCTATTGGCAACACGGCCTCAGCCCCATATACCAAGAAGAATGGCGTGTAGCCGGTTGACCGGTTAGGGGTAGTCCTTAGACTCCACAACACCGCTGGCAACTCGTCTAACCAACACCCAGGTGTTTTCAGCAGCGGCTCCATCAGCCTTGGCTTGATGCCTGCCAATACCATACCATTTGCTCTTTCAACTTGCCCATTGGAAGCAAGGTGCGCGACTGACGCAACGTCTAGTCGGATATGCTTATCTCTGCAGAACCGCACCAGTGCTCCCTCAGCAAAGTTCGTGCCGTTGTCGGTGATGATACTGTGCGGGTAGCCATATCTCAGGATTATGTCCTTCACGAATTTCACAGCTGTGGCTCCATCACATCTCCGAATAGGTTTCACTTCAATCCATTTGGTGAACTTGTCCACCATGACTAAGATGTGAGTCATATTGCCTCTAGCCGGCTGGAACGGCCCAACCATGTCCAAGCACCAAACAGCAAATGGCCAGGTGATAGGAATTGTTTTCAACTCGGAAGCAGGCATGTGAATTTTACTTGCGAACATCTGGCAGCCAGTGCACTTCCTCACGATATCTTCAGCTTGCTGCAGTGCTGTGAGCCAATAGAATCCATGCCGGAACGCTTTCTGGACCAGCGCCCGAGAAGAGGCATGATGCCCGCATTCTCCTTGGTGTATCTCTATCAGGATCTCTTCTCCCTCTGCTGGATCCACACAGCGTTGCAGCACGCCAGTGGCACTTCTCTTGTGCAGCACATCTCGGATAATGGTGTAGCCCTTGGATCTTCTCTGAATCTGCCTCGCAGTCACCTCATCTTCAGGTAGAGTGCCGTCCCTTAGAAAGGATAATATGGGCATAGCCCAACTCGGTGTCTCCCGTATGGGAAACACTGGTTCGTCCAGTTCCATTGGGACAGGCTCTTGTGGTTGCTCAGGAGGAGTAGGAGCGCTTCTCTGCAAGCCGGATCGATTGGCGAGGACTTCCTCAATGAATGCGACAGCCTCCGGGTTGAGGGCGGCAGTCCCCGAGTAAGGAGTGGCAGTCCCCGGGTAGGGAGTGGCAGTCCCCGAGTAGGGAGTGGCAGTCCCCGAGTAGGGAGTGGCAGTCCCCGAGTAGGGAGTGGCAGTCCCCGGGTAGGGAGTGGCAGTCCCCGGGTTTCCTGCAGCACTCTCCCAGTCAATCTCCATTGGATCAGATTCTTCACTTGGCAGAGAAGGGACAAATATAGACTCCGAGTTGGGAGAAGGCTTGATGGATGGCTTCCTCAAGTGCTCCAAGGCGATTCCCGCCGGGATGGACTGCCGAGAAGATCCCAACTTGGACAACACATCTGCTGCTTCGTTCTCTGCTCGGTGAATGTGCTGGAACTCACAACCCTCGAAGAACCCAGTCATAGACTGCACCAGGAAGCGATACGATGCCATGTTGGCATCCAAAGCATCCCAGGTGCCCGAGACTTGCTGCACCACCAGATCTGAATCACCATAGCATATGATGCGCTGCACGCCAACCTCCTTCGCTACTCGCAAACCATGCACCACTGCCTCGTACTCTGCAACATTATTGGATGCTTTGAAATGAATCTGCAACACATACTTGAGCTGATCTCGCTTGGGTGAGGTAAGCACAACACCAGCGCCAAGGCCTTCTTTCACCTTCGAGCCATCAAAGTGCATCTTTCAGTAATTTGAAACTGGAGCAGGAGGTTCATACTGCACCTCGGCCCAGTCCACAAGAAACTCCGCCAGGATCTGAGACTTGATGGCGTCTCTTCTCGCGTACGCGGGAGCATACGCGGCTAGCTCAATCGCCCACTTGGCTACTCTGCCACTCGCCTCCTTGTTGCCCATGATATCCGAGATGGGAGCAGAGCTCACAACTGTGATAGGGTGCTCCTGGAAATAATGCTTCAGCTTCCTGGCGCCCAGGTACACACCATATGTCATCTTCTGGTAATGCGGATAGTTTTGCTTGGAGCTGGACAACACTTCACTGAGATAATATACTGGGCACTGCACACTCTTGCCTTCTTCTTCTCGCTCCACCACAATCACCACGCTGACTACTCGGTTAGTCGCAGCAATGTACAGCAGCATTGGCTCCTTGGGTAGCGGACTAGCCAAGATGGGAGCACTCGCCAGCATTGCTTTCAGCTCATTGAATGCCACATCCGCTTGCGGAGTCCAGACAAACTTGTCATTTTTCTTCATCAGTTGGTACAGAGGCAGGGCCTTCTCGCCCATTCGGCCCAGAAAGCGGCTCAGAGATGCCAAACAACCTGTGAACTTCTGCACATCTTTCAGTGATCTCGGTAAAGACATGCTCTCGATAGCTTTTATCTTAGAAGGATTGGCTTCAATGCCCCGACTAGAAACAAGAAAACCGAGTAGCTTTCCAGCCGGTACACCAAAGGTGCACTTACTCGGATTCAGTTTCATTTTGTACTTGCGTAGGTTAGCAAAGGTTTCCTCCAGGTCGGCAAGCAGAGTATGTGTTTTATTCGTTTTGATGACAATGTCATCTACGTACACCTGCACATTCTTGCCGAGCTGGTCGTGCAAGCATTTCTGCATGCATCTCTGATAGGTTGCACCCGCATTCCTCAAGCCAAAACACATGACACGATAGCAATAAGCCCCGTACGGGGTAATGAAAGCGGTCTTTATTTGATCAGCAGGGTTGAGTGCAATCTGGTGAAAACCAGAGTAGGCATCTATGAAGGACAACAGTTCACAACCAGCAGTGGAATCGATCACCTGATCGATGCGAGGTAGCGGGAAAGGATCCTTGGGGCATGCCTTGTTCAAGTCGGTGTAGTCGACGCACATGCGCCATGTAGTGGCAGCCTTGGGATCCTCCTTCTTCTTCTCGACCATGACCGGGTTGGCTAGCCAATCCGGATGCAGCACCTCCATGATGAAATTGCTTATCAGTAACTTGGTGATCTGGTCACCAATGGCCTTCCTTCTCTCATCTCCGAAACGGCGCATAGCCTGCTTCACTGGTTTGGCGTCAGGACGCACATGCAAAGAGTGCTCAACCAACTCCCTCGGGACTCCTGGTAGATCTTCATTGGACCAGGCGAATACATCCCGATTCTCACGGAGGAAGTGGATGAGCTCGCTTTCCTATTTCTCCGCCAACCCGGAGCCAATGATGGCTACGCGGTCGGGGAACTCGGGGTCGACCTGGACCTTCTTTGTCTCCTTGGCAGCTTGGAAAGCAGTACCGTGCTGGGTACTCGGCACACCTTGTGCGCCGGCTTGTGCGGACTGAGCCATGGCTACCACCTCGTACATCTTCTTCTTCTCGGCAGCAATCACCATCGACTCCGCCAACTGGGAGCTAGCAGAGGCACACTCCATGGACTTCTTGTAATCTCCAGAGATGGTGATGATGCCATTGGGACCAGGGATCTTCATCTTCAGATAAGCCACATGTGTGGAGGCCATGAACTTGCTCAGAGCAGGCCTGCCGAGTAGAGCATGATAGGGGCTCTGATGATCCACCACTTCGAACTGCAGGCGCTCTGTGCGGCAGTTCTCCCGGGTACCGAATAGCACATCAATCCATACTCGGCCAATCGGGTTGCATGAGATCCCGGGCACAATGCCATGGAAGGTGGTCTTGCTAGGCAGCATCATGTTCTCGGCCAGGCCAAGCTTCTCGAGTGTGTCCTTGTACACAATGTTGATGCTGCTGCCGTTGTCGATTAGCACCTTGCTGAACCTCACATTCTTCTCGGGGCCCAGGAAGGTAGGATCCAGCACCAAGGCATAGCTACCCGGATTGGGCATCACCTTGGGATAATCTGCTCGGGTCCACCTGATTTCCTGGTCACACCAATACATGTAGTGAGGGACAGCAGGAATCACTGCATTGACTTCCATGGCCCGCCTGTGCTGTGATTGCTTGTCGACTGGCTCAGAAGTGAAGATCATGTAGCTCTCATGGTGCTCTTGGTACTGATTGGAGCCATTGCCCCCATTGTTGCCATTGTTGTTGTTCCCCTGGTAGTTGTTGTTGTTGCCTCTGTTGTTGTTGTTGCGGTTGTAGTTGTTGTTGTTGTTGCGGTATCTCTCATTGTTGAAGTTCTGGTTGGATCCTAAAGCCACCTGGTTCACATTCTCTCTTCTCGGGTACACTGGCGGCCGAGCTGCGGGTGCGCGAGTAGGCTGCACATTGGCATTGGCTGCTGGCAGAGGAGGAGGAGGAGGCAAGCCATCACTCTTGATCGCCTCCCACCACTCGCACTGCCGAGTAGTGTGGTTAGCAGGCCTCGAGGGGTGGTGAGTGTGAAAGCTGCATGGGCCATCCTTCATGTCATCGAAGACAAACTTCTTCGGCTGCTCGGAGTTCCCGCTACCCGACTGAGAGGCGCGAAATGGCTTCTTGTTGCCTTGGCCCTGGTTCTGGTTCTGCCCGTAGGCTCCAGCAGGTTTCTGCCTCTGGCTGCCACTAGCTCCAACAGTCACTGCATTCACCTCCTCGGGATCATACCGATTGTCTACTCGGCGCTTGTTGCGGAACTCATTGCGCTTGCTGTTGCTGAAGTTTCTTCTCGGCTCAGAGGATTCCATCAGTGGCTGAGTAGGATCACCGAGTGCGTACTGATCCGCAATCTTGATGGTCTCCGCCAGAGTGTTCGGCATCTCCCTCTGCAATCTCTGCCACAACATACTGCCATGCCTGCATCCTTGCGCAAACCAAGTGATGGCCTGTGCTTCGTTCACACCCTCACAGGTGTTCCTCAGCATGCTCCACCGAGTAAGGTACTCGCGGTCTGTCTCGTCTTCTCGCTGCCTGCAAGCTGATAGCTGCTGTGGCCAATTCGGCCTCTTGTATGTGCTGGTGAAGTTGCTGATGAAGGCATCCGAGAAGTCCAGCCAGCAGTTGATGCTGTTCTTGGGCAAGTTGTTGAGCCAAGTGCGAGCTGGACCCTCCAGCATCTGCGGTACATAGCGCACAGCCCATCTCCTGTTGCCATTCGCGATATGGACCGCGGTGACATAGTCATTGAGCCAATCTTCCGGCTTGGTGCTGCCATTGTAGCTCTTGGTGCCTCTTGCAAGCTGGAAGTTCTTCACGGATGGCTCGTTCATGATGCGCGGGCCAAAGCACTCGGGGCCAGGAGGACCCGTGCTCTCCAGCCGCGCCGACAAGCTGATCCGGTCCAACTGATGCCTCGCATCTCCCGGCGCCAGCACGCGCTCACCAACACGGTCATGAATATCATAGCCAGCCATCTCCATAGCCGAGTAGCCATCATCGTACCTGTCCACCTGCACAGCTGCAGGCTGCTCCACCGGGTTGGCGACTGGTGCCACTATGGCTGGCACACCCCCCGACAAATAGGTGGGGGCACCACTATGGCTGGCACACCCCCCTTGTGCTTCCATCCCCTCCCCTATAAAGAAGGGTGAGGGCTCTCCCTCTTCGGCACACTTGGTGTCATCTCCACCTCCCTCCTCCTGCTGCTCCACCTCATGTTCATGCGCTTGGCGAAGCCCTGAACGAAGTTTTCTCCACCACACCACGCCGTCGTGTTGCTGGAGTTTTGAGGGTATGTTCTAATTAAGACTCTCTTTCTCCCTGTTGCTTACATCTGCTAGATTAGATCTTGTCCCTTCGGGTGTCTATCGCCTAGAATTTGTTTTTTCTATGCAATGTACCTTTCAAGCTCATACTTCAAACACAACTTTTATCCACATGATCGCTTCATTAATTTGTCTAAAGTCATCCTTATTCTTTCCCAGATGCCCGAATAAATTGATCATTCAAAAGTAATAAGTCCATCTTTTTCATGAAGACTTTCCTCCAGTTTATCAAAGGCATGGTATCCATCTACTCGCAATAATTATAATGGGGAACTGAATTGCTTCTTCGAGAGGAATCCAACCGAAGAGAAGCGGTCATCATAATAGCTTTCTAAAAAAAGGGACATTCGCGTCAATTAGAATGTCATTGACTCGGAAAGGAGTGTCAGGATTACGTCAAATGTGGCAAAGTATGGTGCCACTTTTGAACCCCTAACCGTAAGAATGTAGGTGCCATACAAGTTTGCTAACTTGCCGGAAAACTGTAAGCTACTATAAATAATGTATTTCATTTATGTTTTTACACATCCTATATGTGTAGTGATTTATTTTTTCCATATATATAGACTATAGAGACAAAACAGGTAGGCTGATTCAAAAGCTAACTTCATCCACAATTACAGAATTTAGTTTTGCTGGTGTAAACTACAAATGGATTCTTGGTCAAATTAAGTTGATGCAAGAAATAGATGCGCTAATGTTCCTAATCAAAGCCACATAATCTGTTTCCTAATCATACTAAGCTAAGAAATCAAAAAAAAGTTAGACATTGACATTCCCTCGGTTGAAAAGGGGCCTCTATCGGATGAGGCAATTTTAGTGCACATGAATAAAACATGCATGTCGAAAATCCAAGGGTCTCTGTTAGCTTCCACGCCTCTCTCAATTGTCCTGGCAACATTGCCAAGCCGTTCATTAGAGCATATCCACTCGCGCCCCCCATTTAGGTGTCCAGATCGACGCCGGAAGAAGCCATTTGGGGGCTGTTTGGACGGGAAGGCGTCATTGGGGGGCTCCCTTTCCCACTCGTAGCTGGTAACAAAATCCAAAAAAAAAATCCATTCAAACTTTTTAAAGAAATATTACAAGTTTTGAACAAATTTTTAACTAAACCTAAACTGGCGTGTTCTACTGATAGAACACATCGTAGTCCTCTTCCTTCACAAGGTTGCTGAACGGACAACGATGTTACCTAGAGGGGGTTAATAGGCGACTAACTTTTCCTGTTAAGTCTTGCTAAATGCGGAAATAAACTAGGTGGTTAAATTAAAAAGCATACAGAAAAAATCTAGACTCAACTAAGTGTAGCAAAAACCTATGCTAAGCGGGACCAAGTAACAAGTTGATACCAAAATATATGGCTTCAAGCACTAAGGCTACCACAATGAAAATTGCATAAGTAAATAGTTCGAGCATAGAAATACCAAGGCACACAGAGATGATGATGTATTCCCGAATTCCTCCTTTTGAGGTGAGTACGCATTGCTGGATGGATGTGAGATCGCCACAAGAGGCCTACTCAACGCCACAAAGGCCTCACCCTATTCTCTTATGAATCTTGTCACAAAGGTCTAGTTCACCTTCCACTATTGATAACCTTCAATCTGGCACGCATCCACAACTTAATTGGAGGCTCTCGAGGTCACCACAATATTGGGGCATGCATTCAGAACTTAAATGGAGCCTCCCAAAAATACTACAAAGTCGTCTAGGGTCCAAGACCCAAGAGTAACAAGTCCACAACCTTTCACTTCCATGAATCCTCGTGGAGAGAGCAAACCGATACAACCAATTTAAATGGAAAGAGCACTAATTCTTGATGACGACGTGATCACGTTCTCATTGGAGACCCCTAGCGGAAGGTATGATGTAGTCTAGTGTAAATTTTCCCCTTGTGTGGAACCAGAGTTTATCGAATCAGTAGGACTTCGTAGTCTTGAAGAAGGTTACTTGTATCAACGGCACCGTTTACTGATGTTGACCAAGTATGGAACCTGCACACAAGCACAAACTCTCTCTTGCACCAACTTTCTGAAAGGTTGTCAATCTTCTGGGCTTGCTGAAAACGGGAGAATTAAATATATAGAGTCTTGGAAAGTAATTAAATTAAAAAACATACAGTAAGGAAACAATGATGAAAGTGCTTAAAATAAGGTTGTACTTATGAGGAAAATAGGACCGGGGCCTTAGGTTCACTAGTGGTGTCTCTCCAAAGAAAACAAACATGATGAGTGAACAAAATACAGTTGGGAAATTGACAAATCATGAACGTATAACAATATTATTATGACGAGATAAAGTTCATGGTTCTAACATTGTAGGCATTACGTCAAGGCATATGAAACACTATTCAGCATGCATCCATATCTGAAATTCCACTTCAAGAAAGCTATCCAGCAAATCCCTTGGTATTAAGTTACCGTAACGAAGTCATAGCCATATGTGCAAAAGACAAACGTATTAAGAACAATACGTAAAGTAAGCAGTGGTTCACATCCATATACAAGAGCATTGCTATTTTCTCCATAGTGGCAACACCACATCCTCTCCCCCCCAGATGTTTCTATCACTCAAGCACAGGCAACAAGGAGGGATGGACCCACTATCTAGCATATAAACCCTCTCTTGGAGTTGAAAAAAACTACGTGACTAAGGTAATTATAAACATCGAAGAGCATTGCAAGACAAGATTAAAACTCTCTACAGATATAAGTGAAGCATCTCAGAATTACATGAACAAAATAATCATAATCGCATGGTTCATCAGATCCTAGCAAATACAACGTGCACAATTACATAAAGGTGGTCTCGATCATGTGAGGCCTCTCACACGAGACTCTAGACATGGAGGCATAGGGGAGAGAACCACCATCTAGCTACAGATTTGGACCTGTAGTCCCAAGATGAACTACTCACGCATCTGTACAAAGGAGATCATGGTGAAGAAGAGGCCTCCGGTGACAATCCCCCTCTCCGGAAGGGTTCCAGAGCAGGACTCCAGAAGCCCTAGATTGAACTTTCAAGGTGACAACGCGTCTCTGTATGTTTCGTGGAAAATATCTTCGTCCTGGTGTTTTTAAGGCTGAAGGCAATTTATGGGAGAAGACGGGACGAGAGGCGGTGGCCAGGTTCCAACGGATCCCACCAGCCGTAGCTAGGGCCGCGCTTGTCACCCTCCTGGTGGCCACTGGCCCCTCCCAACTCTTCTTTATACTCTGTCTCTGTTCCGGGTAAAAAATGATCTCTGTGGATTTTCAGCTCTTTCCGAAAATATTTCCTTAAGAACTTTTCTGAAATTGAAAAACAACAAACGACAACAACTGGGCCGGGGCATCTTATTAATAGGTTAGTCTGTGAAAATATCCAGAAAACGAAGGAAAATAGAAGAAAACATGTGGAAAACCAAAGGTATTGGGTAGAAAACAAGATAGAAGGATTCACGTATTCTAGGTATTCGAGAGCTAGTCCTTGTAACCCTAGATCGGAGTCTCGGCGACATTGCAGCCCGGGCTTTTAGATCACCAGTTGATATGATTTATCCTGAGCTAAACCATCTCCCAAACAGCAGAGTCGATTCTCCCCATACTAAGTTACCCCTAGTAACGTCTGTCGTGAATATCCCACGACAGCGCTGATGAAAGAGGCTGATGTCAAGATCGACCTCCACAGGTTGAACGTCGCGGCGATGAAGACGAACACCAAATTGGCGTTCTTGCTAGGATGAGACTCGGCGACAATGATCCCACAGTTGGTGGCATGGTACCGGGCGGAGTGCATGCTCATTTTGGACCAGATGTTGACTTCTACAGTGACTACAACAGCCCCACCAGTGACTACAACAGCCCCGCCGAGGAGGATACAACAACTATGCCGACATCCCTGCCGACCACCACACCTGCACGAACAGTCCCGCTGAGCACCACTCCGCCGCCGCCCACCACCGCGGAGGAAGAGTTCACCGTCTGATCGCCCAATGACATTGTTTCATATTTCACCGCCGAACATATGCCCTTTTTTTTTGCTAGCGGAACCGAATATTTAAATTTTACGCCTTTTTTATTTGTGTGGGGCCGACACGAGTGGAAAGGTATTCCCCCCCCCCCACACCACACACACACACACACAAAAGGCCAAATGGTGTGCCCAGGGATGCGCCGAAAGTGATTCGCCGCGTGCAGGGGGCGAACAAGTGGAGATGCTCTAACATTACTCGAATCAACACCGCTCAAAAAAGAAGTCGGAAAAACCTATAAACGATGAAAGCATTTTTAGAAAGGCACTGGCTAAGTCTCGCCAGGCCGAGGGCTAGTATGTGTACGATGATGGATCAGCAAGTACTGCTAGTACATGACGACTTCGGTGTGATAGTTCTCTTAGAACATTAGGTCTCAACTTGCAGGGGCGACAACTCTCGTCTCAACCTTTTTGGTTGAACTACGTGATAGCTTCTTTCACCCGGCGTTCTATGATTGAAGGCACTGCTTCAATCTTTTCCGGACTCCTTTTCCGGTGAATAATAATGATCCTTCCCTTTTTGAACAAAGAAGGGCCCCTAAGAACCCTACAAAAAGTTTTATATTCAATATAGAACTGTACATTTCACATTTTGTACAAATATATGGAAGAAATTACAGTTCATGACAAAGAGAATGCAGACACCGAAGAGAAAACTTGTTTATCGCATGTCGTCTAACTCGTCCTCTTCATCCAATCAGCCATGTCAAGCAGGTCGAACCAGTTTGGCAGGTTGGTTTTCACAGCGTCGCAGAGTGATGAACTACTACTGGCCTTTGAGAATAAGCATGTTTTCCTCCTATATATATAGCCATGTGCCAGGTGAAATGAACTTGATCCCACCATTCGCCTAGAAGATACCGTGATGTTGTGAAGAACGGTGGCCAAATTGAACCATAGAATTATAGCGGCCGCTGCGGGTAATGCACTATCGGACCAAATTGAAGCAGATAAGAAAGGGCTCAAGTAATCTTCCTCTCTACTTGCCTTCTCCAACTTGGTTCTTGAATAAAGCCGAACAGAGGAAGAACAAAACACTAGAACTAGAGCACGACGACGGAGAAGAAGAAGATTCCTCCTCAAATCTGGAAGGTCAACGTTCTGATTCCTGGAGAAACTTGCCGCATAGACCTTTCTCTCTTCCAGATCCATCCTCTCTAGCACCACGAGGAAGAGTATATCCAGCAACTATCAGCGGATGCGGACCACTTGTATAAACCTACTCCGAGACACATTTTGGTCTCCGATACGGACTAAGGACATCTCCTACGGGCCTGCTCAAATCTGGACCAATTTAATCCGGATTTTGTCTGTTTGAGCAACGGTCTGCGCTTCGCGGACAGGGATTGGGCCAGGTGCCTCCTATGGGCCTGCTCATTCCAAAAGCGGACATTGCATAGATACGGTAGGGCCCAGAAGGGCCCATAGTTTTTACAATATTTTAAAAAAAAACTAGACCTAAACTAGATGGCCACTAGCCACTGGCCTCGCGGCGGCCGGAGATTCCCCGGAGCATCCTACTCCAGGATGATGTACTCCGAGTCCTCCACGAGGTGGGCGGGGAGCGCGGCGGCCCGCGGAGGGGTGGGCGGCTGGGTGACGGGCAGGGGCGTCGCCCCGGGAAGCTCTGGCGGTGGCCATGTCCACTGCAAATGCATGCCGACTAGGGGCTCGAACCACGCCGGGATTGGCTGGTTCTCGTCCCGCTCGTCCTTGTCGACCTCCTCCTCGTAGGCGTAAGGCGCGGGGGTGCGCGCATGGCCGCCACGGCCTCCTCCACGGCACTGGCCTCCGTCGCCTGGGCCTCCGCCTCCTCCGCTGCCTCCTGGGCGGCCACCGCCACGAGCGCATTCGCGACGGCGCGCGCCTCCGCCGCGGCTGCCACCTCCGCCTCCCGCGCAGAGGCCTCGATGGCCATGGCCAGCTCCAGCTCCTCGCTGGGCTGGGCCTTGGAGGGCTCCTCCTCGTCGTCGTATTCCTCGTACCACTTGGGGGATCCTCCAGTGGCTCGTCCTTGACGGGCGCGGGGTCACCGATGCGAAGGGGAGGCTCCGTGCGTGCACGCCGCGCCGGGCGTGGTGGACAGGACGACGCGTACTGGGCCGCGCCGCGCGCCTGGCGCGCCCCGAAGAAGGACCTGCGGCGCAGGTCATGTTCATCCGTGAACCACGTGTCCCAATGGGGACTGTCCACGGCGAACGCGGGGTGGCCGCGCAGGTCCGGCGGCAGCTCGTCGCGGCGGCGGTGGATCTCCGCCTCCCGCTCCAGGCCACCCTTGGGAACGGGCGGCACCGGGATGCGGTCCCGGTTGAGATGTCACCCGTCCGCAGGTGGACGTCGGACCAGGGCACTGGGATCGCGCGGTCCCAGTACCAGTGGCACTTCCTCTTGTTGAGGTAAGGCCGGTCGCAGACGCGCGCCGAAGCGATGCGGAAGGGGGCGGCGCGCCCGTGAGAGGGAGGGGGCGGCGGGACCTGCTCCGCCTGAGCACGGGCAGCCCACATTAGCGGTGGTGGTGGTGGTAGGGGAGGGGTGGGGGAGGCGCGGCGGCGGGAGCGGCCGGCCTCGTGGTCGTTCTTGGCCTTCCCCCGGTTAAGCCAGCTGCGGCCTATGGCGCTAGGGTTTTGCGGCCACCGGCGAGGGAGGCGAGAAAGTGGAGAGTGAGGGGGCGGGGGAGTGTGGGGACTGGTGCGCGTGGGGACGAACGCGTGGTCGCGGTCCCATTTAATAGGACCGGTGGGGAAGGCCATCCGTCGCCACGGTCACTGACCGGCGGGCCATCCCCTTTGACCAAGCGGTGACGGGGCCGCGCGCGTGCGTCCGTTTTCTGTCCGCGAGCTGCTCAAATTTGGACCAAATTTGGTCTGGGTTTGAGCAGCCACGGACCCAAAACGGACCGAGGCGAGGGTTAGGCAGCCCCATAGGGGCCTCGTTTTGTCCGGGCCTGCTCAAAACTGGCCTGTCCGGGGTAATATAGCAGCCCCGCAGAAGATGGCCTAACCTATTGGAGAGGCCAAAGATGATCTCCTCCAGCTCAAGCTGCTCAGCGGCGTGGAACAGCGATTTGACGTGGTCGGTTGTGGCTTCAGGGAGTATATCAAACTGGCTAACATGGTTTGAAAAGCTTCTGTTCTTGGGGAAATGATGGTTTGGACTGCTTTTGTTGCACCGTTTCAAATCTGGCGATGGTGGTCTGTTTCGATGCTCACGTCTGCTCCCCGGTAGATGCATCTTACTTCTCTCAAATATGAAGCCAATTTACAGATCGACGGCTTTGTCACGGGTTTCACCAAGGTTGTCTTCACAAAACTGAAATTGTCGCCAAACAAAGATCATGTCGGTGCGGCGACCTACCACAGTTTTAGCTTGTCTCGCCTCTTTAGTCTTCAGTTAATGAGCCTTCAAAAGAGCAATCTGTATAAAAGATCATTCACAGAAATGTCTGCAACCAATGCTCAGGTGGGGAGTGTACTACTCAGCCTAAACGTGATCATCCAGAAACATAACAGCTGCCAAAATGACTGTTACCTAGCAGTTGGATTGATAGGAAAGACAACCAAGTCATTCTATTTAGTCATCATGAACTAGAGACTCGGTCCAGAACTGCCCATTTTTTAATTTCAGTGTAACGTGAGCTGAGCATGTTCCACTACGAATTCCGGTTGAAATTTTGCGAATAAATTAAGACTCGCTAGTGAATTTACCAAGAGACCGATTCCCAGAGAAATAGCTACGACAATACATAGTATTTGCCTCCTTGCTCATCATGCATACAGTATGCAGTAGTTCAGAGAAAAGAGGAAACATAATGCAATTCTCAGGTCAAGAGAGTTAAGCTAATCTGCTTCAGTAAGAAACGAAACAGAGAGATCACTCGGAGCACATGGCTGACATTGGTTGAGCAAAACAACTTCGGTCACTTAAAAAACTGATTGCTACTAAGGGTACAACACTCCAAGCAAACTAGGATGATCTTGTCGATGCACACCAAGGATCCACAATTGTGACGATGAGAATCATGTCGACGGACAATTTTGAATGCCATGCATTAAACCTGCAGGGGAGGCAAATCGAAACTAGCTCTGGTCAGTATCGTAGCATCCAAAGAGTGGTGTTTTCATTGGGAAATTAAGCACAATGGCTTGCTGAGAGCGGAAAGATGCCCAAAGTAATTGTCGAGAAGACTTTAAACAGAATCTAAATAAGTTGTGCCAAGCTCAAGGGCAATGGAAATTCAGAGAAAAGAAACTTCCGATAAGACAACTAAGTTCAGGTGATTGAGAAACTGTGATTTTTTTTTTTTTTACACTGAGTACATATGCAAAACAGAAGTGCATAACAAACAAAGAAGATTACATAATACAGAGCTAAGGAAAAAAAATCTGCATAAAAAGTTTCAAAATAATTATCGCCTATTCCACTGTTCAGCTTCCAATTTGATAAAGATATGAGCGGGCGTGGGCACAATGATTCAGCACACACTTAGCTAATAACTGTGATATACAACCATATATAACCAGGATATATTATTGGGATGTAAAATTTCAACCATCCTAGAGATTAATTCTGGACAACATAAAAAGGGATGGACAAAATGATGATCTTGGCAATGCCTACCATGGATCCACAGATATAATGATGAGAATCATGTCACGGGCAGTTTTGGCTACCGTGCATCAACCCTGCACATGAGGCAAATTGAAAACCAGCTCTGGTCAATATCGTGACTTGCAAATGTAGTCGGTGTATGTGTAAAAAAAATGTTGTCACTGGCTCATTGCCAAATAAAACGAAATCCATGTTGACGGCAGAAAGAAATAGCAAAGTACTTTGCTAAACAAAGTTTAATTGGAACTACTACTGAGTGAGAAACAATGAATTCAAATGATACAACTTCAGCTAACCTAGATAGTTTGATACAAATGAAAAATAGAAGGGAATGATGAGTAGAGAAGACTGCAAAAGGAAAAATGACTAAAGAAGCCCGCGTAAACATCGTGTTTTCATTATCACGACCCGCGCCAATCAGTTTCTATTTCTGAGGGTGTGGACACATAAATTCAGCAGAAAAATAGCACGTTTGATTAGCTCATAAATGCGATCCATGCACGACAAAATTGTCAATTCGGCACGCCAGGTTTCGACAAATCTTACATGAACTACCACTTATATCTCTGTTTCAACTAGGAGTATGTTAAACATCCATGCATAACAAATACTCACCACAGCTAAGATAAAGATAGCATTCCACGGTAGTATACGCTCCGAAGATGTTGTATATTTTTGTGCATTTGTCACTACTTGCGGATGCCTCCTCTGACAGCCTAACGCTAACTCCTTTTAGCATTGGTGCACATTTGAGTATTAATTTTAACAAATCAAACTCATGATCCTCTCCTCCGAATCCGTTGATTTCCACTTGTTCGAGAGAAGTCAAAGAGAATGTTTGGGATTTCCAGTTAGGAGAATCACAAGGACAATGTGGTGTGCATCCTTGTACCGTCTAAAACAAAACAAAAAAAGTACATGTGAAATCGTGAACTATTGAACACCGTATTATTGAGAGATAGAATCAGATGAGAGAATTACCGTAGAGCTCTTTAGGCTGACCTTAAGCCTCTGCATACCGCAACGAATTCGATTTATCCCAAGGAGATGAACCACAAATGCTCCGTAAACATGTCCATATGTTGTGAGGTGTAGCTCCAAAACAGAGAAGTCAATAATCATATGCTTCTGGATCTCCTCCGCAAGGTTGTCCGCTTCAGCGTGAAAAATAGTACTAGACGAGCTCTGAAAAAACAATTTACAAGATCATTCGTCATGCGCATAATTTAGTTTACCCGAAAAAGATTGCACAAAATTGAGCAGGAGAAGGGACGCACAACATCCAAGCGCAGCGAAGACAGCTGCCCTTCTCCTGCTGCCCTCTCTAGACTGAGCTGCATGACTCTCCAAATACCAAAGAGAGTAATACATGAATAGCAGTGCCAGGAAACCTTCTCCACCATTGGTGCCGAGAAGGAAATGACACCATTGTCGTCGTAGAGTCTTAAGGACATGGTCAACTGTCTTAGCATGGGGGCAACGATGTTGACATGCTTTAACCATGTATTAGGACCCACAACAAGCTCCTGCAGCAACGGTGAGGTGACATTCAGGACAGTGTTATAGAGCCAAACGTTATCCAGCCGGAGCGTGCGCAACCGTGGACAGAGGGGAAGCAAGGAGTCGAGATCGGCGTTGCACTCGGACAGCGACAGCGTCTCGAGTGCGGGGAACCCAATGCCGTCTGGCACGCACATGATGTCAATGGTGAAACAAAGATCCATCATGATGGAGGTGGCGCCGTGGAAACAAGGAAAATCGATACGGAGAGAACCGCCGACGGACCACGAGGGGAGGACCAAGAGGAGCTCCTCCGGATCGATCCGTGCGGCGGCGGAGAGCAGCGATCTGAAGCGGGCTGAGTCGGGCCAATCCTCCATGGGAAAGCGCAAGCTAGGCATTGGGAGGCGAATTTGGAGGAGAGAAACAGCGGGCGGGGGAGGAGGGAAGCGACCGAGCGCCGCTTCGACCGAGGGGAGCTCCACGTCGTTGAAGACGATCTGGCGGAGGCGGGACCACAGGCCTAGCCACCGGCGGGAGAGAACGCCGGTGCGCGCAGCGGCGGCGGCGCATCTGAGGCCGACGAGGATGAGGAGTAGCACATCGTCCGGGAGAGGGCTGATGAGATCCGGTCCGTCGCCTACTACTAGGCGGAGGGAACGCCGGCAGGGCCCAAATCTCGGCCGCATCGAAGCTCGGGAAGAAAGCGATTTATGGGCTGTATTCACTGTACTGAGCAAAAGATGCCCTGCACTGCATACCTCTCCTCGTCTTATTACAAAATCGTTTTTTCTATCAGCTACTGTAGTTTTTCACATATTAGGGAAGTTGGCATATTCGTTTTATTGTTACAACACCAGTACGAAATACCAAGTGAATTGAAGCGTTTGCCCATTGAAAACTGTGTTAGGCATATTAATCTGTCGGCGGTACAAACGATCTTTATAAAAATGTTGTGCGCCCGCGGCGACATGGGCGGTGCATAAATTCTGGCGCAGCGGGCCCACCCTTGTCTCCTCCTTTCATCGCCTCCAACCCACCACCAGGTAAAGCTTGGTTGGTGGCAGCAGCGGGGCATCCTCCTCGTCTTTCCTCGAGATTTGCTTTCGTTGCGGGTCGACATATGGAGCCGTGGGTAGTTGGTGGCCGACGGCGACGGAGCTCTGCTACTGGCTCAACGGAATTAGATGCGGTGCGTGCGGCGCCCCATGCTAATGCGGAGCTGGGCATGGTGGTTAGGGCACGCAAGCGGGTTAGATGGGCTTGGGTAGTCCTGGAGGAGCTTGGCGCGGCTATGCTACGGTGGAGTTGATGGTTGGGCTGTGGTGGTCTTGGTCACCAGTGCGACAATAGTGGAGCCGACTGCCGGCTTAGCAACGGAGGTGACCTAGATCTTTTCAATATAGGTCTGCCTTGCGGTTGTCAGGGTGGGATCATGGTCCGCATTCGTCGGCGATGAGGTGTGACTAACCTCGACAGTGATTGTTGTTTACTTTATTTTGTCTCTTCTGAAGGACCCTGGGCCAAATGATTGGGCCATGAAGAAATCTTTGCGTGCGGACGATGTCAATGCTTGCGGGAAACCGTTCCTTCTTGGAGACGTCTTCATGGCCACATTCGTGAACCTGCCATAAGCACCAGGGGAAACCATGGATCGTCTTCTCGGATAAGGTGGCGTCGGCACCACGGTGCCATTCCCTCCTTGAGGCGTTGCCTAGGTTTCTTGGAGTTCTGAGATGTGAGATAGAGTCATGGTGGACGTTGTTCAGAGCATGAGTTTCAGCGGCACAATGTACAACATTGACGAGGCTTCCTCAGTGACACCTTATTGCATCATTTTGATCCGATCCGACCGGGTTCACTCGCCGACTATTTCTAGGCACTTAGGGGTGGACAGTAAGTTGATCTATGCCACCTTGGAGTTAGGTTGTGATAGGGAAGCTTCCGTCTTTTGTGATAGCGAAGCTTCCATCTTGGTGGTGATGCGGCTTTGAGGCTCTATGTCTTGCCGCAACAAGGTGGTTGCTTGGTAGTTGGGAGTGACTACATGACTGACTTTTGGGCATTCTTATTGGTGAAGATATTTGACTATTTATGACTAAAATAAATAAACGACTTGCAAAACTTAAGGAAATTTGATGCATTACTCTTGTAAGAATATAAAAAGGTGAAACTTAAAACATTTCTTCCACCAACTTCACAACCATCCTTCGTTGATGATAGCAGCAGCTCATACTTCAAACAAATTTTTTTATCCACATGATCGCTTCATTCATTTGACTAAAGTCATCCTTCTACTTTCCCAGCTGCCTGAATAAGTTGATCATTCCAAAGTAACAAGTCCATCTTTTTCATGACGACTTTCCTCCGGTTTCTCAAAGGCATGATATCCATCTGCTCACAATAATTTGAATGTGGAACTGAAGAAGCGCAATTTCCTTCTTCGATAGGAATCCAACCGAAGAGAAGTGGGCATCATAATAGCTTTCTAAAAAAAAGAGGACGTTCACGTCAATTAGAATGTCATTGACTCAGAAAGGATTGTCAGGATTACCTCAAATGTGGCAATGTATGGTGCCACTTTTGACCCCCTAACCGTAAGAATGTAGGTGCGATACAAGTTTGCTAACTTGGCGGAAAACTGTAAGCTACTCTAAATAATGTATTTCATTTATGTTTTTACACATTGTATATGTGTAGTGATTTATTTATTTTTCCATATATATAGACTATAGAGACAAAACAGGTAGGATGATTCGAAAGCTAATTTTATCCACAATTACAGAATTTAGTTTTGCCGGTGTAAACTACAAATGGATTCTTGGTAAAATTAAGTTGATGCAAGAAATAGATGCGCTAATGTTCGTAATCAAAGCCGCATAATCTGTTTCCTAATCATACTAAGCTAAGAAAAAAAAGTTAGATATCGACATTCCCTCAGTTGAAAAGGGGCCTCTATCAGATGAGGCGATTTTAGTGCACATGAATAACGCATGCATGTCGAAAAGCCAAATGTCTCTGTTAGCTTCCACGCCTCTGTCAATTGTCGTGGCAATATTGCCAAGTCGTTCATTAGAGCATCTCCCCCCCCCCCCCCCCCCATTTAGGCGTCCAGATCGACGTCGGAAGAAGCCATTTGGGGGTTGTTTGGATAGGAAGGCGTCATTGGGGGGGGGGGTGCCCTTTCCCAATCGTCGCTAGTAACAAAATCCAAAAAAATTCCATACAAACTTTTTTTAAAAAAAAATTACAAGTTTTGGACGAAATTTGAACTAAAGCTAAACTGTATGATCAACTCTCTCTATGCTCGATTGATGTATAATCAACTGTCTTAACAATGATGAACGAGTTTGCTTCTCTAAACTTTGTCTCTCCTAAACTTTTGCATGAAGAAAAATTTCACGTTTTGGAGGTTGATCTGCTTGTGTATCTTCTTCAAACCCTTCAGTTAGACCATCCCATCGTCTGAACGGATCTGGTCCTACAACATAGAAATCTCTCGCACACCAGCAATGCCGAGCTTCGCCACCGGAACCAAGGAAGAAGAACACAATGGCGGGCACGGGCGCAGGCTCCATCTTTTACATGGAATATATATGCTGAGCTGCATAAGTTGTCGGTCCCACGTTGTGAGCATAATGTATGGGTCCTGCGCTGGGATATGGATGAGAGGTGGGTCCAGCACTTGAGTGGACAAGTGATGGGTCCCGCTCAGAATACGGATGACCTCGCCTTACATAATCCAAAACTCTAACGACATGTGTTGACTTGTGTCTTGGGTTTAAGCGCTAAAGAGGGACAGGTCGTGCCTTAGCTATTTGTGCGGAGAGAAACATCGCATGAGAGCTATTCGGGCCAACTACGTCGCTTTCCTTCCCATACCCATGAAAGACGTCGCATATGAGCTATTGGCCCCAAATCCTCATACTTCCAAGTCCCAATACATTTGTTAGTTTTGATGGCATTATGAAAGAAATTTTAATAGAGTGTGACACATATTGAGTACAACTCTAGAACCAATTGAGTCTGCTCCTTGCCCGCCTCAGTTATGAAAGATTGACTATTTTGTGAATTAAGTACTACCTTCTGGTTCAACAAATATGTCCCTTCTATCTAATTCAGTACTACCAAAGAAGGGGAGCACATGGGCATCCATGTGTTGATTTGTCTTTGCATTAATTATAGCTTGTCCCGACCGATGAACTCAAGGCCAAAGAGAGAGAGAGCGGCAGCTAGAGAGAGAGGGGGAGAGAGAGAGAGAGGGCAAAAGTTTCAAAACAACATGTGTATTAAAAAAATACAGTTACCATGAAAGGTTAATGCAAAATTTTCGGAAAATATGGTCATCAAGTGAAGCTGTATTAATACAATCAAAATGACTATCCGAAAAATGTTTGAGGGGTCATGTTGAACCTACTTAAGGATGCACATGTGCCTTTTGGCATTATTGAACTGCATATAACAAATTCATTCAATAGTGCTCATGTTTAAGTGTGATATGAGAAATGCAACATCCTCGCAAATAATCCATCATTGTAACCAATATGAGAAAGGAGTGGATTAAATTGTTTTCACAATTTCTCTAGAACATGACATGCTTATAGAGATGCATTCACATAAGGCACCTCCCCCCCCCCCCCAATCACACACATACACACACAACAGCTGGCACAATTGCACCACCATTCTCCAGATGTATGACGAACAAAGGACCACAAGAGAACAAACACCTCCTACCAGACTCATTCGCCGTATTGCTCTATTGCAATAGTGATGACGTGAGACACTGAATGCTCCATCTTATCAAGCTTGTGGCCAAAGGCCCGATCATGCGACGATGACATGGATATATAAACTTGGGTTTCTTCTCCAGCAACATCTGCTTCATGTCAGTTACAGTGAGCCCTCCATTCTTGCAACACCCGGCAACGCCGCCTACATATGCTTCATCTTGTAGCAAGAACTTGTGCACAAAGGATCATAGCAACATGAAGTGCTCCATCTAGATGTCCATGCAACGCCCCCCTCCCAATCTTTCCTCCTCCTCCCGTGTATGCTTCCCCTGGCTGTTTTTCCTTTGTCGTTGGAGGTATGCTTAACTAGCACATTTGTCGTGGGATAATCACGGCAGATGTTACCGGGGGTAACTGATCTTGGGGCAAGACGACACAGGCGTTTGGGAGAGGGTTTAGCTCAGAGGAAAACATGGTGCAATTCGATCTGGTAGCCGGCAAGCAAGTCGCCGAGTCTCCGATCTCAAGATATTAACTCAACTCTCGTGTTACACTGGATGCTCGATACCAAGCGATATTGTTAAGGCTCTTAGGTCTCTTTGTCTTGTACACAAGGATTATCCTGGTTCGACCTCTCCATGGGAGATAATAGCTTACTTCCAGCTGGGATCTTATTAGCAATCGATCTAGAGGCTCGGACTGCAATGTCGCCGAGACCTGGAATTTAGCTCGGGCTGACTCTCGCCGAGACCTGGAATTTGGCCGACTCTCGCCGAGACCTGGAATTTGGCTCGTGCTGACTCTCGCCGAGACCTGGAATTTGGCCGACTCTCGCCGATGATGAGGTTCTTCATGTTCTCCCGAGCTTCTCCCGTGATGTAAACACCCTTGGACGTGGGCCCCATGGTGGGCGCCAACTGTCGTGGGATAATCACGGCAGATGTTACCGGGGGTAACTGATCTTGGGGCAAGACGACACAGGCGTTTGGGAGAGGGTTTAGCTCAGAGGAAAACATGGTGCAATTCGATCTGGTAGCCGGCAAGCAAGTCGCCGAGTCTCCGATCTCAAGATATTAACTCAACTCTCGTGTTACACTGGATGCTCGATACCAAGCGATATTGTTAAGGCTCTTAGGTCTCTTTGTCTTGTACACAAGGATTATCCTGGTTCGACCTCTCCATGGGAGATAATAGCTTACTTCCAGCTGGGATCTTATTAGCAATCGATCTAGAGGCTCGGACTGCAATGTCGCCGAGACCTGGAATTTAGCTCGGGCTGACTCTCGCCGAGACCTGGAATTTGGCCGACTCTCGCCGAGACCTGGAATTTGGCTCGTGCTGACTCTCGCCGAGACCTGGAATTTGGCCGACTCTCGCCGAGACCTGGAATTTGGCTCGTGCTGACTCTCGCCGAGACCTGGAATTTGGCTCGTGCTGACTCTCGCCGAGACCTGGAATTTGGCTCGTGCTGACTCTCGCCGAGACCTGGAATTTGGCCGACTCTCGCCGAGACCTGGAATCTAGGGTTTCTACCCGAAGTCTCTCTCTCTCTATGACCTAGGAGCCTGCTTATATGGGCGGCTGGTCTCCTGGTCGTACAAGGTAAAAACTGGGTCATACCATATTAAGAGTCCTAATCTAGGTCCCCTGCGTGACCTCCAAGTCTTGAGTCTCCAACTTGTACAAGGTTTCCGGGTCTTCCAGAATCTTCCTTCTATAGCATCTTCCAAAGCTGAGTTACCCCCAGACCAGGCTTTGCCTCCTGGCCGGGTCTCGCTTCTGGCTGGTCATATTTTCTTCGTCCTTAGGGGTACCAGGTTATCTTTCCCCCAACAACATTCTCCTCATCTATGGTCACCTTCTTGTTTCTAAGAATGACCAATCTTAGTGACAGTTTCTCCTTGAATAGGTTTTAGTGTTACGTATGAGGGAAAAGTAGGAATAGCGGTTGTATGGAATAAGAGGCGTAGTCACCAGCGTGACATTGGCTCCATGTCCTCCATTCTTTCCGCTGGCTCACATGGCATGCTCGACCCGACATCCCGCAGTAGAAGGGGACAAGAGTACTCTAGAAACCTGCACTAAGAGGGATAATCCTATAAATGTTTCAAGGCGGGGACGGGGGGCATAAGTTGTGGAGGCCGCGTATAGGGTTTTACCCGTACCGTCCTCCAGGAGCGACGTGCGCGACTCGGATATAAAACTCACATCATTATAGGCTTGTCTCGTCATAAGAGAGATCATAAATTGATTTTGTTACGGCATAAAATAATAAATGTAAGTTGTTTTCACTACCAATTCAAAGAAAATATTATTTGTTCTGCCATTGTTTTCTTAATGGTTGAAACGGCTATCAATGTTGTACAGCATTAATTACTATAATTCATATTGTGCCGAACAAACACAACATACAATTAACGTTTAACAATGCATGAACACATTCAAGGCACGCCATTATCTTCTATTCGTTCGGTTGCTTACCCAGCTTTAGAGCATAAACGCGTGGAACATGACACATACAGAGATGCGATACAACTAATTTGTGCTTCCATGGTTCCATTTCACTAGTAAATTTGCAAAAACACCCATAACTAGCACACTGCGTCTACGGCAATCAACAGAGGCATAAGACCATAGAGGCACTCCCTGATAGACTGACTTGCCATACAGATTATGCCAATACATTATGCTCCCTAGCAATTGATGCTTGCGTTGGGATACCCCAAGAGGAGGGTGCGATGAGCACAACGGTAGAAAGTTTTCCCCTTAGTTAAGAACCAGGGTTATCAATCCAGTAGGAGAACGAGAATCTTCGGAAGGTTGATGCCACTGACGGTGGTGTTGGCTCTTCACCGGTGTCAGCAACAACGTGGAACCTGCACACAACACAACCAAAATAGTTTGCCCCAACGGTACAGTGAGATTGTTTATCTCACCGGTCTTGCTGAAAACAAATATTAGACGTATAGTGTGGAAAATAGTTGAATGCTTGCAGAAAGTAGAGAGAGCAGGAAATTGTTGTGGTTTGTTTAACAGTATGGAAAATGGACCGGGGTTCATAGGTTCACTAGTGGTGTCTCTCCATAAAAGATAACATGCTGGGTAAACAAATTACAGCTGAGCAAATGACAAATAAAGGTTGCACCGTAGTGCACATTATAACATGATGATTACTATGATATTTAGTGCGGGCATTACAACAAGATACATAGACCGACATCCATCTGCATCTATGACTAATAATCCATCCTCAGGTTATCATCCGAACCCCCTTATGTATTAAGTTGCAAGCAACAAATAATTGCATTAAACAAAGTGTGTAATGTAAGCAATGATTATACATGCGGGTACTCTCACCGCTGTTTTCTCCCTAATGGCAACAGCACATCCTCCCCCTTCACGTTTTTGTCACTCGAGCAAGGCAATAAGGAGGCATAAACCCACTATCAAGCATAAATACTCCCTCTTGGAGTCACTAGCAACTACTTGGACAGAGCAACCACTAGCAACGGAAAGCATGCAAGATCACAAATAACATATGCAATAAAGACTATAATCAACTTGGCATAAGTTCAATATTCATCGGATCCCCGCAAACACATCATATAGAATTACATAAGATAAATCTCGATCATGATAGGCAGCTCACGAGATCTAAACATGGAGGCATATGAGGAGACAACAATCTAGCTACTGCTATCGACCCATAGTCCTGGGATGAACTACTCACGCATCACTCCAGAGGAAGGCATGGTGACGTAGAAGCCTCCGGTGATGATTTCCTCTCCGGCAGGGTGCCAGAAAATAGCTCGAGAACCCTCTTGATCTAGGGTTGACGGTGACGGTGGCTGCGGAACTTTATCGGGGATTTTGATCAGGTGTTTAGGGTTTTCCATCCGGGGTGCTTAAATAGGCGAAAGGGCAAAGGCGGTGGATCTCCAGGGGGGCCGCGCCAGCCCATGGTGTGGGCCCCCTGCTATCCCTCTTCGACTTCTCTTCGGTCTTCTGGATGCTTCCGGGGAAATAGGACTTCCGGGCTTCGAATTTTCCAATTCCGAGAATATTTCCAAAAACATATTTTTTGAAACTAAAAAAAAAGCACAAAACAGGAGCTGGCTCTTGGCATCTTGTTAATAGGCTAGTCCCGGAAAACGTATGAAAATGCTATAAATAAGGGAGAAAACATGTAGCAATTGGCATAATATGATCATGGGGCATCACAAATTATGGATACGTTTATGACGTATCAAGCATCCCCAAGCTTAGTTCCTACTCGTCCTCGAGTAGGTAAACGATAAAGCAATAATTTCTAAGGTGACATGCTACTAACATAAACTTGATCAATCTTATGTAGAAGCATATGAACTCTAAGATCGTAAAACTTTAAACACATGCATGAAAAATAAAACTTTAATAATAAAGCATAGCAATTACTTTGCATCACAAAGAGTAACTCAAATAAATGATCATGAATAATAATGCAAAGAAATATAAACTTTTGTTTCAGGTATAGAGGAAGCATGGAAAGGTGGTATTTCGCTAGTCCTTAAGAGTGGGACAAAACATAAATGTCAGGACACGTTCAAAGTCAAGAGGAAGACTAGAACAAGTAATTTAAGAACAAATGATAGCACATCATGAAGTAATTATTGATGTTCATGGGAAAATGCACATAAAACTCAGAATGGCAAAAATGCTCTCTCAACTGTGCATAAGTTAGAAGATGGAGACTAAACATAAAAGTAAAAGAAAGGCCCTTCGCAGAGGGAAGCAGGGATCACTCATGTGCTAGAGCTTTTTATTTTATTAAACAGAGGTATGTATGCTAGTGTCAACGAATGGTAAACATACAATACGGTACGTCACCAGCCAACTGGATTCGCAAGAGCGGCTCCCATGGTGAAGGACACAACTTGTGTATAAGGTCATCCCTCATTTTCTTTTGTTTACAGAATTATGCTTTGACTGATATGATCAGGGGCAAAAATAGTGAAGAGATTTTTTTGTATTAATTTGGGGCTGGGCACCCCGCTGCCAGCTCTTCTATCATATGGATAAGCGGATGAAGCCACTATTCCATGGTGTGAAATACAATCAACAAGTGAGATAAAGATTCTCTATTGACGTCCTCACGAGCAAAAATAAGAACACAAAGCAGGAATAATTTTAAAGGTTTTAAAGGTAACACATGAGAAATTTACTTTGGAATGGCATTTAAATACCACATGTAGGTAGGTATGGTGGACACAACGGGAAACACTTTGGTTTAAAGGAGTTTGGATCCACGAGTAGAGCTCATACTCAGTACAGGTGGATGCTAGCAAAAAACTGTGAGCAACAAGCCAAGAGAGCATAAGAGTCATAATCATGCATAGAGACATAAGCATCATTAATTAAAACATAAGCAGTAAAGAAGCGAGCCCAACTCACTTGGTTAGGGAAGTGGATGTACAACCCAACCACCCAGGTTCACGTCCTCACGGATGCAGACTTGGGTTCTTATTACTTAAAAAAATCCGCCGTGGGGGCCTCCCCTGTTGCATTCCTTTCAAAAAAATATATAAGCAGTATCACAAGTTCAAAAACTAAGTGGTCATGGATGCTATTCGTGACTGTTTTTGTAGTCATAAATATGGTGTGAGCATGCGCCAAGTCAACCAAATAAATCATTCAAAAGAGAATACCATATATTGATGCTTTACTATGACAAGAACAACTCATGAATCTTTCAATACATATTAAACACTCTCAGCTATTTGAGGCTAATCATGCTACTCAATAACCACAAGGCTTTAAAACTAAAATAACATTTAGCATGGCATGAAAAAGTTCTATCCACAGTCTATACAAGCTTCTACTAGTACTATTATAGATTCTACTTCAAGCAGCAGTTTTCTTTCTCCCAACAAGCACCATACAAAACATGCTTTAACAAAAATACTCTTTATGATAAAGCAAGCAAAAATGAGAGTACTCAAATAATACTACTAAAACTAAAAGCTCTGATAAGATATGCATGCAAAACAGAAGTTAAATAAATGCATCAACTAGACAGAGACTAAGAATACAACGTATTCTCATGAAAAAACGGAGCGTGTCACTCTCCAATAAAAGAATTCTGGTGTCCAACCAAGATTATTATGAAATTAAAAACAAACTGAAAGCAAAAGCAAAAGGAAACTGAAAACAAAAATAAAAGACGCTCCAAGTAAAGCACATAAGATGCGAACGAATAAAAATATAGTTTCACTAGAAGTGACCTGATAATTTGTTGATGAAGAAGGGGATGCCTTGGGCATCCCAAGCTTAGACGCTTGAGTCTTCTTGAAATTTGCTGGGATGTACCACCGGGGCCTCCCCAAGTTTAGGCTTTTCACTCTTCTTGATCACATCATATCATCCTCTTCTCTTGACCCTTGAAAACTTCCTTCACATAAAAAATCTCACAATCTTCATTAGAAACATTAGTGCAATCGAAATAATAAACTCGCATGGTTCAGTTTCAACACAATACTAGCAATCAAAAACACATTATCTATTGTCACAACTTCTTTTAAAACTATTTTTCTCAAAATAACTGAAGGGAATATGCCCGAGAGGCAATAATAAAGTGGTTATTATTTTATTCCTTGTTTATGATAAATGTTTATTTCTCATGCTAGAATTGTATTAACCGTAAACGTTGATACATGTGTGTTTAATAAACAAAACATGGTTCCTAGTAAAGCCTCTCTTCTAACTAGCTCGTTGATTAATAGATGAACAAGGTTTCCTGATCATGAACATTGGATGTTTTTAATAACAATGTCATATCATTAGAAGAATGATGTGATGAACATAGACCCAATCTCAAGATAACAATACGATGAATTCATTTAGTTTATATTGTTATATCTTGCATACGAAGTAACTTATTCCTTAGACCATGAGATCATGTCAATCACTGATACCGGAAGGGTGCTTTGATGTCATCAAACGTCACACCGTAACAGGGTGACTATAAAGGTGCCGTTAGGTATTCGGAAAGTATAAGTTGAGGCTCATGGATCAAGAGTGCGATTTGTCCATCCAGAATGACGGAGAGATATACTCTGGGCCCTCTCGGTGATATCACATCGAAACCGCTAGCAGGCACGTGATATGATCACAAGGATGTTATATCATGGGAACGAGAAAAGGGTACTTGTCGGTAACGAGATTGAACAAGGTATGGTTGATACCAATGGTCGAATCTCAGACAAGTAAAATATCGCAAGACAAAGGGAATAGTTCACGACGTTGATGGTTCACACGATCACGAGAGTCATCGTTGAATATATAGGAGTCATCACGGATTTCCAGATCCCGCTGTTGATTATTGATCGGAGAGGAGTCTCGATCATGTCTATCTTATTCGCGAACCGTAGGGTGACACACTTAAGGTTCTATGACGCGTTTGAGAGGATACGGAATATCGGAGAAAAGTTTGGACAGCACCGAAATTGTTTCGGAGAATTAATATTGAAATAGTCACCGGAATTGTTTCGGGTAATTTTGAAATAGTTCAAGGGGATTCTTATCAAATGGTTGTTAATAGATTTAACAACTAACTCAAGGGTTTATATGTTAATGTTTGTTAATGGAATTAACAAATATTAAAATAAGGAAATAAAATTGTTTTATTTATTTATTAAAGAAAACCCTTTGGATTTTGAGTGGGAATTAATGGAAGAATGAGTAGGTTAGTGGAGATTCCACTCACATGATGAGGGGGAGGTGGATACACCCAAAAATTCGTGGCTGCCATCCCCTCCTATATAAGGAGGGGTGGAAGCTCCCTCTCCCACACACACACACACTTGTGTCATTTCTTCCTCCCTCCTCCAGCTGCTCCACCACTTGTTCATGCGCTTGGCGAAGCCCTGAACGAAGTTTTCTCCACCATACCACGCCGTCGTGCTGCTGGAGTCCGAGGAATCCTCTACTTCCGCGTCCCGCTGGATCAAGGGAACGGAGGTCGTCATCAACCGTATGTGTGACCGATCATGGAGGCACCGCCGGATTGCGGTGCACATCTTCTCTCTCTCGGGATCGGTGTGATTACGACTACGCCAACAACGAGATTTGATATCGTAACGCTTTGTGTCTTCGAGGGTATGTGTTCTCCTTAACCCTCTCTTTGCCCGTTGCACTTCGTCTCCTAGATTAGATCTTGGCCTTTCGAGTGTCTCTCGTGTAGGAAATTTTTTGTTTTCTATGCAACGACCCCTTAAGTGGTATCAAAGCCGGATAGATGCGTAGATGTTTTGTACGGGTAGAACATATATGAGTATGTGGGCGCTCATGATCATGTTATTGCCTCCTTGAGTATTTTATGATCTTAGTGGCATAGTAGGATGAAGCTGCCCCAGAATAAGTTTACGTGTACTATGTACGCGAGAGTTGTCTCACTTGTGGCTAAGGGGGTATCCGTTTCTCCTACTATAGTTAAGATCTAATCCACGAAGGGTTGTTAAAAATGTGTTTATCAACGTTGTGGTTGATGTTCGTAGGTATGAACGGTTCTATCCTCAAAATCCCTAAGCCACGTCAATATGCAAAAATAAATTAGAGGCGTCTAACTAGTTTTTGCTGGGCATGTGATGTGATATGGTCAATATTAAAATTTTGATTATGAGATGATCTATTTTGTAAATTATTGATATAACGAAAGGTATCCATATGGTTGTCTTATTATTGATGGACAATCAAGATTGGGGTGCCATGGTACTTGGTAGGAATGATGGAGATCATACCATGATGCACATTATGGAGATCAAGTGCAACGAGGACCGTATCATATCAAGTTATCCTTACATGTGATGTCTGTGATGTTAATCTTTTATTCATCTTGTTTTGCTTAGATAGCAACGGTAGTATTATAAGATGATCCCTCTCACTTAATATCAAGATAATAATGTGTTCTTCCTTAAGTATGCACCGTTAAGAAAGTTCGTAGTTTCGAGACACCACGTGATGATCGGGTGTGATAGACTCAACGTTCGCATACAATGGGTGTTTTCAAGCCTAGCATTTATAGACATGGCCTTCAAACACAAGCAATACTACGGTTCTACTTGGCGAGCCTAGCATGTATAGACATCGCCTCAGAACACATAACCGAAAGGTAAAGCATGAGTCATACGGATGATATGATGAACATGTCGATGTTCTCCTTTGAAGCTACATCATCTCACGTGATGATCGGTTCTGGTGTAGTGAATTTGGTTCGTGTAAGCACTAAACACGACTAAGAGGGATGCTGTTATTGAGTGGGAGTTCATGGTTTAATTTTGAATTAACTTGAACTTATTTATCATGAACAACCAATCAAAGTGAATTTGCACAAATTGTAGTATTCATTGGCATCCACATAACTACCTTACACTTAGATTGTTAATTGAGATATAAGTATAACTGTTATGATCTGGTAAAAATCATTTAAAATTGGTACCGTATTAGTGAAATTTAAAATTGATTCCTATTGTAGATTTTCGGTATTTCCTACCTAGCTCCATATGATTAATGATTGATTGATCTATAGATCAAATAATTCCTACTTAGAATCCAGAGTCACGGTTGCTTCCATATTACTTTATCTTCAAAAGAATGTTTTGTTGATCAAGGTGATTTAGGAACTGAAAAGAGTTGTTTGCAGAAACAATCAAGTGAAAGATATATTGATATCTAGAAACTTATTTGTAGAAACATGACTGGGTATAATTTGGTGTGACAATGTTTGCTTATATTATCTAAATATATGCAATTATTGAAGACGTTGGGCGTTTGAATATTCCAAGAAGTTGGACGCTAAAAAAAAATTCCTCTAAATTCATTTCTTCGAGCTATAGTAGCTCAATCATAAAATTGTTATGATGGGATGGATTAAAAGTATGGGTAAAGTCGTTTACCTTACTTGGATATTTCTAAGAGTGGAATCTAGAAGAATACTATTAATATGGTGATATTAGTAGAACAATGAAACTCAAAGTATGACTCAATGGGTGATAGTATATGATTAACACTCCAAAGAAAATGAGCTAGTACGACTAGCAGTGTTTGATGTTGAATGATTCTTCTATAAAGGAAAGGGAATATTGAAAATAGAATTACAAAAGATATATGGCAGAAAAAGAAGAGAACATGAAAAGTACAGATCAGGAGTATATACTTGATATACAAGTTATAGATGTTTTACTAGTTAACAAAGTATTTTTTTTTGGTATTTTGATACACATTGGTTGGTATGAGTTGTCATACAAAGCAACGCAATGCAAGAAATACAAGGGCCTAAAAGGAACTAGTAATAGATGTGGAATAGATTATGACAACAACATAAATAAAGTGTTATTGTGTTCATTGTTGTATCGAGCCAAACATTCAAGATTTATTTTAAGAACTTAATAAGTTGTTATCTTGTTCTAGTCTTTTGTGAGAACAAATGATATTGTTCAAACTATGACCATATTCCATAATTGATGGATATGTTAATATAAATCATGTTGGTAAAGTAAACATCTATAAAACTGAATGCTAAACGTTGCAAGACGTAAAAGAGTTTCACTTAAATTGTGACACCACCATTTTAGTTCATATCGGAAAGGAAAACATTAAGGAACTCCATATTGATAGACTTCCGGAGTCATTTTGTTTTTAATAAATTGAAGCTTGTGAGAAATCTTCCAAAAGATGACTAGAATTCCGTTCATAGGCCAAAGTAGAATGGAAGACTAATTTAGTGGAGATTATACATATTGATGTATATAGTCCATTATGTGTAGTCATGTATGGTGGATTAATTTTTCCTTCATAAAATTCTGTCGATGATTTGAGTAGATATGTGAGTATATCTATTTAAAGAGAACGGAGTTTGACATTTTGAATTGGTTCAAAAGGTTGTTAATATGAAGTAAAAAATCAATGTAACAAGATAATCAAGTATTTATGATTGGATCATAAAGGATAAAGTTTGAGTTACAAGTTTTGCAAAACATCTGAGAAGTTGCAGAATTGTCCTACAACTTATATTACTCGAATTACCCCACTTTAGTTTAGAGTGTTCGAGAGACAAAATCAAATCTTGTTGGACATGGTAAGATTAATAAAAAGGCCATTATAATTTTTTAGTTTATACATTAGTGACAACCGTTTTTCCACTTAAAAGAGCACCATCATGATCCGTTGAAATTGATAACATATAAGATATGGTTTGGGTAGTGACACGAATTTTCATTTTCTTAAGTTTTGGTATGCATATCATGTGTAAAATGTTTACAACCAAAATGGGATAAATATATGTTTATAAGGTTATTCTAAAGAATACATTGGGTATTTCTCCCATCACCGACCAAAGACAAATGTTGTTTGTCAGAAAGGGTTGATTTCTCGAGAAAGTAGTTCTTGCGAAACAAGTGAGTGGGAGCACGGTACAAACTCAACGAGATTAGAGAATCTTCGTTATCATGTCAAGAGTAGCGCAGCACTGGAAGTTGTTCTGGGGTTTGCTATTTTGACTAAGTAGAGGACACTACATCTGTTGTAGATACTTCGGATAAGTTTGCGTACTGAACCACAAAAGTCCAAAAACTTTGTACTTATACCAACTTGTGGTTTAAGAATAAAGTGTTGTTTTGACAAGAAGGACCTGGACCTTATAAAGGAAGCAAATGATGGGCCCTGACTTCGTAAAATTGACTATGAGTCATTATATCCGCCATAGTATCCTTGTATGAATATCAAGTATGTGACTTGGTAGTCCTTTCGATAGGCATGATGCCTAACGATAGCAAAAGGGTCTATATAGTGACAAAGACATGGATTTTACATCCTTTGAAAGTTGTACTTATCGAAAAGTTGTTTTCGAGGAAGTTCAAAGAGTTGACTACTACAAGATTTTGATCTTCCGTAGTGAGGTTTTAGTCTTTGCGGATAGTTCTCGAAAAAGTTACATATTATGATATGGCAGTTGAATAACAAAACCAACTCTCCTCTCGAGGAAGTTTGATCAAAGATGTGTACTTGACACAGTATGAGAGTTTTGTATAATTCAAAAGATTGCTAGAAAGGTAAACACACTTCAATGGTTGAAGTGAGCATAACGAAGTTGAAATCTTTACCTTAATGAAGTTATCAAAAGAGTTTGATTCCATCATGAATGATAAAGATGCTTGTAGAGTTACAAGAAATGAAGTGGGAGCGATATGACATATTTCCAATACTTTATGTAGATGACACATGGTTGATTGGAAATATGTATTTTAAATTAACACGGTTAAGTTTTTCATATTGATGAAAGGCTAAGAAGATATTAGGCATCGATATCTATAAGAGATGGATTGAAGCGCCTGATATAATTGAAGCCAAATTACATAGATGTAATATTGAAGTAAGTCAATATCAAAATCACAAGGAGTTCTTTTCACATGGAAAATAATTGAGCAAGATTCAAGTGTTTTGACACATGATGAGCATCATTAAAATTGAGATTTCTAAGTCATGTTTCCATGCTATGTACACAACCAGATGAGTCCTATGTTATAAAATGTTATAGCAGGATAATTCATATGATGATTAGACAACAGTGGGAGAGATCCTTGTGTCATTTTAGAAATGATAAGGATATGTTTTCCATGTAGCAATGATAAAATATTTGTTGTAATATGTTACACTAATAGTCTTGTCATTTATTCAAGTAATTTTATCTCAATTAAAATACGTGATGAAGGGTATCACAATAGGCTGGAAGAAAGTTCCATGCTGGATTTGAAAGAGTTTCAAAATTAAAATATTGTGACAGATACTACAACAAAGGCTAAAGTATATCGTTGTGTTGACAACTGATAATAAGCGTATTTTGTGTCAAGGAGTTCTTTATTAAACTTGGTGAAATTCCAAGAATGCTGACTCTATGAAGCTACATTTTCATAATGTTAGTAACATTAGTTTAAGCTGAGGAATTAAGGTATCACCGGAACTTGGTGAATTTCCAAGAATGCTAACACTATGAAGCTACATTTTCACAATGTTAATGACATTAGTTTAAGACGAGGAATCAAGGTTTCACCGATTGACCATATATATACAAAGCCATCTCATTAGAGAATGAGTGATGCGTGTAGACGCAAAGAACATGCAAATACAATAGGATCTGAACAGTTCAGATCTTTTTGATGATCTTTACCACACGCAAAGCATGGTAATAACACTGGAACGCCATATGTGTTAAGTGCTTACAGACTAGATTATTGACTCTAGTGCAAGTGGGAGACTGAAGGGAATATGCCCGAGAGGCAATAATAAAGTGGTTATTATCTTATTCCTTGTTTATGATAAATGTTTATTTCTCATGCTAGAATTGTATAAACCGGAAACATTGATAAATGTGTGTTTAATAAACAAACAATTGTTCCTAGTAAAGCCTCTCTTCTAACTAGCTTGTTGATTAATAGATGATCAAGGTTTCCTGATCATGAACATTGGTTGTTGTTAATAACAAGGTCATATCATTAGAAGAATGATGTGATGAACATAGACCCAATATCAAGATAACAATACAATCAAGTCATTTAGTTTATATTGTTATATCTCGCATACGAAGTAACTTATTCCTTAGACCATGAGATCATGTCAATCACTGATACCGGAAGGGTGCTTTGATGTCATCAAACGTCACACCATAACAGGGTGACTATAAAGGTGTCGTTAGGTATTCAGAAAGTATTAGTTGAGGCTCATGGATCAAGAGTGGGATTTGTCCATCGAAAATGAAGGAGAGATATACTCTGGGCCCTCTCGGTGATATCACATCGAAACCGATTGCAAGCACGTGATATGATCACAAGGATGTTATATCAAGGGAACGAGAAAAGAGTACTTGTCGGTAACGAGATTGAACAAGGTATGGTTGATACCGATGATCGAATCTCGGACAAGTAAAATATCGCGAGACAAAGGGAATAGTTCACGACGTTGATGGTTCACACGATCACGAGTCATCGGTTAATATATAGGAGTCATCACAGATTTCCAGATCCCGCTGTTGATTATTGATCGGAGAGGAGTCTCGATCATGTCTAGCTTATTCGCGAACCGTAGGGTGACACACTTAAGGTTCGATGACGCGTTTGAGAGGATACGGAATATCGGAGAAAAGTTTGGACAACACCAAAATTGTCCCGGGGAATATTGAAATAGTCACCGGAATTGTTTCGTGTAATTTTGAAATAGTTCAAGGGGATTTTTATCAAATGCTTGTTAATAGATTTAACAACTAACTCAAGGGGTTATATGTTAATGTTTGTTAATGGAATTAACAAATATTAAAATAAAATTGTGTTATTTATTTATTAGAGAAAACTCTTGGGATTTTGAGTGGGAATTAATGGAAGAATGAGTGGGTTGAGTGGAGACTCCACTCACATGATGAGGGAGAGGTGGATACACCCAAAAATTCGTGGCTGCCATCCCCTCCTATATAAGGAGGGGTGGAAGCTCCCTCTCCCACACACACACACTTGTGTCATTTCTTCCTCCCTCCTCCTGCTGCTCCACCACTTGTTCATGCGCTTGGCGAAGCCCTGAACGAAGTTTTCTCCACCACACCACGCCTCGTGATGCTGGACTTCCGAGGGATCCTCTACTTCCGTGCCCCGCTGGATCGAGGGAATGGAGGTCGTCATCAACCGTATGTGTGACCGATCACGGAGGCACCGCCGGATTGCGGTGCACATCTTCTCGCTCTTGGGATCGGTGTGATTATGACTACGCCAACAACGAGATTTGATCTCGTAACGCTTTGTGTCTTCGAGGGTATGTGTTCTCCTTAACCCTCTCTTTGCCCGTTGCACTTCGTCTCTAGATTAGATCTTGGCCTTTCGGGTGTCTCTCGTGTAGGAAATTTTTTGTTTTCTATGCAACGACCCCTTCAATAACTCCAAAAGAAAGAGATTAAGATGCAAATGCGACAAATGGCAGAAATTTGTCAAAACAGAACAACATGCAGAGATCGATTTTTTTAGAAAATCTTATGTTGCTCAAATAAAAAAGTTGTCAACTAAGAAATGTTGCGTATATGACTCATGATTAAGAACAAAAAATCTCAGGTCATTTTAATTTTTCTGTGATTTTTAACGGAATTAACAGTGGACAGCAGAAATCTGTTTTCTGCGCAAAATCCAAAATATAGTGTCAGCTTTCTACTAGAGCCTTTACTTGGCTCAACAAAAACACAAAAGAAAATATATACAACACCCAAGTGCAAAGAACACCAAATAAAACAAAACAAAACAAAAACAGAATGAAAACATAGAAATAAAACGGGTTGTCTCAGGGTAGCGCTTTTCTTTAACGCCTTTCAGTTAGGCATAAAAGGCCAGGAAATGCTCACGTAAGAATTATGAGATAAGAAAAAGAGAGTATCAAGAGGCAAGTATAAAACAAATTTAAGTCTAAACCACTTCCTACGTATAGGAATCTTGTAAAGAAATAAATTAAATAAGCTCAAACTAGAAATCATGGGAAGGTAGAACAAGAGCAATTTCAAAAGTTTCAACAAAAAGTGAGGTGTTTTAGTAACATGAAAATTCCTACAACCATAATTTCCTCTGTCATAATAATTTCCAGTAGCGTCACGAACAAACTCAACAACATAATTATCACATAAACCATGTTTGTCATGGTTTAAAATCACACAATTAATATCAAGCTCAAAAATAGTGGGATCAAAATTTAAAATCCGCTCCTATTTTTTTCACTTTTAGCAATATCATTATCACAAGTTCCATTCATAGTAGTATCAAGGTCACAAGTATAGCAAGTATCAATTTCATCAAGTAATGTATGAGTTAAAGAGTTACTATCATTGGGAGGTTGACATGGATAGCTCCATTCTTCCTCCTCTTGATCATCACTCTCCTCCTCTTTTTCATCCAATGAGCTTCCAGATTCTTCTGTAGGCTCCTGCAAGGCATCAGTTACTTCCTTAGGTTGAGAGAATTTATTAAGATATTTCATTATGTAGTAATTACAATGCTTGTAATTATCAAAGCAATATTCAAGTATAGCATAAATCTCACATTTATAAGGTGCATCATCGTTACTTTCAAGCAAATAGGCAATTTTGAATGCACCCTCCCAAGCAATAAATTCTTCAATTTGTTCCACATCATATAATTAGTAATTTACCTTAACATAAGAAGATATGGTAACATCATCATTACACTCACATTGAAAAGGGAGGTGTTTATACCTCCTACAGCAGCATGATTTATCAAACCAATAAGTAACATTATAAATAGAGCACAAGTTTTTAGCATAGTCATGCAATTTATTAATTTTCTCCCATAAGTGTATCCCTTTTTGTGACAAGCGGTGTGCCTAAAAATGTTTTTGTTGTTCATCCGTGAACCCACCTTGCCTAAAAGATCTAGTTTCAAAGGCATCAAACATCGGTAGCAAGCATGATAAAGTAGAAATAACAACTAGTATAAGACTTCACTTGAAAATACTTGAGTTGCTTTCTATGCTATAAAGTAAACTAATTTTTTTTGCGTGAAAACAAGACAAAAATAAAAACAAGACAATGAACAAAATAAAGAGGTTGAGAGTGAGAGACTCCCCTTGCCAGAAGACTTCCTTCTCCCTGGCAATAGCGCCAGAAAAAGTCTTTGATGCTTGCGTTGGGATACCCCAAGAGGAAGGTGTGATGAGCACATAGGAAGGAAGTTTTTCCCTTAGTTAAGAACCAGGGTTATCAATCCAGTAGGAGAAGGAGAATCTTCGGAAGGTTGATGCCACTGACGGTGGTGCTAGCGCTTCACCGATGTCAGCAACAACACAACCAAAATACTTTGCCAAAACGGTACAGTGAGGTTGTCAATATCACTGGTCTTGCTGAAAACAAAGATTAGACGTATAGTGTGGAAACCAGTTGAATGCTTGCAGAAAGTAGAGAGAGAAGGAAATTGTTTTGGTTTGTTTAACAGTATGGAAAATTGACCAGGGTTCATAGGTTCACTAGTGGTGTCTCTCCATAAAAGATAACATGCTGGGTAAACAAATTACATCTGAGCAATTGACAAATAAAGGTTGCACCGTAGTGCACATTATTACATGATGATTACTATGATATTTAGTGCGAGCATTACAACAAGATACATAGACCGACATCCATCTGCATCTATAACTAATAATCCACCCTCTGGTTATCATCATAACCCCCTTAGGTATTAAGTTGCATGCAACAGATAATTACATTAAACAAAGTGTGTAATGTAAGCTATGATTATACACGCGGGTAGTCTCACCGCAGTTTTCACCCTAATGGCAACAACACATCCCCCCTTCACGTTTCTGTCACTCGAGTAAGGCAACAAGAAGGCATGAACCCACTATCAAGCATAAATACTCCCTCTTGGAGTCACTAGCAACTATTTGGCCTGAGCAACCACTAGCAACGGAAAGCATGCAAGATTACAAATAACATATGCAATAAAGACTATAATCAACTTGGCATACACTACTAGGGAAAAGGTCATGTGTGCCGCACCGAAATGCCTTATCCGTGACGGACCATGGCGCGTCACGGCTCTCACGCCGCGCCTATTGAGTTAGCCGTGACGCACCTGCTCGGTGCGCCACGCCTATTGTTACCCGTGACGCACGGGCACGGTGCGCCGCGGCTATTTTTTGGTGCGTCACGCCTAACCTCAGTGGTGCGCCACGCCTAACCTCACTGGTGCGCCGCGCCTATATAATGCCTTCACCGCTAAGTTTCCTGGTGCGCCACGCCTATTCATTTAGGTGCGTCACGGCTATATTATGCTGTATTTTTTTCAAAATACACTAGTATCGTATTTATACAGGTATATACAGCTCAAATACAGAAGAATATAAGTAGAAAAAATGGATCAAAACAGTTCTGTGACAAACAAATAATATATCATAGTTGATTTGATCATACTGCTTAGAATTTTGAATAGCTACATCAAACAGTTGATTATCAATACAAAGTGTTTATCATAGACAAATAGATACATTTGACAGTTAATCATCGGGACCGATTACATCGATTGATGCTTCATCATCGTTAAAAGTGACCTATCTAGTCGTCGATAACCTAATCATCTAGCTAGGAGGGGTGCGCCACGGCTTTTAGGCGTGACGCACCAAAGTTCAGGTGCGTCACGGGTATGGTCACTCCTATAGCTGTTTTCCTAGTAGTGATAAGTTCAAAATTCATCGGATTCCAGCAAACACAGCATATAGAATTACATAAGATCAATCTCGATCATGATAGACATCTCACGAGATCTAAACAGGGAGGCATATGAGGAGGAGACAACCATCTAGCTACTTCTATGGACCCCTAGTCCAGGGATGAACTACTCACGCATCACTCCGGAGGCAGGCATGGTGATGTAGAACCCTCCGGTGATGATTTCCTCTCCAACAGGGTGCCGAAAAACAGCTCCAGAACCCTCCTGATCTAGGGTTGACGGTGACGGAGGCTGCGGAACTTTTTCGAGGATTTTGATCAGGTGTTTAGGGGTTTCCATCCAGGGGGCTTAAATAGGCGAAAGGGAAATGGCGGTGGGGCTCTAGGGGCCCCACACCCCTAGCTGGCACGGCTAGGGGGACCCGCACCAGCCCATGGTGTGGGCCCGCTGCTGCCCCTCTTCGACTCCTCTTCGGTCTTCTGGATGCTTCCGGGGAAATAAGGACTTCCGAGGTTCGAATTTTCCAATTCCGAGAATATTTCCAGAACAACTTTTCTGAAACTAAAAAACAGCAGAAAACAGGGAATTGGCTCTAGGCATCTTGTTAATAGGTTAGTCTCGGAAAACTTATGAAAATGCTATAAATAAGGGAGAAAACATGTAGCAATTGGTATATTATAATCAAGGGCTACTCCATCAATGATAGAAACCTATGAAGACTTCTTTCTCCTTTATTTGTGGTTGTATTTTGGTAGTGGCCATCAACACCCCACTATCATAGAATGCAGTAACGGCGCGTGCGTCTCTAACCTTCATAAAAAAGAATTGGTGCATAAACGACCTCAGTGAAACTACGCACTCGAGCCGTATGTATCCTCCTCCTCTCGCTTCAGTATCTCGGTGTCGTTGTTCTTGAATGGTTTGCCACATGGATTCTGAAGCCTTGAAGAAGACTCTCGTAACATGTGAACATCATATGGAAATAATTTTTCTGGAAGAACAAATTGGTGGAGTAAAAAATCTTGATACTTCCAAGTCCTTGGTTATTTGTTACCAAGTGGGAAACATTTACACATGTATGTGTCATGATAATACAAACATATAAATATTTGTCTCTACTCCTTTCTCAGACCAGTTATGAAGGATTAGTTCTTTTTGAATTTTTATGATGTTCCATTTATTTTGTAAAACTTAAATGGGATCAGCATTAACTAATATTTTCTTCATACCATGGGGTTCAACAAGCATGTCCCTTTCATGTAGGTAAGTAGTACCAGGGACCACATGAGCATCCATATGTTCTTCTTAACCTCCCCTTCCTCATAAAAAATGATATAGTTTGATCGTACATGTTTCAAGTGTAATTATTCATATGAATATACCTCGAGATGCATGCACACTAGCTTTTCATGTTCAATGCACTAAGGGGTGATGAGAGAGAGAGAGAGAGATAGAGAGAGATTAACGAAGATTGGGTTCAAATTTAGAATGTGAAGGTAAAAGGTTCGCAACTACCCGCAATCACGACATGCTCCTTAGGATAGTTGATAAATGTTAAAATGTGTGTGGATAAACAACATTTCATAAGCAAAACAGTGGCTTGACATTTAGAAGTTAAATATATAATTTATCAGAACAAGCTAGTATAGAAGGTAATATTTGGATTCACCATTATTTCAATTGTTCGTATTATATAGGCATGCTGAAAAACTAAACAAGAGGTGTACAAAAAAAAGAGTTATCAAATACGCTATTGCATTTTTTCTTCTTCCAGGGAGCTCAATATAGTTGCTTCCATCCAGGGAATTTTCCGTTCTTACCCTCCTTAATAGGCTGGCTTCTTGCTAATCATATTGATCATATGAGTTGAAGTTGACATGGGTTTATTTTGATGATACAATGGTGAAAAAGCATTAATTGTTGTACTCTCAAATTCGATTGTGACTAAGGAGTAATGTTCCAGAACAAACACTGATGATGAATTTGACACATGTGTATTTGTATGGAGCCTCACTGTCTCCACCAGATGACCAGCAAAAGTAAGAACCAGACAATTTATCAGGTCACTTCTAGTGAAACTATATTTTTATTCGGTCACATCATATGAAATTTACTTGGAGCGTCTGTTATTATTTATTTTGTTTCTTTTGTTTTCTTTCTTAAATAAACACCATTGGAACCTAACATCCTTCTTTGGTAGAGATACACGCTCCGCTTTTTTGTTTGAATACTCGTTATGCTCGTATTCTTAGTTTTTATTCTAGTTGGTGCAAAAATTATTCTTTAGCTCTTGTTTTCATTGCATCTCTTATTCAGAGATGTTAGTTTTAGTAGTGTTATGTGAGTACTTTCATGATTGCTTGTTGTATCATTTAGAGAGTTTTTGTTAAAACATATTTTGTATGGTGCTTGTTGGGAAAAGAAACTATTGCATGTAGTAGATTTTATAACGATGCAAATAGAAGCTTGTATGGACTGTGGCTAGACTTTTTCATATCATGCTAGATGTTGTTTTGATTGTAAAGCCTAGTGGTTATTTAGTAGAATGATTTGTCTCAAATTGCTGAGAGTGTTTAATGTGCCATTAAAAGAATCATGAGTTGTTCTTGTCATATTGAGGCATAAATTTGTGGTGTTCTCCTTTGAATGTTTTATTTGGTTGACTTGGCGCATGCTCACACCGTGTTTATGAATACAAACCAGTCACTTATAGCCTCTATGATCATTTAGTTTTTGAACTTGTGGTACCACTTATGCTTTGATTAATGATGTTTTTGTCGCTATGCATGATTATGGCCATTATTGCTCTCTTGATTTGTAGCTCCCATCCTTTTGCTAGCCTCCACATGTATCGAGTATGAGCTCTACTCGTGGTTCCAACTCCTAAAAACCAAAGGTTGCCAAATGTGTCCACCATACCTACGTACATGAGGTATTTAACTTCCACTCCAAAGTAAATTGCTCATGTGTTACCTTGATAACTTCCAAAATGACTCATGTTTTGTGTTCCTGTTTTAGCTCATGAGGACGTAAATAGAGAATATTTATACGACTTGTTGATTGGACTTTCACACCCTGGACTAGTGGCTTCATCCTCTTATCCAATTGATAGAAGAATTGGCAGTGGGTTTCCTAGCCAAAAATTAATACAAACAAATTCTCTTCGCTAGTTTTACCCCTGATTATCAGTCAAAGCATAATTGTGTAAACAAACAAGAAAGAGGGATGACCATCTACACGAGTTTCTTCCTTCAATGGGAGTCTCTCTTGTGAAGTCTGGTTGGCTTGTTACGTACTTTATTTGTTTACCATTCGTTGACATAAGCATACACCTCTCAAAAAAAAATAGACACTCCTCCATGGTATGTGATTGTTTGGAGGCACCTGAGGATTCGGTTAGCCATGGTTTGTGTAAGAAGGTTGGGAGGAGTGTCAAACATTTTATAGATTTTTTTAATAAAATAAAAAGCTCTAGCATATGAGTTAAACCCTGCTTCCCTCTACGAAGGGCCTTTCTTTTACTTTTATGTTGAGTCTCCATCTTCTAACTTTATGCACGGTTGAGAAAGCATAGTTGCCATTCTGAGTTTGATGTGCATTTGTCCCATAAACATTATTAATTGATTCATGATGTGTTATTGTTTGTTCTCAAATTATTTGTTCTAGTATTCCTCTTAAACCTTGAAGGTGTCCTGGCGTTTATGTTTTGGCCCACTCTTAAGGACAAGCTAAATATAGCTTTGCCATATTTTCTCTATACTTGAAACAAACATATAACTTTCAAAGCATTATTATTCATGATCTTTTATTTGTGTTACTTCTCATGATGCAAGGTGATTTATATGCTTGATTGTCAAAATTTTATTTACCATGCTTGTGTTTAAAGTACTGTGATCTCAGCTTACATATGCTTTTAGAAATATTGATGATCAAGTTTATGTTGGTAGCATGTCACCTCCGAAATTATGGGTTTTTATCGTTTACATACTCGAGGACGAGTAGGATCTAAGCTTGGGGATGTTAACACGTCATAAATGTATCCTTCATTTATGATGTTCCATGTTGTTTTCATGTTATTTCCTACATGTTTTCTATTCACTTTATGACATTTTTATCGATTTTCGGGACTAACCTATTGACAAGATGCAGATCCAGTTCACTGTTTTCTGTTGTTTTTAGTTTCAGAAAATTTGTTCTGGAAATATTTGCAGAATTGTAAAAATCGAAGCCCAAAAGTCTTAGAATTTTCGAAGGTTCCACGAAGTCCCGAAAAGGCCCGGAGAGGAGCCATAGGGGGGCCACACCATAGCGCGCCCCCTGGCCGCGCCTGGGGGTGGTGTGGGCCCCTCGGGCGTCCACCGCCATCGCCCTTTTGCCTATATAATCCCCCCAATACGTGAACCCTAAATATATCTCACTTTTTCCCGAGAAACACCCGAGGCCGCCGTCATCATCATCCCGAGATCGGGAGGGTTCTTGAGATCTCCCCGGCACCCTGCCGGGAGGGAAATTCATCACCGGAGGGGTCTACACCACCATGCCCTCCTCAGAAGTGATGCGTGAGTAGTTCATCCCTAGACTACGGGCCCATAGCAGTAGCTAGATGGTTGCACTCTCCACTTTATGCCTCGTATTTAGCTCTCATGAGCTGCCCTACATGATTGAGATCATCTTTATGTAATTCTACATATTGTGTTTGCTGAGTCCGATGAATATTGAATGCTATGTATTCCGATCATCAATCTACCATGTTATCTTCATGCATATGTTTATTTATGATCTTGCATGCTCTCCGTTATTAGTAGATGCGCTGGCCAAGTAGATGCTAGTAACTCCAAGAGGGAGTATTTATGCTCGATAGTGGGTTCATGCCTCCTTTGCATCTGTGCTCTAGTGACAGATACGTGACGGATGGAGGATGTGTTGTTGCCATTAGGGAGAAAACAATGATGTTTACTTAGTTTACATTGTTTACATTACACACTATGATTACTATGATTATCTGTTGCTTGCAGCTTAATACCGAACGTTTGTTCGGATGATATTCGGAGGGTGGATTATTAGTCATAGATGAAGTTGAATGACGGTCTATGTATATTGTTGTAATGCCCACATAAATCACATAGTAATCTTTATGTCTTGCATATGCACTACGGTGCATCCTTCATTTTTGTCAATTGCCCAGCTGTAATTTGTTCACCACACATGTTATTTATCTTCTATGGAGAAATACCACTAGTGAACTGTGGACCCAGGTCCATTTTATTATACTGATAATACACACAATGTTTCCACTGTTTTCACATTGCTTTTACTATTTCATACTCTTCTCATATTGTTTTCCACACCATTACTTTAACCTCTTTGTGTTCAGCAAAACCGGTGGGATTGACAACCTCACTGCTTCATTGGGGAAAAATGATTTTATTGTGTTGTGTAGGTTCCACGCTGCTGCTGAACCGGTAGTGCGCCCTACCATCTCAACCGCATCAACCTTCTGAAGTTACTTCTTCCTCCTACTAGTCGATTTAACCTTGGTTTCTTTCTGAGGGAAAACGATTGTTATGTTCATCATACCTTCCTCTTGGGGTTTCCCAACGAGTGCAAGACCTGCACTATCAAGGTTCCATTTTGTTCACGTACTTCTGATCCGTTTCTGTATTCCTTGTGATTTCATATTTCTTATATCTGTTTCATAATTCTTCATGATTTCATCTTTCTTTGATCGTTTTCTAATTCCTCGTGATTTCATCTTTCTTAGATCCGTTTTTCCTCTTAGATTAACGTCAACTTCCTATCATGCAACTATCTATAGGGAAGTTGAAGCTGAGGAGAGGGTCATCTTCGACGCTCTGGCGGAGAGGGTAACCTTCCTAGAAGCTGAGCTTGAGAAGGCCCTGAAGCTCGCCCACGACAATCTCCAGAAGGCATCCCATGCTAGGAAGTAGCAGGTGGAGAATGGCGAAGCTTCCAACGCAGTGTTGCGGAAGTTGCTGTATGATATGTCAAAGATGATGGCCAGCAAACTCGAACTGACCTTGAAGGTTGGGAAACTGAAGATCCATTTAGCCCTGGCAGAGCTGGAAAGTTTGATCTCTCTCCTCATAGTCGTGATGACCCAGGGAAGGGAGGATTCAGTGCCATCGGAGGAGAAGTCGGCCCCCCTTCTGATGTTCTTTTAGTCCTAGCTTCAAAACTATAGGCCAATATGCCTATATATATGTGTCTAGGTGTGTTGACTGCTGGCCCCATGCTTCTGATGTTCTGTTTAGATTGATAATCCCGTTGGTCGTATTGAGTGGTTTCTATTAATATGCAGTCTATGTCTATTTTTCTTAAGATATAGATAATTCGAGTTCACAATATGGAGAAATAGATGATAGAAATTTTGATGGATCTAAGTGATAGAAATTAAAAGGGTTACATTAGACTAATGCTGATGCAAAAACATATACCGGCCGATAATTCGATTTCACAATATGGAGAAATAAATGACAGAAATGAAAATGGATACATTTGACTAATCTATGACGTTCTCGTCGAACGAAACTCGCCTCCAACTGGGACGAGAACGAAAATCCACGACGTA